>CM035429.1:53397593-53505093 GCA_020310875.1 Ceratopteris richardii
GAGCACTTTTTCTTTGCCTTGGTTTCCATTTGACCATGTATGATCACTATGGTAGCTCCTCCATATGAGAATAGAGCATGATCTTGTCGAGTGTTTAGCATGTGAGATTACATTGTGTTATACCTTTCATGTTTATGCCATCATGCGATTGATCATAGCATTGTCAATGGATGTATAGTGGCATTGTGGTATATATTTTGCTTATGCCACTTGGTTACGACTTTACTTTTCGGTTGCACATAATTTATGAGAGCTGATTTTTTATCTTGGTTAGTACTTGTATCCTTGTTTTTATGCAGGTACATGATTTAGTTGGAGCCTTAGCTATATATCACTTTGTCACCTATGTTGGCTTTGCACCAAGCCATATTATCATTGATCATTATATATGATTGCCACTAAAGTTTGGAAATAGTGGATGGTATATTCCCACATGGTTATTTTGGTTTAGATTTCATCTGTGAAAGGAGATGCTACCAAAATTTTGTTGGCTTTTATGCTAGAAGAGTACGCTAGTAGATCCTTTATGCTTGTGTGATAGCTTTGGATTTTTTCTTATCTCCATTCACTTGGACTTGTTCAGAGGTTATTTGTGACGGTTGGACCATTTTGTAGGATACATTCTTGAGTGGGAGGTGTATTGCCATTATATTGTCATGTATTGCTATCAATTTTTGGCATGTGTATTTGCCATTATCTTTGATTGGATCAGTGATAGCTGGTGATAGGTTACTCATTGTTCTTTTGCTACTGGTTATCTTGTTTTGATTTCTCAGTTTATAAGGGATACTCTTTCAAAAATTTTCCATGATTCTTTCACATGTACTTGGTCAGTTTGGAGAATTGGTGAGCAGGCTTATGCTCATGGTTTTATGTGAATGCTAGATGCATGGTTATGCGATAGGTAGTTTTCACATGGTTTCTTCTCTAGCGAGATATTCATGATGTGAGTTATGCATATGGATATGCAGGCATGATCCTATTGGTGATAGAGTATTGTTTCTAGTCTCTTGTTATATTGCTGCTCTCTTTGATAGCTAGTATGGTGTCTTCTCAGTTTGATGGCATTGATTTTCCAAGATGGAAATCTTAGATGTGGCATATATTGGTTCGTGTAGGGTTACACATGTATGTGCATAGAGATGCACATAGGCCTCATGACATGCTTGACCACATATGCATGGATATGGATGCATTGGCCAACTCCACTATCCTATTACAGCTTGTGGATTCTATATATGAGTATTTGATGTATGAGGAGATGAGTAGTGCATTATGGCAGAGACTACATGATATGTATGCAAGTTGCTTGATGCATTAGCCATTTTTCATGTTACTCCACATCGTTAGTGGTTTTGTCTCAGGTGAGAGTCATTGATATGTGCATATGTTTTATGGTACAACTTATGACAAGGGTGCAGGAGATGTATGCCTTATGCTACCTAGTGGAGCATCACTTATACTCGGACATGTACATTATGTGCCTTCATTCTCTATGAGCTTGATTTCAATTAGCCAATCATAGGAGATCAGATGTTATACATTCCTCGGTGAGAATCATTTTCAGTTGCAGTTGGGATAGCTTATGCTTGTCATAGGTGCTAGGATTGGGCACATGTATCCACTACAGATACTCCATGTGAGAGGCCATCTCATCTCAATGCGAGTTCATCCTTATGCAAGATGTGAGACTCGTCATGTCTCATTTTCTCTACCTACACATAGGTCCATTGACATTCATGATGCACATGTATAGCAGGATTCCGATGCTCAAATGGATGCACATATAAATCATGTTTTGGATGCGCATGATGCTTATATAGAGCATGATTTTGTTGATCATGTGGATGCTCTTATGGAGCACACTTTAGAAAGTTCAAAATGCAAGACATTAAGGTTGTAGATCCCATGGAGGTCAATCACACGTTAAGTGCTCATGAAGGAGAATTAATTGAAGACATAACAAGCTACCAAAGTCTAATTGAAAGCTTGAACTATGCCACCCTAATTAGGGTGGATATTTGCTATGGAGTAAGTGTGCTTAGCCAATTCATGCACACTCCTAGGAAACCTCACATGGATGCAGCCAAAAGGATACTGAAGTATTTGAAGGGAACACTTAATGAAGGTCTACATTATCCTTACACATCCAATTTAAATGTGAAGCTATTCATTGACGCACATTGGGCAGGCTCAAAGGATGATAGGAGAAGTATATCTGGATATCTATCATTTGCACGTACAAAGCTTATTTCTTGGACTTCAAAGAATTAACCTATTGTAGCTCTTTCATCAACTCAAGCTGAATATAGAGGATTGGAAAATGCAACACAAGAAGCAATAAGGATCAAGACCCTATACATAGATTTAGGATTGGATTTTGGCACTCCATTTATATTTGGAGATAACATGAGCTCACTTCATTTAGCTTTTAATCCTGTTTTTCATGCTAGGACTAAGCATATAGAAGTCCATTATCATTTTATTAGGGAAAAGATTTCCAACAAGGAGAAACAATTATCCTATGTATCTACACATATGCAATATGCAGACATGATGACCAAGTCATTCGATGGAAGCAAGCTTAACAAGTTTAAATTCATGATTGGATTATAGGAAATACCTAAGGAGTAAAGACTCAAGCATCTTAAGCTTGAGGAGGAGATGTTGGTACATTTGGAAAGCTTTGATGCTTGACCAAATATCAAAGGTTTATCTCATATGATTGTTTGATTACCTATGGAGCATATGTGAACACCTCTTGTAAAAGCATAGAGTTTAACTCTCGAGATAAAAGATAAATATATTGATGGAAGGAATCTCATAGCTTTACAAGCTACAAATCACACCCACCTAAGTGGTTGGAATCAAATCAATCACTATCCTAAAATGTAGGATCACTTTTAGGATGCACATTCAAATTTCAAAATCATTCCATGGCTATATAACTACATCATTTTTAGTCACAGGTAGGAGTAGAGATGAAGGAATCATTTAGCTTCAAGATTGTGGTTACACTAATCCCACATATGTGTGAGTAAGCTTACATCATCTTGCTTGTATCATACTTTCATAATTATACACATTTGAATCATTTAGTGCAAGTCATCTTCTATGTACTATTGCCTGTTGCAAAGTATGCATTTTAGTGATTTTGATCAGTCAAGTTCTATGTGTATACTTACTTATTTGATGTGATTCAACTTCGTATATATAGATCGGACTATCTACTCATTACATGTCAATTTTCATATCATTTAGTTCTCTCAATTGTGAGAAAAAGTCTCTGCAAGTCACCCATGTTTTCTCAATGTTATCTCCCTAAAAAGTCGAGATTGCACCCCCAACTTCTTAATATCATTTCTCATCATATACTCATCTTAAATTAGTGAGATAACTTTTAATAGTAAGCTATGGTCTTAATTTAGCTATGTCTAAAAGTTCTTGGGTCAATTGTAATCAATGAGTGAGCACTAAATGAATTACTGAGAAGAACCTAGTCCATAAAAAGCAAGTTTGTGGAGCTCTTCAACTCTGAAAGTTATTTGTTTTGATATAACTATTTAACAGTGATACTCCAAGGTAAATAGTGGGTCAAAATGCATATTTGGGAAGCTAAAGGTGTCTAGTAAGGTACTCTAAAGCTACATTGATAGGTGTAGAGCAAGATTTGTGCAACAGCTCCTCATCTTTGGAGTGTATCCAACCATCTCCTCACATGAACTTGATGAAGAATTCACTATTCAAATAAATCATGTGAGTAAGCTACAATTTCAGGAAGTAAGTTTGGAAGGTGTCCAAATTTGGGTCCATCGCAACCAGAAAGAGATGCTTGGAGCCATGGTAGAGCCATGGTAGAGCCATCTATGATGGATGTACATCATGTAGGCAATAGTTCTAAAGTAGTCACAGAGAATGAAGTACCTATCATTCTCGTTACAGCCATGGTAGAGCCATCTATGATGGACGTACATCATGTAGGCAATAGTTCTAAAGTAGTCACAGAGAAGGAGGCTGAGCTAAATATTCATTTACAAATATGGCAAATATTTAATGAAATAATCCATATAGCCAAAGGAAAAGATGTGCTAATAGGAGAACCTCCAAGTATACCTAAAACATGGCTAAACATGAACATGGCACAACTAAAGCTAGCTGTTATCCATATGATTCAAAGTGCCATGGACACTCAACAACAACTAATGGAGGTGGACAAAGACTATGAGCAAGCTTGTGTGGAGAACCGATTCAAAGTGCTAAGTGAGAATCTCTTAGATCAAGTGCGAAAGACCTAAGCAGAACTTGAGAAGGTGAAAGGAGAACTAATGGTAGCAATCGACAAAATCGGCATATTAAATAGTTAAAATGCTACTTTAAAAACTAAAAATCGATGAAACCTATCAAGACTATGAGAGAGTGAAGAAGGAAAATTTAGAACTCCAAAGGTAATATTAACAAAGTGATGAAGAAAAGGTATGCATCTCTCATTGGGTCCTCTCCTTGTCGATATCTTTCATCTCTTTCTCTCATCCATTATTTTTGGTTTCATATGCGTTCCAATGCTTCAACTCTCACTTCTTCTCTAATTCTCTCATCCTCTTCCCTTTCGTTCTTTGCCTTTATAAGTCTACTCATCATCTCATCTGTTAAGGGTTCTAAATATTTCTTCACACAATAGCCACTTATATAATTTGGTAGAATTTCTCCATTTAGGGTGGTAGGTTTGCTACTTCACTGGTAGAAATACAGTTGATTACCAACGGTCCATGTCCTCGCTTTTGCAATTTTTTCACATGTTGCTTCAAAGTGTATACCAAGACCAAATCACCTTCTTTGAGTCCCTTATCTTTAATATGGGTGTCATAGTAGGCTTTTTGTCGCCTCTTGGCTGCATAAATACCTGCTACTGCCTGTAATTTAGTCTCATGCAATCTTTCAATTTGATCCAATTGTTGGGACAATTCGTGTCCAGTCCACTCATATTTCTTAGCTAATCGAAGAGTAGGAATCAATAAATCAATTGGTAAGATTGCATTCTGGCCATACACTAGATTGAATGGTGTTGTGCCTATGGTAGTCTTATAAGCAACTCGAAAAGCTCAAATGGCATGATGTAATCTTTCAGTGTTATAGGGCTTATTGACTAGGTATAACAAAGCTTGATGATCAATAAAGAACTTGAATTTGTTCACCAATAAGTAGTGTCAAAATTTCTTTACCACATATATGATTCCTTATCCCTCTTGTTTGGTGGTAGTGTAATTATGTTCAACCTGGTTGAGCTGCCTAGTCGTGTAGGCTATAGGATGATCGAGTTTTCCTTCATCTGCAGGCTGTGCTAAGATGCATCCTATGGCAAATTTAGAAGCATCCACATGGATATGAAATGGTTATTCCAATTTGGTACTTTTAGAATGGGTGTTGAACAAAGTCTGCTTTTCAACTCATTGAATGCTTTCTCACAATCTTCAATCTAATTGAGGTGAGTTAGTAAGCCATATAGAGGTCGAGAAAATATGGCGTACATCTAGATAAATCTATGATAGTATCCACAATGTCCCATGAATGCTTGCACTTCTTTCACATTTTTAGGTTTGGGGTAGTTCTAGAATAACTTTGATCTTGTCTTCATCTGTGGATATTCCATTCTTAGACACTATATGCCCCAAGATTTTTCCTTGCCTCACCATGAAGACACATTTTTATGGGTTTAGATAGACTATGTATTGTCTACAAGTTTCAAAAATTCTCCTCAACTTGGGTATGTAATTCATTCTTTGTGAAGAATAAGTGCACAAATCATCAATGTATACTTCCATGCTTTTCCTAAGGAATTCCTTAAAGACATGAAACATTAATCTCTGAAAGGTGGTTGGCGCATTGGTTAGAACAAATGGCATATACTCCCCATTCTGTGGCAAATGTAGTTTTGTGTTGATCCTCTAGAGCAATTGCAACTTGGTTGTAACCAGAAAATCCATCAAGGAAGCTATAAACTTCCTTGCCTGCCACTCTCTCCAAGAGGTGATTTGTAATGGGTAATGGGTAATGGGTAATGGGTACTACTACTAAGGGCGGCACCCATTCTGTGTGTTCGATTTCATAAATGAATCCTGCTGCCTATAATTTTTCTATTTCTTCCTTAATTTTGGTGGAGTATACATCATTGTATGTGTATGGTCATTGTTTGGATGGTTTAGCGTGAGGAGTCATGGGAATACGGTGTGAACAAATATAGGGATCCACTCCTTTTAAATCTTTGTATATCCAAGCAAATACATCCCTATAATTTTGAATCAACTTTATAAGTTCTTGTTCTTCGCTTTCTGACACATGCTTCCCTATGTAGGTGCATCTTTCCTCTTCTCCTTCTATGGTCACAGTGACTTCCTTGGTCTGTTCCTTATTATCATATGATATTCCTTCTTGTGCTTGTCATTTAGGCATTTGGATGGCAATCTTTCTTTCCTCTACTTCATACTTTTAAAGTGTTCGAGAACCTCAAACTGTTCTTGTGGTATATTCTCTTCCCTACTAGTCTCTTCTCAATTGATATTCTCTTGATTTCCTTTTTGTTCTAGGGTGGAAGTGCTTCCAACATCACTTTCTTTATGTTCTTCCTCTAAGTGAGGTCCTTCTTCTTGAGTCTCAGGTTCCATTTCTATACTTTCATAATCTTTTGTCCACTCTTTCTCTATCCATTCTCCTTCCTCTGTCTCTTGTAGTACAACCATGTATAGAATTACATCGTACCCATCGTTGTCTATGTACTCCTTCAGGTCAAGACTTCCTCATTGACACACACATCTAATGTGGCCAATATCTCCATCCATCCATGGAGATCGAACTCTTCATCCAGAAACACTTGTGGCATATATGTTGGATCCTCTACTGGCCTAGAGATTCCACAACCTACTTGCCACGTTCGTCCTCTTTCTTCTTCTCTCCTAGCTGCCGTACACATCCATAGTTGGGTGTCCTCATGCATCTAGGATTGGTCTTCACATCCCTAACTATAGATTGATAGGTCGTCCTCCTCTTTATGTATAGAGTTCCATTGTAGAGGTGGGACATCTCGACAAGCGTATGTATGGAGGGTTATCCTCATGGTTGTGCTTCTATGTTGCAGATATACTGCATCTCTGCCCCACTCTTGTACTACCCTTAGTTGTCTCATAAAAGGTCTTCCCAAGATCATTTCATAGTTACTAGTTCTCCCAAATTGACAAATAGCTAACATGTGCGTGAAGTCTACTCCACATGTTCTAAGCACAAAATTCTCTAGCAATCCTAGAGGTTTTTCCATGTGACCATCAACTAATTGTAATTTCGTTCATGTGGGTCGTAATGCTGGTTTTCCCCACTTCTCCCATATTTCTTTTGTGGTTATTCCTACTCCAGCTCCTGTGTCTAGGATTGCTTTTGTGGTGTACCCTCAAAAGGTAATGGGTAGACATATGTTACCTTCATCTCCTTCATTGAAGTCTCCCATTTTATCTATCGGGATTTGAATTGTATGTGCATCTTTGTTGGCCTCCTTGTTGATTGCCTTTACTTCTTTTTCCCCTAGTTAGTTGGCCAATTGAGTCCATAATTGTGGTTTGATTTTCAATAATTCTTCCAAAGTTATGGAGCACTGCACTTTTGTCTCCTTCAACTTTTGTGGTATACTTGACGTTTTGCTTGAGATTTCTCTTTCTTTTGTTATTATTGTTGGGTCATGATAAAGTTTTGAATTTCGCTCATACTCTCAGTTAGGTAGTGTGTTTGTGCTTTCTAATTCCTCCGAACATTCCTCAGAATTTATCCCTTGATTCATCATTCCTAGGTTCTTGTTTGCATCCAATTCTTCAAAAGGCGGATCAATGCCCTTGATTTTCCTCCATCTCTCTTCTTGGAATCTAGCCCATAGATCCTCAAGCCAATTAGCTTCAACTTCCGGGATCACATAAATTCTTTGATGGTTTTCAATGGCTACGCTTTCAGCTTTCTCTACAATCCTTCTATCTTCTGAAGGGTCGTGTGCTCCTAAATCTTCTTGAAATTCTCTATCAGGTATTCTTGTTTCTGGAAGGTTTTGGATAGGTTTCTCCAATGTGTTTTGAGGAATTTCAATCAACTTTTGCAGATTTTTAGCCTTTCTTTTTCCAAATCTCCTCTCGGATAAGTTACTTCATGTTGTTCTAGACTTGGTCCTACTTTGATCCTGGATTGATATGCATTTTTCCACATGGCTAGATCTTCGGGCATTGGATCAGCTAAAACCAACCTAGCTTGTTGTTTTTGTTGCTCTTTCTCTACTTTAACAGAATCCTTACTAGTTGTAGGATTCGTAGATTGATTTGGCTCATCTTTGCTCTTCTCTTCCTCCTTCTTTTGAGTCCACTTGTTTCTCGATTTCTCTTGTCGAGCTTTCCATGTTTGAGTCCGTTTTAGCTTAGAATTTTCTTCAAATTCTTCTAAATCTGGCACTATTTGAGGCACCGATGTTTCTGGTTTGTTGGTTTCTTGCATAATTGAGTCTGACCTTTCAAGACTTTCTTTAGCTTTTGCTCTTGTAATCGCCTTTAATGGTTGTACCACTTCTACTATGTTTACTTGAGTGGTGTGGTTCGTCTTGTTAGGGTTTTTGGGACAATCCCTAAACAAATGCTCCTTTCCACAATCACTACAATATCCTTCCCAAACCTTATGTGGTGTTTGGTAAGACAAAGTACATTCCCTAATGAAATGGTCTCCTCCACAACGATAATAGGGTCCTCGAGGGACTGGAGGTCTAATCAAAGCTCTAGAAGGTGCTTGGGCTCTTGGGTTTGTGTACATTGGTGTAGCATATTCAGCTTCGTATCCGTATGATTGGTCATAAACCTCTTGTCCATAAGGGTATTGCTCATAGGCATGCTCAGTTCATAGCGTTAGCTTCGTATGTATTGTTAATATTGTATTTTAAACTGTTATCAAATCTGGGTTCTTGGGATGGTTAGGGGTCTGTAAAACAGAGGCCCTATTTGTATTTTCCCAATCTACAAATCAACTGTATGCTACTACACTGACTTAGTGTTCAAAATTAGTTATCTAACAACTACTTGTCTGTTTCGAGCATTACAACTTCTTCACCAGAATATGCATAAACGTGCAACTTTGTCACTTTACCGCAATATCGGATCAACTTAATACTTCATCAATGACTTAACGAATTACTAAAATTAATGAACAGAGTTATAACATACTCAAAGTACTCAAGATATCAACAACACGCTATGCTCCACTTCAGGCATTCGGCCATACCAACAGTCCGGCGTCGTCTACCTTCTGTTCACACACGCTTCTTTTAATTAATAAAAAAGAGTTACAACAGTTGCGCTACGCCCTTTCAGTGTGCGTGCGACTTTTCAGATTTACATTATAGAATATGTTAATTCCATTCCGGTAGCTCACATTGGCATGCATGGTGGACTCGAACCCAAAATGATAAATAAAAATTTAGGACTCATCTATAATGCCCTATACATACATGGAACGGGATAACTTAAAAGTGCGGGCTATTTTCTACTTCAAAGAATCTAGCATGTCCTTCAAAGTCTGTGGCTCAACCATGTGTGCGTCAGTTCTGACTGAACTGGCAGTGATCACCTGGCTGATCAGGGACTCAATTTGAGTCTGCAAGAAGGCTTCTTGTAAGTAAAAGTCATTGGCAAGAGCAGCATCTCTACGTAACTTCATTTCTGTGACTTCTGCATCAATCCTCGACAAACGCTCGGCCTGAATTCCTAATTGCTTTTCTTTTCGCTCGAGTCCTTCAGACTGGAACTCCATCATCTTATAAAAATCATGTCTTTTCTTTTGAATGGCTTCAATGTCCTTCTTCAATTGAATGTTTCGGCCAATCTCTTCTTCCAAAGACCGACTTTTCTGGAAGAGTTCATCGGACACTTTCTTTAAATCATCAGTGACTTGCATAGCTAGGTCTTCCATTTCTTGTCCTTTTTGCTCCACCAGAGCTAGATCTACATTTGTAGTCTCGAGAAGGTTGCCCAAAGCTACCCTGGCATCTTCTTTGTCAATCATACTCTGCTTCAATCTACTAATCTCATCATCACGTTTGGTAATGATGGCATCTTTGTCTTTCAATTCTGCTTGCAGAAGACGAATCTGTTCCTCGAAGGAACTCGCTTTAGCTTTGGCTGTAAGCACTTCTTTGTGAAGTGGCACAATATCAGCTTTTAGCATATCTACTTTTGCTTGGTACTGCTGCCGGAGGGAATGTTGGGCCACTTGGAGGTGATGGGGAAGATGGTTGGATAGATGGATGAGGTAATTGCCAATCTGAGCTAATTGAGCTAATGAGTCAAGGATGATAGAGTTGGAGAGGGGCTGAGAAGGGTTAGCAAAAACAGTGGCAGACGACGAGGGAGGGGAATAATCCGGTGAGGAGGGGAGAGACTGGGCTGCCGACTGACATGGGGAAGAAGGAAGGCTAGGCGGCAATGGCACCTTGGAGGGAGGAAGAGGTAGAGGTGGATTTTGAGAGGTAGAGATAAGGGCAAGGGTTGTTACCACGAGAGCCGAACCATCCGGTTGTGTGGTCTACTCCTCAGGTTGGGGATTATCGGCGGGCTATGCAGTTTCTGTGGTCATATCAAGAATGGACTCCTAGTGATGGGACTCGGATGGCACGACCGTATGAGCATGTTGAACTTCATCAATAATGGTATCAGGAAGAGCTTTATCTAGGGGGGATGATGGAGCAGAAGCAATCTGAGCCGACGAAGCAGTGTCCTACACTTGCACGATGGAAGACGACATGACTCTACTATGTGAAGGGCTCAATTTGCGGCGTTTCCCTGGAAAGAATTGCAGAAGATATGCATCATCGTCGATCTCCATCATTTGTGTAGACTCCTCATGTAATAGAATCGTAGGCACTGGAGGAGGTTGCGCTGCCTGAATTGTCAGGAGAAGGAAAGGGCAATCCAATATCAGTTTCTTTAAGATGTTTAACAGAGATTTGTTTGTGCTTTTGGTGAGGCCATTCGCTCGTGGATAGTAGGGGGAACTGAACTTATGCACAATCTGGAAGGTATGAGTAAGCACTTGCATTAATGTGTTAGCAAAGTGAATACTTTGATCAGTCACAAGCTCCAAAGGTAAACCATAGCATGGAAAAATATCTTTCATCAAACATTTAGTGACCGCAACAACTGTGGCTAACCCAAGAGCCCAAGCTTCGGCCCACCGAGTCGCATAATCCGTGCATGTAAGGATATATCTGTTACTGGTAAGTGTCACAGGAGGTGTTATCGGTCCAATAAAATCCAAGCCCCATTTCTGAAAGGGTTCGAGAGGCAAAACTGGTTGGAGCAGAAAGAAATTTCTTGTAAAGGTTGACTCTCGAACCCTTTCAGAAATGGGGCTTGGATTTTATTGGATCGATAACTGCACCTCCTGTGGTCACATCACTATAGCACATATGTGGTCACATCATGATACATAGTAGGCTACCATAAGCCACTCTGCAAAATCTTCCGCTGGGTCAAGTCAACTGCAAAATGGCCTCCAGCGGGGGCAGAATGAGCCATTGTGATTACTGAAGCAGTTTCATGTAGCAAAACATCTTAACAACACTCCCGAGTGATCCATATAATATAGTTGAACTACAATTAGCCGAAATTGTCGACTATACATGGCTAGCTTGTGTCAAGTAGCAGGAGAGGTCGTGTCGGGAGGACATCCACTGGTCAAGAAAAGCATCAAAGTGTCATAATAGGAGGATTTTACCGGCAATTCTTGCTGATCATCCTGTACCGTCTCTGTTGCATAGATAGCGGGTGTGGTATCATCAACTCCTTCCGAAAGTTCACCGGAATCCAACCAAGATAAAAAGTCAGCAAGTGCGTGTGCGGACCCTGGAGGATGTACTACTGAATAATCAAACTCTTGGAGCAACAATACCCATCTTGCTAACCTTCCTCCCAGATGCTGTTGGCGAACAAGATACACCAAGGCTGCATGATCGACGTGGAAGGTGAAGTGACATCCCAGTAAATAATGCTAGAATTTCTTCACCAAATATACTAATCCGAGACATTCACGTTCGGTGACTGAATAATTGCACTCTACCAGAGCTAACCTGCGACTTGCGTAATACACTGGATGGAACCATTTCTCCGTTTGCTGCATGAGCACGCTACCAATGGCAATGTCGAATGCATCCACAAAAACGTGAAATGGGAGTTCCCAATTTGGTGCTTATAAAATAGGTGCCTGCGTTAACAGTGATTTCAACTGATCGAAAGATAGCTGACATGCTTCAGTCCATTCAAACTGGCGAGCAGTACTGGTTATCAGTCGATTGAGCA
Source organism: Ceratopteris richardii (assembly GCA_020310875.1). Classification (NCBI taxonomy): domain Eukaryota; kingdom Viridiplantae; phylum Streptophyta; class Polypodiopsida; order Polypodiales; family Pteridaceae; genus Ceratopteris; species Ceratopteris richardii. Next base: position 53,409,953 of record CM035429.1, read on the forward strand.
CTGTGGCCAGATGAGCAAGCCACCGTAAATGTCACCCATGCCACTGGATTTGACCCAAGAAGCACATCACTTCTTTGGGTGTCTTGGGTGTAGGTGCCTCCAGTACCACCTTCACTTTATCTGGATCAACTTGGATCCCCTGTTTTGAAATGATGTGCCCTAGCAACTTTCCGCAAGATACCAAGAATACAGATTTATTGGGGTTTAAGCACAAATGGTATTCTCGACACTTTGAAAAACAGCACCGTAAATGATACAGATGTGCCGAAGTATCACCGGATAAGGAGAAGTCATCCAAGTAAACTCTCATGAATGTAGTTAGATAGGGAGAGAAAACTTCCTGCATACAGCGCTGAAACGTACTTGGAGCATTCCGCAGACCAAACCACATCACTGTACACACATAAACGCCCCAATTTGTTATAAATACTATCATTGGAATGTCTTGCTCCGCCATTCGTACTTGGTTATAACCACTATATCCGTCCAAAAAGGAGTACATCTCACGGCCTACCACATCATCTAACATTGTATCCAGAAATGGTAGAGGGAATGGTTCAGGTACGGTTGCTGCATTCAACTTCTGATAGCCCACACATATTCTTAATTGCTTATTCTTCTTAGGGACTATGACAATGGGAGAAATCCACTCCGCATGCTCGATAGGACAATAAACCCAACTTTCAACAATCAATCCAATTCTGCTTTGACCTGGGCCGCATAGTGAGGATTCATTCTATAGCTGGGTTGTTTAATAGGTCGAGCATCTCGTTTCAGCATAACCCGGTGTTGATAGATACGCGGATCCAACCCCTTCATATCACGGTAATCCCATTCAAATACATCAGAGAGTTCACGTAGTAGCTGCAGTAATTTATCTTGAAAGGTCTCTGATAGTCACGCCTTAATCTTCACTGACCGCGGATTGGCTTCATCGCCTAAATTGCAGGTAACCAATTGGTCTTCCGGTACGTAGATCTACTGGGGCATAGCAAAGTTCTCGATTGGCTGTAGCAATTGTTGTAGCATCGTATCATCCAAGGTCTGTGCTGCACTTGGTTTGGGTTCATTGGTTAGTGGTACTATCATACAGGCCGCCTGACTCCAGTTATCTGCAACCGTTTGTAAGTCCACAGTTCAGAGTGACATCAGATCCTTTTGGCTTTAAGAAAAGCTTCCTCTTCATCATCTGAGAGACCATCCAGCATGTGTACGGGTTCGGCTACATATGGTCATGCATGCAAGTCACAAGGCTTCATGTCGTCCAATGGAACGATATATTTTCGGTGGTTATTCTTAAAAATCAATTCATGCGCTGACCAATCCTAAACTACCTTAGCTTGCTTTAACCATGGTTGTCCAAAGAGCATGTTATAATCAAGGCTGGATTCTGGTAATTCCACAAGAACGAAGATCATTTTAAATATAGCTCCTTGAAGGGTAATAGGAATATCTTACACCAATCCAACCGGATGAACTCGGGATTGATCAACCATGCAGACAGAAAATTGAACAGGTTCGATTTGTGTCCATCCCATCTGTTGACAAAGTGCTGTTGTTGCAATGTTTACTCGAGAACCTCCATCAATTAATACTTGTGTTATTTTATGATTCTTATACCAGACCGTAATCAAGGGCACCGTATGATCCACCATCGGGTCCAATTCGAGTTGGGGATTTAATCCGTTTATGAGCCACTGAGTAATGACATCGTCTGGTAAATTGGCATGCGCTGGTGGTAACTACCGTAAATGAGTCCGGAATAGAGTGGCATAGTCTTGTACATTCTGGTGTGGTTTTTGCCTGTTATTCTGTAGATAATCAAAAATTTTTGCGGGGTTTTTCTTTAACCGGAATCGTTGCAGAAATGCATCCTTCACGTCATCATACTGCCGGAAATGATTCAATTCATACTCGATTAACTAGCGTGCAGCTTCATTAACCAAAGTTGACTGGAACACAATGGCTTTATAAGCAGGGTCTGTTGGGTAATTCAAAACTACGTAATTAATTTCAAATGTTCGCACATGCGCATCGGGATCATCTCCCAAAAAACCACCAAATTTTGTATATGTGACTCCGGCTGGCACCGGACGCGGTGGAATAATCTGTTGCTGTTGTTGTTGTTGCTGCGAACCACTCATGTTGCCTGAATTTTGGGAAAGTATCTCTTGATGTTCCTCGACCGTATGGTCACTTTGCCAACTTTTCGGTCCTAAGATATCCCTGAACCGATTACTTAGCTCAAAATATAACAACCCTTTCTCAACTTTAGTGTCGAAATTGGCTAAACTTGCACCTAAAAATGGTGAATGCAGTAAATTTCTACCAAACAATACCGCAGTATCACTAGAAATCACCAAATTATCTCCGAATAATGCTAAAATCTCACCAAAAATCCCCAAATTTTCACTGGACGATGCTGAACTATCATCGAAAGTTGCCGAATTCTCACTAGATAATGCTGGATTGTCACCACACTGCACCGAAGTACAACCAGAAACTAACGTACGATCTTCAAAATGTACCGGACTATCACCGAAATGCACCGAGTTATCGCGGCACGCTACGGAACACTTCTGCCAAGCACCGAACTGTCATCGGAATTTTTCCACGATACATGATACTTGGCCTTCCACGATACATGATACACGAGTTTTTGGCGATACACGATACCTGGAATTGGGATGATACACGATACATGATGATAGTAACGATACATGATACTCAGATCCAAATCGATACACGATACTTGTCTCTGTGATACACGATACCTGAGTGGCCACGATACATGATACACGATACTTAGGACTCAGACAATACATGATACTTCAGTATCGCGATACACAATAATCACGATACACGATACACGATACTTGGGACTCAGACGATACATGATACTTTAGTATTGAGATACACAATAATCATGATACACGATACTCACATATCGTGATACACGATATCACGTATCACGATACATGATACTCACGTATCACGATACATGATACTCAATGATCGTGACAATACATGATTCATGGAGGGTCACGATACATGATACTTGGGTATCACGATACTCAACCTGACGATACATGATACCTAGGTATCACGATACACGGGGGTATAGGTATCGGCGATACACGATACCTGCCAGGTATCGTGACACATGGGAATTCAAGTACTGCGATACTTGAACTCAATCAGTCACGATACTTGGGCTTATCTCACTCAAATGAAGGAATTTTTTTTGAAATTTTTGCATTAATGTGATCCTTGTGCACTCCTCTCCAACCCTATGTGCCTGATGACAAAGAAATTCTCCCTCTGTCCCATGATACTCCTATCATGATATCGATCATAGCCCCAATCACATTTTCAATGGATTTAGTTTGATTTTAACTGGAAACTTCACTTGATCTCACCTCACTGATGCTCTCTCTTGGCTTCTCCATTGATTAGCTACTCTATAAGGCTACAAGTGTGCATGATACCACACCCGCAATACCGATCATCAAAGCTCCATGATACTTGCATAAACAAGTGACTACTAACTGAGTTGTTTTTGGTTTTTATACCCGTGGGCTAACCCAAGGCTGAGAGGTACTGAAAATAAAAAAAGAGATTTTTTTTTGGGATTTTGGGAATCTACATACCTACTCTTCTCCTAGTCCTTCCTTTCTACTCTCCACTCCTTCTCACTCACTCTCACTTCCCTAGGTCTACCAACTTATTACACACACTTTCCAAGTACCAAGTAATAACTGCAAAAAGAAATGACTTACCAAAGCAGAGTACTCACCTCTTCACAACTCATGCCTTCTCCTAAGAGCTCTTACCATCATGTGAGTACCTCCATTGGACTAGTACTTCCCCGACAATGGTGCCAAAAAATGTGTGTACCTAACTGACAACTTAGGGACTTGTGACGAAAGAGACTATTCCTCTATCACCAACAAGTGCATATAGTGGGGATCACACATTTAAATTATCAATCCTTCCTGTATCTAGAAACTAACTGAGTGTATGAAGACTTGCACTTACACAATGTTCAATGAAGTGAAATAGCTACCATTGTATGTAGATGAGTGTTATCTCTCACATTCGTCACTCATACAGGTGGAAATAGTGTCACGATACATGAAATAGTAGTAAGCTCAAAAATAGACTTTTCAGTCAGCTGCAAACTCTGAATATGGTCAATAGCAGGTTCAATTTGAAGCTCTTGATGAGACGCAACCAATGGTTGTAGTCTTTTCCAATTTTGACAAGCTTACTTCAAGTTATGGGCAAAGATCTGAGCTATGCAACTCACCCAATTTCACCACACACCTCCTCATGCTTCACACACACATTACACACTTCAAAAAAGCAATGAATTGGATAGAAAACACTTCCATGCACTCATTCCAAACCACAATCACACATGCAAGCTCACAAGCAAGGAGATACAAGAGGAAGAAGAGGCAAATTCGAAAATCAGAGTTCTCTTTTACTTACAACGACAAAAAGTCTTTACAAAGTTTCATCAAATGACTTATATAAGAGGAGATACAATCACACATGCAAGCTCACAAGCAAGGAGATACAAGAGGAAGAAGAGGCAAATTCGAAAATCAGAGTTCTCTTTTACTTACAACGACAAAAAGTCTTTACAAAGTTTCATCAAGTCTTTACCTAAAAATGGTCTTTTCACACAAGAGATCGGCACTTTATTAAAGAAAGCCTAAATTCCGACTAGTTTACAAAGATTATGATACAATGTAAGGGATTTATGCATCTAAAGGACTCCTGTAGTGCATTTACATGGCTTCATAGGGGTTTTCATAGACATTCAAAGAAGAAAATTGGTGCCCTAATTGAAAAATTTTTGGGGGCTCCTTTTCCAGTGCTTCTTTACTCTGCAACACCACAGCTCTCAAATTTCTATTCGTTAGCCCATCTAAAAATAGTGATTACATTTTTTTTTGGGTGGGCCTTTCAGCCATAAGATATCTATTCAAATACTGATTGAATCTCCTGGTTGTCAGCCTTATTGATTTAGTAGGTGCTTCTTTGAAACTATGGATCAAGGAGGAAGAATTATGTTTGATATCTATTGCAGAGTAAAGAAGCACAGAAAAGGGAAGCCCGGAAAAAAGCTTCAAATTATGGGCATAAATTTTCTTCTTCAAATTTTGATGAAACTCTCATGAAACCATGTAAATGCACTAGAGGAGTCCTCTAGATGCATAAACCCTAGTTATTGTAGCACAAACCTTGTAACATAGTAGGAAATTAGTGTCTTTCAATAAAAGTGCTAGTCTTTTGTGTGAAAGGACCGATTTTAGGGTACATGTGTATGAGTCACTTGGTGACTCTTGTAAAGAACTTTTTGCCATTGTGAGAAGTGAAGCATAATTTCGAATTTGCCTCTTCCTTGCTGATTATCTTCTTCTCCAAGTGCTTTTGTGTGTGCACAATGCTTGCAATGTTGTGTGGGAATGTCATCTACCCCTTCCCATCACTTTTGAACTACTGTAGTGCATGTGTGATCCTTGAGGAGTTGTGGAGCAGGTGTTGGTGTTTCCCACCATTCATGATTTTGCTCATAACTTGAAGTATATTTGTCAGATTTGAATGTAAATACCACCATAAGATGCGTCTCGTTAAGAGCTTAAAAAGAAATCTAGTATTGACCATATTTACAGTTTTGAGATGAGAGAAAAGTTTGAATTTGTGCTTACTACTATAACTGGTATCGCGACGTGCATTTTCAGAGGATTCGTGAGTTGGAGAGGTAGTTGAGTCATGTCACATGCATTGTAGCATTGATACTTCACTCGTGTGTGCACATGTCTTCATACACTTGGTACATTGAATCTCTCGGATTGATAATTAAACGTTTATTAATCCACCACTATATGCACTTGTGGGGCGATTGAGGTACAATCTCATCGACACAAGTCCCTAAGGCTTCACGAATTAGATACACACATTTTTGGCACCGTTGTCAGGGAATCAACCCAATCAAGGTGCCTTCGTGATGGTTATAGCTATGGAGTGACTCAGTCATACTTGTAGAGATGAATTCAGCTAGTGGTAAGTCACAAGATATTTCAGCACTTGTTACTTCACACTTTAGGAGTGTGTGTAATGAGTCTTTTGGTTTAGGTTTAGGAGTGAGGGAGTGAGGAGGAGTTAGGGAGTGAGGAGGAGTTAGGGTCTAGGGAAGAGAGAGAGGTAGTGTTAGGATAGATAAGTTTCTACCAAGAAGTTCAAAAAGGAAAAAGAAGAAAATTTTTTGTTCAATTTAGTTCATGCACTTGGTTAGCCAAGACCATAAAACTCAAAAAATACTCATTTCTCAGTCACTTGTCTTGAGCAAGTATCGTGGAGAACAACGACTGGTATTGCAGAGATCATATCGCGGAGAGCTTGGAGAGAGAAGAGGTGTTAAGGGCAAGACTAAGGAAACACAATCTTAAAGGTGAGAACTTGAGTTGTGTAAACTTGAAATATCAAAAACACACTCACAGACGTGACTGAACACATACCCAGTATCGCGGGGTAGGATAGAAGGGTTGGAGTGAGTTTTTTGTGTGGCACACTTAGTTAGAAGGGAAGAGGAGAGAGGGGTACACACTTTGCACAAAAGAATTTTAAGTTTTGGTCACCCTTGGCTGTAGTATCGCGATCGGTTGAGTTTTGGTATCGTGATACCAAAATTCCCTAGTATCTCGATACTCACCAAAGTATCGTATCCTATCGTGGGTGCCTCCCTTGAGGTATCGCAATACCATCACAATATTGTGTATTGTTGGGTTGAGGTATCATGATCGTGATTCTTTATTGATATCATATCATGGTCCAGTATGGATATCGTATCATCCAGATTGCAGTATTGTATCGCTAGAAAGACTAGTATTGTATCATGCTATGTGATATCGTATCGTTCATCAAGCTGGTATCGTATCATCAAGAATGAGGTATCATAGGGAGAGTGGTATCGTATAGTCTTGGATGAATTAGATAGGTCTAGCTTGAAATACATGGGGTTGCCTGTATTCCCTCCTTGAGAGCAAGAAACCACCTTGCAAAACCCATTTGGATCCCATCAAGGAATATAGAACACTATGTATGGAAAAATAAGTTAGTGAAGCATCCCCACCCGAACACATGTTCAATTCACTATGCCTGCAATACATTTTCCCAACCAAACTAACCCAGGGATAGGAAATATGAATAGAACACCCATGAGGCCAAGACCACAACCAGACATATGACCGAGAATGCATCCGGTTAGACTAGCAATTCTTGTAATGATCAGACCTCCCAGAGCCAGTGAGAAGGCTGAAACCAATACAAGTTGCTAAGTGCATGAGAAATCATTATGATGGCACGAGAGAGCCTTATGACCATATAACAAAATTCAAGAAAGTATTGCAAGCGAAACAAGTCGATGACTTTTTTGTGCAATATAAATCCTTTGCGCTAACCCTCAAGGGAACCGCCTTAACCTAGTTCCAACCTTTGGATCCAAATCACTTTGGAAATATTGAACAATTCTTCCAAGAGTTTATTGGGGAATTTACCAAGCGAGGGATTAAACAAAACTCGTCATATTTGATTCATAATTCCAAACAATCCCCAAATGAAACAGTAAAAATAGCGGCTTGAAGATTTAACTAATATGTTGACATGTGCCCAGTGATGGAGAGACCCTCACAACAAAAGATGATATCTCTATTTTTAGATGGATTGACGAATGGCACACTGAGAACTTTAGTCTACATAAAATGGTTACACACATTGAGTGAGTGTCTCCAAGAATGCATTGACCTAGAAGACAACCTAGTAGATGGCCTCAAAAATACACGAAGCTCCACTAACTCAGAAGACACTAGGAGTACTGTGACATCTAGTTCAAGTAATGTGGAGGAATTAGCAGAACTGGTAGCAAAAAAATTAGGAGTACACGGATAGAGAAACTATCAAATTTCCCCAATGAGAATGCCAATGCTGAGAAGATGCAACCTGTGTGGTGGAGACCATTTGTCCCACATCTGCACAAGAGGAGCTTTAGGTATGCAGCAACTTTACCCATACAACAAGCAACAACCTCAATGATCCAATCTGTATTGCCATATCGAGCAAAAATACACCAACCACAATACTAAAAATTGCCCATTTAATAGACAACCAAGGTGAGTAACTCAATATAGACCTTACATATATCCTCCTAGAGAGCAAGGTAGATAGATTCCTAGATACAACCCCTTATGCGGCTAAAAGGAGGCAAAAAAACATAATACAATGCACATATTAAGGATCAAGGCTTAAAGGAAGGTGATTTGATACTAGTATACACATTGAAACAACATGCAAAGAAATTGTAGCAACGAGGATATGGACCATTATTGATAAATCGAATCTCGATAAGTGGAGTAGTGAATTTAGCCACATTAGACGGAGATGTAATTTCCAACTACATTAGTGGCTGTAGAGTTAAAAGATACATGGAACCATTAATTGACCAAATGTTAGCATGACTTTTGGGAGCAAAGAATTGGAAGAAGGAAGAAGAAAGGATTAGAGAAGAAGCTCGAATTGAAGCCCTGGAGCGAATCAAGAAACAAATAGAGTGGAGGAGGCAAAGGGATGAACAATATCTATAGGGAGAGGAACCTATACCCATGGCCAACTACCAAGTAAATAATACAAACAACGTGAGCTATAGTATCTCTCAGCCATACTTAAACATAGGAATCAAAAACACGAAATATCAATTAGTGGATGCCCTGATCGATCTAGGAGTGACACTAAGTTGCATACGAGTGTCGCTAATCACTCACCTCAAAACAACCTTGAGTCCTTCTAAGGCATGTATGATAGGAATCGGAGGACAAATCATTGAATATGTAGGAGAGGTCCTAATGCCCCTTCACCTAGGAAACTCCACTATGGAGCAAAGATTCTTGGTATGCAAGGATGAAGACCTAATTGAAGATCTGATCCTAGGACAAGATTGGATTTTTGAGAATGAAGTCGGCATACATCTTACACAAGGATACATATCCGCCAAGGTAGGGCATAAGAAGTCTTTAGATTGTTGGGAGATAGGTTGTCACAAATCCATAATGTCATCGTATCTAAGGAAGAGAACTCAAAGAAGGAAAAAGGAGAATATTCAGGAAAAGATGTCCGTCAAGAGTGCCATAATCTAGATTTTCTTGCAAATAAGGAAATATTGCATGCTTGTGTGACCACTTCTCCCATGAGACATGATCCTGAGAAAAACCATGAGGACATTTCTTCTCAACCTATCAACAATATAAGAAGGAAACTGACATGGATATGGACCAATAGAACACCACATGGAACAAATACGAGAGTGCAATGGGTACGTAAGGACCAATTGCCTCAACATGCCAATACAACATAGGGACAGGTTGACCATTTGATAGAAACCAAGCAAAACAACCATTGCTCGTGATCGCAAAGGGATAAACCAAGACTTCTTCTTGTATGGCTTCCAAAATCATTGGTGGAGGCCTAGAAATCTCAGCAACGCATATGGATCCCGAAGGTATTTACAAGGGTAGCAAATCAAGAGATAGAAAAACTCAATGAGATGTCATACCAACAACGTGAAGCAAAGGAATCTATCAAGAGTCACAAAAAATACCAAAGGAACACAAAATATAAAGCTCAGCCCACCAATAGGAATGAGCCAAAGACCACAAAAAGACAAACTCGACGGAAGAAAATGCCACAAGTACATTTCCATAACCGGAACAAGACTTAGCTTCTACGATCATAGGAATAATCACCCTGTGTATATAAATTAATGCTTCAGCTATAAACTAATGTCTTATTTTCTTTCAGGATTAAAAATTAAGAAAAGTGTGGTAAGATACCTTACTTACTTATGAAAGGGGATAGGGAGTGGACAAAAATGACATACTAATGAACCCCACTTAAGCACATGCAACTGGTTTCTTTCTTAAACTAATTCTCCATGACATTACGAGTGCAAATGGCTTCCAAAGACTCTGAAGCAACAATTCAAGATGAAGTGTTGGAATTTCCAATGCAGAGTGTAATGAAAGCCAAAGGACATTGGTTTTGAGAAGACCAACTAGCAGGAGAGCATTTGTTCTTGGTGACCATTAAGATCATGGACACAGATCATCAGTTTCCAGTGATGTCCCAAGACTTCAAGGTTTTACATAAGCTCTCATCGACAATGGATGTAATGGAAAAATCTAGAATCTGTAAGTATTTTGAGCTACCAATCTATAAGCCAGATTTCCAAAGATGTATGCAAGTCATGAACACAATCTAGCTAGCCCTAGACAAACCATCAATACTGGAAGCCAAAGTTCTTGATGCAGAAGGTGAATAGGTAAGGATCCAATTCACACACAAACTAATCAAAGAAGCATTTGGATGGGTCAAGCATGGGACCACAGATCTAAAGGATGAAATTCATGGAATTAAAACCCAAAAATTTTGGATATAAATCATGTGGATATTGAAGAAGAAGTCTGACTGGTGCATCGACATTTTTGCTTTCCCAATATCCACAGATACACGACATCACAAAAGATAATAGTGCAATTATTATCTCATGCCACCAAACAAATCGGCAGCCAAGTGTATATGACATCCTATATTCAAGAATGCTTATTTGAAGCCAAGAAGTAATGGGGTCAAAAGAAGTTTTTGAATGGAAGTGTGGCTCTGACAGTATTGATATACCATGTATTCTTGTTTTCCGAAAGCTAAGCATTGTCCGGAAAACAAGAATACCTCAAAGAGATGCCATCATCATCATAAATGGCAAAGTATGTGAAGCCAACCATAGTACCTAGAAAGAAGAAAGGCATAAAGGTTACCAATGAAGCAAGAACAAGCTCTCAACCAATGATGAGAGGTGCAAAGAGATTAAGGGAAGCATTGAGGGACAAAGAAGCAACTCCTTCATAAAAAAGGGCACATGTACTTCCAAAACCAAAATCAAACAGTTCAAGCCTACCACTGAAGAGGAATTGAAAGAAGCCATGGAGGAAACTCACAAGTTCGTGGAAGGACAGATAAATCTTCCAGTTCAAGGGCACCATTATCATAATGCTCATACATCAACTTTGTAGGGAAAGAGATTGACGAAGTTCCACAGATATAGAGAAGTGAGATTAGTTAATGCCAGCTCTTCCTTTGAAGCCCAAGAGGAACATGAACCATCACCTATGAATGTAGACATTAGAAGTGAATCTAACAATGATGGTAAATGGGACGAAATAAATCAAGTCAAGGATTCGAATGAAGTAGAAAGCAAAAAGTAAGATCAAATTCCAGATACGACACTCAAAGATGGATAAAAAGAGGAGACAAAGGAACAAGAAGATGTACATAAATTGCAAATGAATGATACGACAAAGATTCAAATCACTGAGGCCCACTTGGATAGTCCAGCTACAATGAAGATTCCCAAGGAAGAGAAAGCTCAAGAAAAAATGGATGGACATGAACCATTCACACCTATAAGGATTGTAGCAGAGCCTTCCCCTTTGGATGTCACATTTCAAGGAAGTGCTACAAAATCTACTACACACAAAGAAGAAGAACCTCACATACAACTCCAACTTAGACAACCATATAACAAAACCGTACATGTGGAAAAGGGTAAAGATGTATATACAGGAGAAGAACCAAGCATACCAAAAACATGGATCAATGTAGATGTGACACAACTCAAGTTAGTGGTAAAGCAAATGATACAAACAGCCATGGATACACAACAATAGCTCATGGAAGCAGATAGTGATTGTGAAAGAGCTTTAGTAGAAATAAATCAATTCAAAATACTTAGTGAAGAATTATCTGCGAGGGTAATGCAAGCTCAACATGCACTTACAAATAAAGAATAGGAAACAAAGGAAGCTATGGAAAGATGCAACCTACTCACTGAAGAAAATCAGAAGATGCAAGATCAACGTAAAGAGCTTCAAAGTAAGTATGAGACCAATCAAAGCCGAAAAGGCATGATTGACAAATCGAAGAAAAATCTTAGAAAGTCAAATCAAGGTATACATCGATGATGCCAATAACATGAGGAATAGAAATAAACAGTTAATGAATGCAATTTTGCTTAATCAACCTATGGAGGTGCAAGAAAGTCAACAAAATAAGACACAAGAATTAGAAACTGAGATAGTTAATTATGCGAATCAGCTAAAGCAAGAGCAAGAGTTAAGAGAAGAATGGGAGAAAAATTATATGCATGATACAAATGAGCTCAAAAAAGGGTGGAAGGCTGCAGAAGCCATAATTGTAGAGCAATGTAAAGAAGATATAGATCAAGTAGCAATACTTGGTGAAAAACTCTCATAGAGTAGGGAAGCACTCACAACAGAGAATAATGAAATCGTTAAGAAAGATGAAATCACTGAAAACCTACGGGCTCAATTATTACAGAATAATCAAGAGGGGACACTAGTCGTTCAAAGCTCTCAAGCGGCTACTGTGGAGACTGAGGTACGTCCTCCTTCTCCCCCCATACATCATTCACCACTACACGAGGAAGAAGCAGAGAAGGGCACTGATAGACATGAATGGAATATTGCAGAACTAAGCCGAAATGAACGGGCACTACTGGTGTCCCAAATTACAAAGCGATTTGAAGAACAAGTCATGAAAGTAATGAAGGAAACGAATATCAAAAGCAAGAATTTAGAGAAAATCTTGAAGCCCTTCAATGTACCACGTGGCCTATTGAAAGAAGAAACTAGACAATATATTAAGAAGAATTCTCAAAAGAACTAGATCAAGACCTAGAGTTCAAAATAGATACATTCTTGTATATACAAGAAGAATTTGACAAAGTAGATCCGATCTGGAGAAGGAAATTTTTGGAAAAGAGTATGACTTTATGGATGCACTGGGAGTCAACACTTTACTTACTACATGTAAATCCATCTTTTTGCCCAGTCCCTAGAAGAAGGTCCTGGATGCAATTTTGGGAAGCACAATGCCAAGGAACAATCAATAATCAAGTGGCTCAACTATCCATTATTACCAAGCCTACCACATAACTAGTTACCTACAAAAGAATATATGGTATGCACAATCAAATTTTGGCTATTGAGATATGCTACAGTTTCGGACCTAACAATAAAGATGACAAATAAAGTGTTGAGCATGCTCCTCACACTTTTGAAAATATTCAAACATGCTCAATACACATTTTGAAATTCTATTGGAATTAATCAAGGCACAGATGCCCTTATTTTTGACCTATCCATCATGCCGAACCGACTTACTATAATGGTTGTATACTCATGCTTGATGTTGTTACTGAGTCAATACATGCATACATTTGAAGAAGCGTTTTTCACAAGATTTTTTGAAATGGACTTGAAAATTTTATCAAAATGATGTCCAACTTAAATGCTAGATTAGTGGCCTATGAACTAAGTTTCTTTGCAGATCATACACAGGCACCCAATGATGGAGTCAAGTCAGCACAATGGAAAGAGCTAATGATATGTGAAGCCAATCTTCTAAATCAAAGAGAGCAGAAAGTCATTCAAACCTACTCAGGTTACGAACCAAAGCCTGTCGAGGAGGACATAGTTCAAGAGGAGGGACGTGTGGAGGGAGAATCAAGTAAACAACAAAGAAGAAGAAAAAAAAGAACAAAACTGTCCAATGAATAAAACCCACCCTTTGCCCAAAGCCCCACAGGGGCACATATTGGGATTCACATGCATCAGGCCACTACGCAAAAGAAGGAGTTCCCGAAGAGTGGAAACAAAGAAGTACAACAGGACCTTTCAAGCACCACCCTCACTGAAAGAAATGCAACACTTACCATTGGGGCGTGCATGGGAACACAAAGCAGTACAACATGGCTAGATGTGTGAGAATAAAGATTTATCCAAAGACCAAAAGTTAGAAAGGGGCAGAGGCTGAAAAGTTGAAGAGGGTGACTAATAATATCACATTCTTAGCCACTAGAGGCATGCAATGGAAAGAAATGAATAGGATAAAGAAAAGCATCAAGTCCCAAAGGATGTAAAAGAAGATTTAAAGACAAGACCTTTGAAGCATCAACCAAAAGACAAAAAGAGATGCAATGCTTACCAAATGAGGCAAGCACTGAAAAGAGCTTAATTGGTATTAACGATGATACAACAACCCATAGGTATGACAGAAGCACATGACTTAGGATCAGATAAGATAACATATTGTCTGAAGGTCCTAACTGTCTCCTTGTCTACTAGGTGCATGCAATGGAATGAGATAGACTAGCCAAACCCAATGATCTAGGTCCCGAATTATGGTCAGTTCTTTAAGAAGGTAATACATCACCTCTGAACTGTTAAGGCCTCACTAGGTGCTGGTAGTGGTAACAAAGCTAGAGACAAGAAGCAAAGGCAAGGGGAGGACAGAAGCACATGAGTTAGGATCAGATAAGATAACAAATTGTCTGAAGGTCCTGACTGTCTCCTTGTCTGCTAGGTGCGTGCAATGAAATGAGATAGACTAGCCAAACCCAATGATCTAGGTCCCAAATTATGGTCAGTTCTTTAAGAAGGTAATACATCACCTCTGAACTGTTAAGGCCTCACAAGGTGCTGGTAGTGGTAACAAAGCTAGAGACAAGAAGCAAAGCCTGTTAAGGGGAGACATAGACAAAGAGGGGGAGAGCGTTGCAGAGTAAAGAAGCACAGAAAAGGGAAGCCCCTAGAAAATTTGCAAATTATGGGCATTAATTTTCTTTTTCAAATTTTGATGAAACTCTCATGAAGCCATGTAAATGCAATAGAGGAGTCTTCTAGATGCATAAACCCAAGTTATTGTAACACAAACCTTGTAACATAGTAGGAAATTAGTGTCTTTCAATAAAATTCCCGATCTCTTTTGTGAAAGGAACAATTTCAAGGAACATGGATATAAGTCACTTTGTGACTCTTGTAAAGAACTTTTTTGCCATTGTAAGAAGTGAAGCAGAATTTCGAGTTTTTCTCTTCCTTGCTGATTATCTTCTTCTCCAAAAGCTTTTGTGTGTGTGCAATCCTTGAAATGTGTATGTGGGACTATCATCTACCCCTTCCCATCACCTCTGAACTACTGTAGTGCGTGTGTGATCCTTGAAGAGTTGTGGAACAGGTGTTGGTGTTTCCTGCCATTCACTATTTTGCTCATAACTTGAAGTATGTTTGTCAGATTTGACTGATAGTACTACCATTACATGCATCTCGTCGAGAACCTTGAAAGGAACCTGCTATTGCCCATATTTAGAGTTTTGAGCTGAGAGAAAAGTTTGAATTTGTGCTTATTGTTGTAACAAGTACTACGATGTGCATTTTTAGAGGATTATTGAGTTGGAGAGGTAGTTGAGTGTACTTCACTTACCATCATGTATGCACATGTCTTCATACACTTGGTACATCTAATCTCTTGGATTGATAATTAAATGTGTATTAATCCACCACTATATGCACTTGTGGGGCGATTGAGGTACAGTCACAAGTCCCTAAGGCTTCACGACTTAGGTACACAAATCCCCCTTTGTGAATTCACCAATGAATTCTTCAAAGAATTGCTCTATATTGACAAATTAAACATTTAAAGACCACAATGGGATGGGGTGTAAAGTAACAAGGAATGTTGGGAAGTAGCCAACAATTGTTTGATGATAGAGCAGTTGAGCTAGTAAAGACACCAATTTTGATGGAGAAGGAGCATGCCAATACGCTCGATTAAGTGTTTTTCAAAATATTTAGAAATGCAGGTGGCTGAAGACACGAAAAAATCACAAATGGCTCAACATGGAGGCAAAAGTTCAACTACTTGTGACAAATTCCAGAACTTGAGAGACCTCCTAAAGATGTAGTGAGAGGTTGGTTCATGGATGTATTCAATTCATTGTTGAAAGAAAAAATATGTTTATTTGCATTAGATGGAACCAGATCCTTGGACTAGATTATTGATGCAACGGAGCAATTGGAATGCTATCTCAAAACTGCAAATCTAGCTTGGTGGTGCTCTTCAAACATTGTAAATACGGTAAATCCAAATGATTTGGCTACAATTGATCCCTATGGCCAAATTTTTTGTACTAAATGTAGAAATCTACGGCATGTAGCATCAAACTTTGTCTTAAACCAAATGTATTGTGCAATATGCAACATGATGAACCATAATATGGATCAGTGTAGATATACTAGTAGGAATCAGATAGTATCAACTAATCGTATGTAGCCCAAACTCCGATCCAATGGGAAATGGTACTATTACCCTACGATTCACAATGCAGAGATAAATGATTGTGGTAGTTCATGAGTTGCACCAGAATCAAATTTTCTAGGTAATGGAGGACAAAATAGGCCAAATCATTCATGATATGGATGAGGTTGCCAACCCTTTAATCGCTATTGTAGAGAAGATGCAAAATATCCCAAGAAAGGAAAAGGTCCTAAGTGTCGCTTTTGTCTTGAATTCGGTCACATTTCTGTGGATTGTCTTGATGCCCCCGATTATGATCGAGAAAAGCAGGAAGCAAGACTAAAAGCTCAAATGACTACTTTGAAGAACCTGCAACTATGGTGGTCGCTCAGTCGGGGAAAGTTTCAAACATTAATGATTCTAATGTAATTCCCGAAGTGACTGCACATCATAGAATATGAAATCAAGCTATAGGATGGGCTAAGGAAGCACCGACAATATTCTCTAATCCGAGTTCAAGCAGGCAAGGTCAAGATATAGTGAATAGGCATGAATGAATGGGAAATATTGCTACAGACTTATGCTTTAGTTCAAAGAGTCCTCTTGAAATAGTCTCTACTAAAATAGATGGAAACCAAGTAGAAGCAAGTACGAGTGGCATGGAACCCTAGCATAGATTTTGTAAGTCACCAATCCAATTACCATTAGGGGATCTGTTGAATCTAATTCTTGCCTTTTGGGACACATTAATGAAAATGGTGCAAAATCTTGATTCGATAAAGGAGGTATCCAAACAAGCCCAGGTAAATATGATGGAAATCGGGCAAGAGGAATTAGTGGATTATGCAGTTCCTCGTATTTCGATATGGTTTAAAAACACCCAGATTTCTAAGGTCTTGATTGATGGTGAATGTGGGGTTAATATTGCCATTATGCCCATCTTTCAACAACTTGGTTGGATTGAAATACAACCTACCCCAACCATGCAATATTCATCGATTCCCTGTGCAGCCCATCTTACCTCTGGATCCTTTTCAAAAATGGGTTTTGGATTTTATTGGTCCCATCCACCCTCCGAACCCTTTAGGTAAAACCATTATTTTGACTTGCACAAATTACTGTACATGTTGGCAAAGGCCTAGGGTTAGCAGCATTCAACTGTGCATATTGTAGCCACAATGTTAATTACATAATTATTTCCTCGATATGGGTTTTTCTTGGAGCTAGTTTCGGATCAGGGCACTCATTTCCTAAACCAACTTATAAAGTTGATCACTGATTATTTTCTAATCGAGCATAAATTTAATTCCCCGTATTATCCTCATGCCAATGGATTGGCAGAAAGCATTAACAAGGTTTTATTACCTATGCTGTAGAAGTTCCTTCTTGAGTGTCTGAATAAATGGGAAGAATACTTATCTTCGGTTCTGTGGGCCTACCAAACTTTGTATAAGGTTTCTACTAGCTTCATGCCCTTTAAACTTGTGTACAATGTGGAAGCCATAGTACCTATGGAAATTACTATCCCTAGCCTATAGATTGCTATTCAAAAAGGACTCTCACCAGAGGAATCTTTACTTTTCCAAATCGACACTTTTTAACAACTCAAAGAAAATTGCTATAATAGTTTTTTATTGATGCAAGCGATAAAAAATCGCCAAAGTCGCTGGCATGATCGCCAACTTTGGACTCCTATTTTTTGGTCAGGTGATTTATTTTTGTTCTTCAATTCAAAAATGAAGCGACAGGCACAAAAATTCAAATTACAGTGGACAGGTCCTTTTCAGATCCATCAAGGGGTTGGATCAGCTACCTTTCAGTTAGCTACATTGGTGGGTGAGATTTTACAGACTCCAGTTAATGGGTCCAAGTACGGCCTTATCTTGAATAACGTCGCAATCACCAATTGTATATAGTGTATATCGTTTCGGAATAAAATGACATTTGTCATGCATTGAATAAAAGGCATCATGGTTCCATGTATAAGGTGGCATTTGACGACAACACTTTTAAGTGAATCCTTAGTCTGAATCGATAGTATTGAATTTACATGGAACATTAAAAGCCCTCTTTGTCGAATCGTGCACAGATATTCACATATATGTTCATAATCTCAATTTCAACAGAATTGTTACATACTATTTAAACCTTGCACTACTTTGCCTCAATTTTTACCTACACTTTTCACTATGAAGTTTTATCTGTTGAATTCTACTTTTGCTACCATGATAGGCACTATTCCACCCAACTCTCTCAAGCTAACAGACATGAGCTCATTGGTGATCCTTGATCACGTAGCTACTGTGAAGAGAGATGGTGGATGCAATCCAAAGATGAGTAGGTGCTGCTACAACCAGCTTCACACCAGCCAACTGAGACTTCAGAGTTGATTAGTAGACCCTTTAAGCTTCCTAAATCCACCAAAATATCAGCCAAGTACTTTGGAACATGTATCCCAAAAGTTTAAGTCAAGATAGACTAGTTGCGAAATGACTAGCTCCCAAAACTTGCTATTTTTGGACGTACACCTGCTGGAAAAAATGAACAGTTCTCTAAACCTGGTAGGATTTAGAAAAATTCCTTTTGGGAATAGCAAATAGACTTATCAAGCTTCCTAATCCAAGTTAAAACACTTCAAATGATAGACTGAGCACTGAGAAAAAGTTTCAACAATTTCTGGAACATGCCCACCATTCTCGGGGCTCTACAGAGATAGAACAGTGAGCAGTAAATTGCAAATATCTTCAAAGCTATTAATCCAATGACCTTGAAAATTGATATGCAAAATCTAGACAGTAAGAGCTATCCAACGCACGTTAAATCACTGAAAAAGGTTCCGTAAAACTCGAGATATGAACTTCTGAAGTTACTTCTCTGAGTGAGTATAGCAGAGAACAAAATAGAGAAGTAGATGATGATAAATGTATAGATTCACATATGATTACAACCACATTGGCAATGAATCTTTGCACAATGGGAGTAGAATGATAGAGCTATGGAGTAAGCTCTTCAATCTCTACAAAACGACATGAAGTGGTCACGTACAAGGCTTACTAATCGCCTCTTCTTTCTTGCTCTTTTTATAGCTATTCTTGGAGGGAGTTTTGAATTCGAATTCGAATGGCTCCACCTAAAAGTGATCCCCAAAGTTAGGAGAGATTCCCTAAGCTCTAAATTTTGTGGTTTTAGGTAGTTAGAGCCAAGAATTTGCTTTTACATCATGGATGAGGTAAGCCATTCTTTTCCTTTTTTCTTTTTCCATTTACAAGAGATAAAATGTACTCTTTTACAAGAGGTGTTCACATGACTACACATGTGACTTACAAATGAGGATAATATCAAGCATATCAAGCATGTAGGCTTGGGTAAAATGCACCAATAGCTACATATGGACTGGTTCTAGCATCATGGATTGTTACAATATGTGCAAATTCAATGGCCCAATATTCATAATCATCCAATGATCAACTCTTTTGTGTAGCAGTATCATGACCAAATTGAGGAAGAAAGTGACCAAATAGACTTCATTGAACTTTGTATCGGAGAAACCACACGGTTGGTGATTGACTCAACATACATTGCAGCCCAATTACATGTCAATCACCAACGAATCACTATACCAACATAACTAGCTTTGACTGTAGAAATGAAGCAGATGTTTGATCGTGCCTGTTCAAGGGAATACCTGTATGCAAGGCTCTTAGACACTAATTCATGGAAGTTTGGATTGAGATTTTTGACATTGATTGTTTTTGTGTAGAGCAAAACATATGGAGTATCTCAGATGCTCTACTCAGTGATGAAGGATGCAGAAGTAGCAGAGGGACAATTTAAATGGGTAAAAATTATTTTTAGACAGATAAAGAAGGAAGTGCGACAATTGTGTAGACTTGCTCACAAGCTCCAACAATTGGATACAAAGATTGGTGTGCTATTAGCCGCAGTTTATTGTAGTGGATGAAGTAGCTTTTCTTCAAGCAAGTAAGAAACATACTAAAAGATCAATAATAGACCTGATGGATCCTTTGAACACGGAGAAGCCAACTTGGTCCATATTCTTCAGGAAGCTATTCGACAAGCGAAAGAGGAAATGTTATACTTTATGGAATAATGGAATGATATATGGATTTTAATGTCTTGAAGTTTTTAATGTGATTGTCTTTTGATTTAGTAGGTGAAGAATCATGAGGGCATGAATACACATGGATTTATTCAGATATTTTTGAAGATAGTTAAAAGATATGATTTTAGATATTTTTTTGTAAAAATAATAGATTGCTTAGAAAGTGAGAATTTTTTAAATAAAGAAGATTTTCGTAAATGCATGCTTTTCGAAGCACCACCCTCATGTATCTTCTATTCAGGATGTAATGAGAAATACCTCTAAATACACATACTCTAATAGACTTGTCCATCAGAGTATGTGGGAGGAGATTGTACCCAATCTTGTGTCCAGTCTCTTGTCTCTCTCTATTTTGATTATACTTTTGTGAGATTTTGTTTCTATACTATCTCTGCATACGTAAGTCTGTAAGATCCAATCAATAGTTTGGTTATCCATGTGATTACTCCTGTGGCTTACTCCAAGTTTGTTTATCAATTCAGTTACCCATGTGGTTACTCTTATGGTTTACTCCAAGGCGTCGACTAAGGCATAGAACTATGGCATAACTTTGGCATGTTTGGCTTCTCTAGCACTCATGGTTCTCTTGGTTCACTTTGGTTCCATTTTTAGCCATTGGCTACATGTGAACCTTCTCTAAATAATGAGTGGCAATAAGAGCTTCCTTATTTCCCTAGTTAACTTACTTATTTCTCTAGTTAGCTTACTTATTTCCCTGGTTAGCATTTTGAAGATTTGAACCCACCACTTCTCACTTACAAGAGATGTGCTTTATCCACTAGCCTATTTTCACTTATTGATACTCTATATCTTTTAATAGATGTCTAAGATAACTTTTAACACTATCTTCCCCCTTATTTAATTATTTAACACTTATTTATTTATTTATTTATTTTATTTTATATATTTCCAAGAAAAAACCTTTCTTTTTCTATTTTCCAATATTGCTAATATTTTTTCATATATTTAGTAATAGATAAGTCCATGGATCCTACCCATACTATAGAGGATTTTGGTAAGTTATTTATTAAATGTTATTTACTAAATGTATTTTTCCTTATCATGGCAAGTTATTAAATTAAGTGTATTTTTCCACATCGTGGTTTTCCAAAAGTTATTCTATGAGATCAATATGTTCATTTTTGTAATCACTTTTGGGTTACATTATTAAAAAAATTAGGTTACAAAATAGAATTTATCTTTGAATATCATTCATAGTCACATTAACTTCTAGTTTTCCATTTCCATGCATGTGTTTTTACATGGAATATGTTTATGATTGTTTAGTGATGGGATAGGTGATTGGCTATCCATGTCTATTTTAGTCTTATCAACTGAGGTCAATTGCTTGTCAACTAGGAGGCACGTTATAATTTATGGAATAATGGAATGATATATGGATTTTAATGTCTTGGGGTTTTTAATGTGATTGTGTTTTGATTTAGTAGGTGAAAAATCATGAGGGCATGAATGCACGTGGATTTACTTAAATATTTTTGAAGATAGATAAAAACTAGTATTTGAGATATTTTTTGTAAAAATAATAGATCGCTTAGAAAGCGATGTTTGTAAATAAAGTAGATTTTCATAAACACACTCTTTTCGAAGCACTACCCTCATGTATCTTCTATTCAAGACATAATGAGAAATACCTATAAATACACATAATCTGATAGACTCATCCATCAAAGTATGTGGGGGGAGATTGTACCCAATCTTGTGTCTCTCTCTATTCTGTTTATACTTTTGTGAGATTTCGTTTCTATACTATCTCTACATACGTGCCTCTACAAGATCTCATCAATACGAATGAAAATGAAGAATGCAGGAGCAAATCAAGGAGGAGCTCTGACAACAATAACAGGAGGCAACTATTCTAGCTTCTGAAGCAGAATGAACAAACACATAGCTAAGGACCCGGTGGGTAGCAACAATGACAACAAATGAGGTGCAAAGGTCAAGGTTAGTCCGAATTGCCTAATTAGGCATCACATCAACAACCAATAGGCAGTCAACCTGTTAATCCCCAATCAACTATGTAGCAAGATCAAGATTTTGAGTCGTTGACCTCCCAACAAACTGAAACCGATTAGTTCTCACAGTCAAGGTCTTCACCTTCATTTCATTTTCCCTATATTCAATAGGAGAAACCGTGATCCTTGGAGGAATCAAGCAGGTCAAGTCAAGTTACTAGCTATTAACCCAGCTTGAGCTCGTAAGTGCAACACAGATATGAATGTTGGATTGGCCAAAAGTGATCATCGTATAAAAAATGTGTATGCATCGTATATGCAATCCTTTGAACCGTTGCATATGCAATATTATTGTGCATCGCATATGCAACACTCTCAATGTGTCACATATGCAACTCTCACACATGTGATGCTTGAATTAACATTGTTAGTAGCCTTGGAAATAACATTAATATTAGTGTTGTTTAAACAATGGTGCACGCTTGATGCTCAATGTGAAAAAATGCATACTCAAGAAGAGAAAAAATTGTGTTGCATCAGTCATTGCTACACCCCTTTATTCCTTGTAGTGGCTATAGCTATGAAAACTACCTGTACTGAGCTTCACAGCTCGATGTCTCCATTGTAGGTTACTTCTTACTCAACTAAGATATGCATGAGTATCCAAGGAAAAAGAATTACCACTAGTGGACACATGAGTATCATAAAAACTAGTCCAGTCACTATCTATAAAAGCATGCAGGCATGGATGAATATATTTGCCATAAAAAAGACCTAAACTCTGAGTACCTTTGAGATATCTAAACAAATGTTTCATTGCTTGCTAATGGTTAGTGTCAGGGCTATGCATGAATCGACTCAATTGAGAAATTGCATATTGTATATCCAACCTTGTGTTGTATGTACATATAAGACATCCCACAACTTGTTGATAAAGAGAAATGTCAAATGCATCACCAAAATCCTCATCTGAGAAGCTAAATTCCGTCTTCATTGATGTGGAAACTGGCTTGCAATCCTCACAGTAAAAATACTGAAGTAGTTTTTCAACATACTTTGCTTGATGCATAATGATTCCCCCCTCAACAAATACAAACAAGATGCCAAGATAATAGCTCAAAAGAACAAGATAATGGACATCAAAAGTATGTTGCAAATCAACCATAAGAATGTCAACTTTTGCATCACATGACGCAGTCAAGTGTATATCATCAACATAAAGAATAAGCACTCTACGAATAGCCCCATCTTTGTGCACATAGAATGTGCTTTCAATTGGACTACATGTGAAGCCAAGAGCAATCAAGTGCTTACTGGATTTTGTCATATCATGCACGTGGAGTTTGCTTAAGACCATACAAGGCTTTATGCAAGCAACAAACCATATGATCTTTCCTTTTCATGGCTAATGTACGAGGTTGTTTCACATAAAACTCTTTTTGCAAACCACCATTCAAGAAAGCCATTTTTATGTCCAACCGATGTACTTTCCACTCTTGCTGGGTGACCAGTGCAATCACAATACAAATGGTATTCATAAGTGAACTAGGTGCAAACATTTCCTCATAGTCAGTGCATCTTGTTGTGCATATCCTTTGATAACCAATCTAGCTTTGTAGCAATCAATGCTACCATCTGACTTTCTTTGTAAACCCACTTTGTACCAATGGCATTTTTCTCTTTTGGCAATTCACATAACTCGCAAGTACCATTCCTATGTATGGAATCCATTTTTTATTGCATAGCACTCATCTAATGTGGATCATCACATGCATCTTCAAAAGTAAGTGGCTCTTCATTACATGTTTTTGTAATGAGAGAATAATTAAAATTACTTGATACATGGGGAGAGATTGATCATGTTCTGCCAAGTAAAGGTGCATTCAATTTGCTATCATGCAAAGTTTGTTTCAACCACTTTGGCATAGTTTGTGAACTCTTGATAGACATGCATTCTTTATGTAATACATCATCAACATGTATATAATATGTGGGCTGAACTTCATGCTCATTTTGAGCCATATTTTGACAAAAATGTTCAGCCATGTTTGGTTGGAAAATTTCATCCATGTTTGGCTCAAAATTCTCTGCATTTTCAGCTCTATTTTGTTGGAAATTTTCAGCCCTTTGAGCCTCACTTGGCTGTTCTACATGGCCATAGTCAAGCGCACCACTTTGGAACAAAGGCATGAGTCTATCAAACATCTTATGAGCTAATTGTTGGCATTTTTTTTGCATTCAAGCAGAGGGAAAATTGAATTTTCAATGAGTACCACATCTTGACTCACAGTAAATGTGTTTGTCAACGGATGGTACAAACGATATCCCTTAACTTAAGCACTATAATCAAAATATACATTTCTTTTGCCTTTTTCATCAAGTTTGTGATGTTGTTGTGATGGGACAAGAGAATGTTCCAAATAATCAAACATGTCCATATGACTAACCATAGGTTTATCTCCATTCAAATCATCATAAGGAGTGATGACTCTCAATGCTTTGTAGGGCAATGATTCAACACATAGTTTGAACACATGACTGCTTCCGTCCAAAACTTGTTAGGAAGGTGCTTTCTTTTAAGTATAGATAGTGCCATTTCAAGGAGGGTTCTATTTTTATGCTTTGAAACACCATTTTTTTGATGTGTATATGCCACCATACATTGATGTGAAATTCTTCTTTCATGCAAAAAATCATTAAACTCATGTGACATGTAGTCATTGCCATGATCTATGAGGAGTCAAAAGCATATTTCCAAAAACATTTTCAGCCATAGCAAAAAATTCTTTGAAACAAAAAACACCTCATTCTTTGCTTTCATAGTATATACCCATGTATCATGAGTAGCATCATCAATAAAAGTAACAAAATTATACATGCTTCCCAAAAGATGGAGTATGAACACACTACAATTTTCTTGTAGTGTGTGTATAACTATCTTTTGGAAAAGAAGCATGATGCATTTTCCCAAGAATTCAACCTTCACATGCATGCTTTTGAATGGACTCAAGTGTTGCAAAACCAATAACCATGTCCTTCTTTTGCAAGTAAAGCAAACTATAGAAGTTCAAGTGATCAAAACGAGCATGCTGAAGCTCCATTTCAGCCATGGAGAAAGCATGAGCAACCAAGGCATTTGAGGCAGCCCTCTTGTGTGCATCCAAGTGATACAAACCATTACATAATGTACTAGACATCAATATAATATCACCATTGCTTAACTGAACTGAAGTTAAGTTCTTCTTGATACTAGGTATGAACAATTCATTTTTCTAGATAATCACACCTCCATTTGTAGCAGTATGCTCAATTTCTCCTACTCCAATGATAGTATAAGAGGCATTGTTTGCACACACCACATGTCCTCCTTTGGGTGCAATTTTCAAAGATGAAAAAAGAACTTTTTCATGAAGTTATGTGCTTTGAAGCATCACTATCAAAGAACCAGTTTGAATCACCCTCACTCACAACCATACATTTAGAATGCAATGATGCATCATAATTACATGTAACAACACATGCCCAAAAATCTTGATCCACGTTAACTGCATTATTCTTTGCATCTGAACAATTTTTAGCAATAGACATGTTGGATTCCTTCTTCTTTTCATTGCACTTAGCAATCTTTCTACACTCATCAATAATATGAATAGCATTCTAATAATATTTGCATCTCTTTTTCGTTTTCAAATCAGCATCATTAGAGGAATGAGTGGAAGAGGAAATTTGGGGCTTTGGTTCAATGAACCCAAAGCTAAACCATAGTTTCTTTTCCCTTTTATGAGATAGAAAGTGCTTG
Organism: Ceratopteris richardii; assembly: GCA_020310875.1. Lineage (NCBI taxonomy): Eukaryota > Viridiplantae > Streptophyta > Polypodiopsida > Polypodiales > Pteridaceae > Ceratopteris > Ceratopteris richardii. The sequence continues at coordinate 53,436,057 of CM035429.1, forward strand.
TGTTCCCTCAATGAAACCACTCCTATTCACTCTAGATTGCTCCTCTTGCAAAAGAAGAGACACAACCTCCTCAAATGCTTACATATTTGGATTTCCTTTTTTAACCAAATGGATTGTAGTGGCAAAGCTTTGAAAAGATTCTGGTAATCCTTTCAAGAATGTAGAGATGAGTGATGCATCGGAAAGAATCTCATCTATGTTTGCCAATTTTCCTTTCAAGCCCTTGATGCATGTCACATACATGTCTAGAGACTCATTTTCAACCATACATACATCATCAAGTTGATTCCTCAAGTATGCGGCAGATGTTTCATTACACATGGCATACAAAGAAGAAAGAGTGTCCCATGCCTAGCTTGATGTAGAACATGAGCAAATATGTGGAACTATATGATGCTTCATAGAAAGTGCAATACATTCATGAGTTTGAGCATCATTTCCATCCCATCTAAGTTGCTCTTGTGTAGGTGGAGAAGGAATAACCATTGTACTTGAAGAAGAAGCTCCATTTGTGATAGTAGATTGTGAAGTAGAAAAACCTATAGGTCTTCGATCTACATCTACCACTATGTTCCATAGTTGTTTTGCAACAAGAACATGGTTCATCATGTAAGACCACATTGGATAGTTGGTCCAACTACGGAGAAGATGAATGGTTGGAATAGCTCTCTCTATTGATAATGAATAAAACTAAAGTAAGAGCTGAATAATATCCCTAAGTACAAAATACCACCACGTATGAGAATTTCATGTATGTGGTAACATGGGGGAAAAACCTTTAGCCAACACTAGAGTAAAAAGTGCCCATGTATAGGGAAAAGTTTCACATCGAAGCTACTCGAGGGATAGATGTGTAACACATACATACACACACACACACACACACACACACACACATATATATATATATATATATATATATATATATATATATATATATATATATATATATATATATATATATATATATATATATATATATATATATATATATATATATATATATATATATATATATATATATATATATATATATATATATATATATATATATATATATATATATATATATATAGATACATACATACATACAAAGAGAGAGATAGAGAGAGAGAAAGTAATATATTTGTATGATGTGTATGCATGTGTGTGTCATGTGCATTAGACTCTCTCTCTCTCTCTTCATCTATCTCCCCCATTCTCTCTCTCTCTACCCTATTCTCTCTCCCTCTACCCTATTCTCTCTCTCTCTCTCTCTACCTTGTTCTCTCTCTCTCTCTTTGTCTCTCTACCCCATTCTCTCTCTCACTCACTCTCTCTCTCTCTTTCTCTCTCTCCTTCTCTCTTTTGCTCTCTCTCTCTCTCTCATACACTTTTGTGTGTGTGCCTATGCATGTCCACATTGGGGACTCCTAGCGGGATGCTACATGAGAAATTGTTTTTTTCTTCTTCGCCATCGTTTATGCAAGGTTTTTCTTCATAGATAGTTTGCATTGGTAGCAAACAATGTTGCGACACCTATGACAATTTTTTTATGTATTATTTTTTCCCTTGCATAAGCGATGCTAATGCTCATGTATATGATAATCACCATCTTTTCTTTTGGGTTGATTTTTCTACAATGATAAATGGTTGGATATGTAAGGCTTCTTGTTTTTTTTTTGAACGGAGCCACGCGTCTGCACCAATCTACTTGTAGTGTTATCCCCTTCTATACACTGAGTTCCTTGCATAGATAATTACATTTAGTCAAGGTTTGAGGTAGGCATTATTTACCTCCTCATCAAAATACAACCAAATGATTGAGGTAGGCACTACTTCCCTCCTAGATTAACAAAATACAATGAATGTGGTTCCACTTTGGGTGAAACCAATACAAGAATAATGTGTGCTTATAAATTGCAACATTACAAATTATATGCTAAAATTTAATTTTCCGACCTAAACTAGTGCATTCCAAAAGCTTCAAGGGCCTAGAAAATAGCCATACATCCTCATCAAGTTTGGAAGTGAAGTAATACCAAGAAGATCTCAAAATAAGTTACCAATTTCATTTCTACAACTATCAAGAGTCTACTATTAATATTGAATTCTCTTCCTATACCTATTAAATCTCATTATTTCAAATGATCTTCATGTCACTAAAAATCTTAGAAGACAAGCTTTCTAGGAAGTAAAAAATAATCAAAATCAGACATTCGAGTGAAGAACAACACACATCCAAAGATGTCGAGCTACTAGGTAGCCACTGACTAAAAATAGTGTTTGGAGTGGCTAATTTGGATGATCTCCAAAGACAATTGGGGGATAGATTCTCAACTTTGAAGCTATATACCTATAGTAAAAATTTCAAAAAACACATATAAGCTAAAGACATTGAATTTTGATATCAAATAGTGCCTTACAAATGGGGAGTGAAAATGCCATCTTGCATGATTTTGCATTTTTTTTAATAAATGCACTCTTTCCAAATGAGTATTCATGCTCTTAGTGTACATTTGCTCATGCTATCTGTGCATGCTTCTATATGGATTTATTTCATGCTATCATGATCAAATAGACTTTGCATTAATCAATTCATTCTAGGCAAACATTTAGAGATATATGTGCATGGATTTTTCATACCTCTTATACCAAATATACATGTATGCATACATACAAATCCATATACTAAATTTTTAAATGGAAAAGGGTACTTCAATGATTTTCCTTGAGGATAAGAATCATAGCCTCATCTCCTTTGTATCCTTGTGCTTGTAGTATTATATAAAAAATGATCATTTCATAAAAAAATTTCCTAAACTAGCGGAAAAGGAGGCAAAGAAGAAAGAGGTTGGAATGGTTGTTGTAGAGGCCTCTACACCTAAAACATAGTTTGCTAATCTTGTTGAGAAAGAAGAATGGGCATTCACTACCATTTGTAACTATGAACTATCTTGTCATGAGGAGTGTATGTCTATAATATCCTCCGATGCTTGTACTTTGATAATGGAGCGACAAAACATATTACATTGAAGCACAATTTCTTCACTTCACTTGAGCCTACCCCTCAAAGGGATATTGTCACATGTGCTAACAACTCCTCATATCTTGTAATGAGAGTTGGAAAGATGATTCTGATTACTACTGATGGCAGTTCTTTCACTTTCTTAGATGCTTTATATGTGTTAGGGATCAAGAAGAATATGTGATCAGTTTCAAGATTAGCCAAGATTGACTTTCTTATCAAATTTGTTGATGACAAATATAAAATTCATGATCTATCGAATGACGATATTATTTCTTTTGTCATTTTATGTCATTGGATGTATAAGCTCATAGGCTATGAAAAGTCTCTAAATGATTCAGCATGTGCATTTTATGATCCTTAGGCTTTCCTTTTTTGTGTTTGTGGCTCCTAACTAGAGACAAGAAATCCAAAAATCATCGCATTTCAAATCGCGTGTTATTGAAGGTATCATGGAGAGTGCATAATGATGATCGGTATCACTAGAGCTCGTATGCCCTAGAACTCAGAGCATAGCTAGAATCCAATGCTAAAAACTTAGGGAAATACTTGTTGAGAAATGACAGCACCCAAGTATAATGAGGTACATACATTTTGGGTGAAATTGAAGGAATTTTCAAGCTATAGGCAGATAGTTGTGACAAGGAGATGAGAAATAACATACTAGCACAAAAAGTTTTTAATTTGGACTTATAAAACTCCAAGTATCATGACCGGTTGAGTTTGGTATGGTGATACCAATTCTTATGTGTCACCGATACTTGATAGGTATTTTGTATCACTAATACCTCACTCCTACGGTGTATCATGATACTTTGGTATCACGTATCACCTAGTTGAGTATCATCCCTCTAAGTATTGTGTATAATCGATACCTTAAGTATCATGTGCCACCAATCTTGGATGTGTATTGTGTATCATTGATCATGAGGAGTGAGTGGCATATCATGTCTTATGAGGATGATCTATCATTTGACCTGAAGTATCGTGTATCATGTACCCCATGTATCACATATTGTGCATCGTGTATCACCTAGATTCAGGTATACTATCATGGAGGGTTTAATATCATGTAACATTTCATCTAGAGCATTTATCGTGAGTCCCATCAAGTGTCATGTATCTTGAAAATCCCATCGGGTACCTATCATATCATCAAGGTTTAGTATTGTGTATCATGGAAGTTAATGAGCAAACCCTAATTGTGTCTAAAATAAAAAATTTGGGAATCTCATTGATGAAGCACCAATAAACTCTTCCCTAAAATTTAGAAAACGCTTGAGGATAAAGGTAGAGGTTTTAGGATCACAAAAACTCAAAAAATCCCATATACTCTGAATGAACATATGATCTAGACATGTCCTAGGGAGTTGAAAAAGCATGATATCCTCAATAGGAAGTGTAACCCAAAGAAGAATTCATTCTACTTATTCTGACAGTTCTAGTGATTCACAAGGAGAATTAATCATGGCTTTCAAAGACATGCATAGCTCTATCCATTTGGTAGAGCTCATGTATTTGATAGAAGGTGAATATAGGACTTCATTGCAATATGTCTCTACAAACTTGCATTGAGTGCCCATTTACTTAGATGGTCTCAATAGGTCGGTTGTAAGACTCAAGAATTCAAGTGATTTTGATTTGCAAAGACTAACTATGAGATTTGAAGGAGGATCTTACATGGACAAACAATGGCAATTATACTTAGTGATTGAGCATCCTGATAGGATCAATGAAAGAGGAGAAAATGAGGAACAAATAATCCAACTAAGAGTGATAATAAAGAAATCGTGACTACCCCAAGAGGAAGATCAGTAGTAGCGAACATTTGGAGAGGAGATAGGATTCCTCAAGATGATGACTTGATGGATTTTTATCTAATATTTGAAACTATTAAATTTTTGCAAGCAACTTCACCCATAATGGGAAGAAGCATTAATCCTGTTACCATTTATGAATTGCGTGATCATTAAGACTCTTTTCAAGACACTTATTTGGGTTAAAACAAAAGAAGATATTGGGTAGTTACTAATCTAGAGAGATCTAGGTTGGAGTACATGGGTTTGCTAGAATTCCCCCCAAGGGATCAAGCAACCACATCCCAAAATCCTCAAGGGCAGCAACAAACCTAGAAGAATCCTCTCATAGGGATAAATAGCCAGCAAAGTGTTCCACTTAGATCACATGTTCACTGCCCCATGCCAAATACCAGTACTATACCCAATACTCGGGAAGCGAGATGACTAACCGACCATCCTTTTTTTTGACACCCCCACAAGGAAGACGTATAGGTGTGTGTTAGTAGTCAAGGAGGCTTAACATGCCAAAGTAACATGAGGCAAGGGAGCTAGAGAGAACAAAGTCAAAGAAAAGATCAAGGAGTTCCAAGTAGACAAGGAAGCCAACAAAGATATGGCGAGTATGCCAATCAACTTTTCCAAATCAAGCATAGAACAAATAGTGATTATCATCACTACACTCCTTTATATATCCTGTTTTTGGTAGAATAGACTCTATTTTGTTCAAGCCAAGGAGTCATTGAGCATAGAACAAGCTATGTCTCAAATTTCATAATTTTGTTAGCTCATTCGAGCTTTCAAATGAATGAAAGAACCTAATTTTTAACTAGGCCAGCCCCTAGGTCTAGATAGGGCCAAAACTAGTTAAAAACTATAAAAGGAGCTAGAGAGCTCACTTTTGAGGATAAATTTTTAGAGAATTGATGTAACATTTTATGAAAAGTATTTAAGTGGTAGATTCCATTGTTCTCTCTCTCTTTCTCTTATCTTGTATATGCATGTGTATGTGTGTGCATGTTAGTGTGATTCTCACTCACGCAGTTGTGTATTCACTCGCTCATGGTCATCATACAAACCTCATGTCTCCATGGATTGGCAATTATGATGTGGATCTCTTCATATTGGTGCTCACCATTGTGTTAGAGTGACACCAAATTTGGTGCCATTGCTAGGGAACTAGCTTCCGGGACAAGCATGTGATAGTAAGACGTAGAGATTCAATGTTTGAATTATAGATAAGTAGGTAATTTCTTTACTTTTCTTTACTTTTCTACTCCATCACCATATCCACTCATCTTTCACCTCGATCTCATTCTTTGCAAAAAAAAAAACAGATCTTTTGGTCATATCTCCATCTCCACCTCATTCCCCTCATTTCACTTGTGAGAGAGAGGGATTGTGTGCATTCAATTTTTGTGTGTTTGTGAGCATTTGTTGTAGGTTCTTGACATACCATCGTCTCCAACAACATCAAACAATTACGACGTCTCTGTGCACCCTCTGCAAATTGAGATGAAGACCTCTCTTTGTCTCAAAAAACAAAAAAGAGGAGTGTTTGGTAAAAACAAGTACACCATAGTAGGCTAGATCACTTGCACATCAAGAAAACATAAATGTTTCTGCAAAATAGGCATTTTCTCTGTCCATCATGATAGAAAGATTCCATGACAGATAATATCCATCATTTGTTGCTGAAAGATAATAGACAACAAGCTTTGATAGATATTGTCCATCATGATAGATAGAGTTTCCATCATGACATACACGTGTATGAGAGACAAAAATCTTGTATAATCAATCCATCACAATAGACATATGTCCATCACGATAAACAGGCCATGACAAATACTTGTCCATCATGAGAAACACCTATCCATCGTAACAAATTGTCCATCACAACAAACTATCCATCGCAAAAAATAGGCCACGATGGAAACCTATCCATCATGATAGATACCTATCCATCATGAGAGACATGCCATGACGGACACCTATCCATCGGGATAGATAGACTTTGTCTATCATGATGGACAAGCAATTCGAGAATTTTTAGGATTGTAAAAAATTGGTCAAGTTTGAGCTAATTTTAGCATATTTTCAAGCGATTGAAACCCATTGGAAAGGCTAAGCAAGCTTAGTGTATGTGGCACACTTGGGACCAAAATCTTGGGCATTGGAGCATTGACAAAAGTGTCTGGCTTGAGGTTGGAAGTTCACTAAACCCCCTCAGTGAATTTCTAGTTTAGGCTAAGTGTGACTTAGATTAATTCAAGACTATGATGGGCATGAAACAGTTCAAGACATTTTAATTTCTCAAGTCGAAGAATAGTTTTTTCTAAGTCGACAATAATCTAAGTGGAAATGAGCATAATTTGATCAAGAAGAACATCAATTGCAGCCAATATAAGTGATCTTGACAATGACCATATCAAGACAAGAAATATCTCCAAAAGAAAATAAAAAAAAATATGGATACTACGAAAGGACCCAACAATGCTGTTGTACTTGGGAATTTGGGCCAATCAGCAAGGCATATGAACCTTAGGTCCGGTAGACAATTAGGATGGGATAGACAAAGCATTAGGTCATCTAAAGTTAGTGTCAATCACACTACTAAGTCATCGGCTCAATGACTACCCTTAAATGTTGAGCTCAGAAATGAGTGATTCAAAGATGGTGTTTCGCATGGAAAGGCCTACAAGCACAGAAAGGCCTACATGCACTTCAAGACTTTCCTACTTATAGACCCCTGAAGTCCCTACAAGACTCAATTGGAATATATACGAACCGACTGATTAGATGCTCGCATCTATGAGGACAGATTGAGAAGATCAATGGTCCAACTCAAAAACCCTGATCAACCCTTCATAATTGAACATCTAGTGGTCCAATTTGGAGAAGGATCATATATTGATAAGGAAGGAATTATGTACGTGGTTCCAAGCTCACCAGATAGGATGGATGAGTTTTGAATCATTATTCTTGAGTTTGAAATAGGAGATTTGAACCAAGAAAACATGGGAAAGGAGCCCAAAACACCTCATGGTAAGTCTATCTTATCAAGGATAATTACACTAGAGTGGATTCCTCAAGATAATAAGAACATAGAGCTTTTCTTAAATAGAGAATCTAATGAAGCATTCTAGAGGTTCAAAACTAACAAGCCAAGCGCGATAGATAGAGTGAGTATATATGAACTCAAAGACCTGAACACCCATGGGAAGGTAATCCATTTAGATAATTTTTTTAAGAGGATGTGAATGTGGTTATGGAACATGGAAGACATGCATACACTTGGAAAGGTGAATTGGTATTCCTTCCTTACAGATCGCATGGTTTTCATGGTCAGCATGGAGCAGAATCTTCTCAAGTTCTAAGAGGTCATAAAGAGAAGGCTCGAGAGAGACATGAAGTAAGCTTCGCAAAACCTTCATGACCAGAGAGGTCATGATGGGATACAGATAGAATGGATCCTGAGAGACTGAGAGGGTCTAGACCCCATAGAGGCATGGATGAGATTCCCTTATGTAGACCGAAAGAACACCCTAGGATTTTGAGACCCACTCAATTGGTAAAATCAATGAAAAAATACTTTGATGACACTAGAGATCCTATGATCATGTGGATAAATGCAGAAAAGTGTTGAGAGCTCAAAATGCTGATGCCTTGTTCACCCAATACAATGCATTAGATTTAACATTGAAGAACAGAGACTTGACATGGTTCCAACCACTGCATCAATGTCAGCTTAGAGACATCAATTAGTTGCTAGAAGCCTTTATCAGGGATTCCTCTAAGAGTGGTATGAGACATAACACTTCATCATTAATCCATAGCTTCAAGTAAAAAACCTCAAGAGATAGTCAGACTAGCACATTGTAGTTAGGTAATCTGTTGAGAGATGCCCCATTCCAGAGTTACCCACACTTCCCAAACAATTGGGATTATTTTTGGATGGCTTGCTAAGTGCAAAGTTACGGTCTTACGTGTACTTGAAGGAACTGAGGACCATAGAACAATGTGTGTGGATGTGTATAGATATCGAGGATAACTTGGGAGATGAGTTACAAATTTCAAAAATCTATAAGGATTCAAATAGCTCTACTAGTTTCACGTCAAAACTTTCTACATCAATTGATTTAATTGGCAAAAAAAAAGTAGCTCAAAAATTAGGAGTCTCAAGTAAACATACCCCTAGGATGGTTTTGATGAAACGATGCTATACTTGTGGAGGAGACCACATGGCCAATGTGTGTCCCATCATGATTTAAAACCAAGGGAATCCCAATAGCTAGTATTTTACGATAGAGAGAAGGTACACCAACCACACTGCACAAGATTTCCCATATAACAAACAAGTGGTTAGGCAAAATTACCAACCATATCAGCAACCAGGAAGATATCCAAACCAATACCAACAAAAACCATACTTTAGGCCCCAACAACCTTATCAAACCCACTACCAAGCTCAATAGAGATCACAACCAATGTTAGGTCATTGGCCTCCACCCCTAACAATGTTATTCCAGTTAAATATTCTATGGTGGAGGATAACCTCAATAGAGCTTTAGTGCCCGCACCCCCACTAATTTCCAAAAGTTATCCTAATACTTAGAGATTTGAATCTTCACACATAGATAGCATACTAGCTTCCTAGGATTCACCTAAACTTTGAAGTAACTCACATTGGGTTTCTTCCCATAATAAGCTTCATAAGGTGTAATAACCTTTAAAGCTTTGGTGGAAGACCTATTCAAAATGTGATTAGCTATATGTACTACATCAAACCAAAACTTGGGAGCAAGCCTTTTGGATGACATCATATGATGCATCTTCTCAACAAGTATCCTATTCTTTCTCTTCGCAACACCATTCTGTTCTGGCATGTAAGCAATAGTGAGTTGATGAGAGATACCTTTGTCTTCAAGAAAAGACTTAAAGTCTTTAGAAATGTACTCTCGTCCTCTACCACTTCAGAAAATCTAGATCTTTGACTGACTTTCATTTTCAACCATAGCTAAGAACTTCTTGAAAGTAGGAAAAACCTCTGACTTCACTTTAAGACCATAAATCCATGAATATCTTGAGAAATCATCAATGAACATAACAAAGTGCCTATAACCTTGAATAGAATTTGTTCTCATCAGAGCATTCACATCTAAATGTATGATCCACAACTTCCTTCTGGCCGTGATAAATCCATGTTTCTTGAAAGGTATTTTGTGAATCTTTCCTTCAAGACATCCTTCACATGACTCTGCATGATCTGGTAAAGCAAAAGTAGGCAAACTCCACCATATCTTGATCTTTGATACACTTGAGAACTGTGTAATTGATATGACCGAATCTAGCATGCCATAACTTCGTGTTCTCCTTAGGTGTAGTAGACCTTGCAACATTAAGATGACTTATTTTGGATAATACAAACATGCCACTTCTGTTTTCACCTTGAAGTAGACAATGCTCCTCATCAGGTGAGAGGATCTCACTTGAATCTTTCTTAAAAACTACTTTATAACCATCTGGCAAGAAAGTAGAGATAGAGAGCAAATTCTTCTTCATGTCTGGAACAAAAAGAACATTGGAAATTGTGAAATTTCCACCTGCTCTGGACCTAAGGTTCACTTCTCCAACACCAACAACATCCAAATCATGACCATATGCAATGGTCACTCTTTTACCTTAAGAGTTTGAATGGGAAGAGAATACCTTTTTGAAACCTATCGTATGCTTAGTAGCTCCAGAATAAAAAATCCAAGGATTATATGAGATTGCACTTAATGTTGCCTGATCAAAAGCTACCTCTTCAATAGTGACACATGCATCTGAATCTACCTTTGAAGATTTAGGTTTTTTATCATCTTCAACACTATTACTTGATGCTTTCTTCTCATTAAAAATCCTTGCTCTGCATTTTGCTATGTAATGACCTGGTTTCTTACAGTAATGAAATACTCCTTTCTTTGAATCAGATGTAGTCGAAGACTTTTCTTTGGGTGTAGAGGAAGCATTAGGAAAAGGACTAGAAGACCTAGAATTAGAAGCCTTACTTTCCTTCTTGGATTGCTGACTCTTCTTCTCCTTTGACTTCTTTCCCTTCGACGATGATAACATGGCCTCATCATTCTCTTCCATACCCTTTTGTTGATCTTCATCTTGAAGTAATAGGAACTGTGGCTCTTCAAATGATATTTCTATATCTTTTGTAGAGAGGGATAAACAAGTAACAAAAGCACGGTATGTAGATGGAAGTGAGTTTAGAGGTGTGTTTACCATCTCTTCATCTAAAATGTTGACTCCAACATTCAGTAACCGATCTCGTAAATCTTTAAGCTTCAAAATATGTGTCTGAACTGATTCACCAACTTTCATCCTTGTGTTGGCTAGCTGTCTTCTTAGATGAGCTTTCCAAACAGGGTTTCTACTTTGGTAAAGATTCTCTAGCTCCAACCAAGCCTGATGAGAGGTTCTACAAGACCTGATTTGGGGTACAATATGCCTCTTGATTCCCATAGCAATATATGAGAGTGCTAGTGCATCCCTTGAATCCCATCTGGATTGCTCTTCTGGAGGAAATAATCTGGTAGTAGTACGGATTCTTGATGATGAAAGAGTTTCTTCTTCTTCACTAACCTCTTGCTGAGTAGAAATAGGAACAACATGTCTTCTAGAAGATGAAGCAACATCTTCTCCAACTTGTCTTGGCCTTGGATAAGTGCCATTGATAATATTCCATAAGTCCTTTGATACTAATAGATTCATCATCATAAAACTCCGCATTGGATAATTAGACATGCCCTCAAGCTTATCTTCATTCTCAAGTCTATAGTCACTCATCTTGTTGAGGGTGTATGTCAACTAGGCTCTGATACCAAATGTTGATAATCTAAGGTTTGAATACCAAATGTTAGAAGTGGTAGTGGACCACAATAACAATATATCATAGGTTTACAGGATCTTCCAACAGATGAACCTTAACATACACATCTTAAGACTCAAAAATAGATGAGTGAGAGATAGAGAGAGATAGATGAGTGAGATTAGATTTCAAGTGTGATGGTCAGCTTATGAGGCTCACCTACACTATCTATATATGAATGTCAAATTACAATGTGTGTATATGATACAAACTGACAATATCTATATCTAGGCTGAAATAGGAACTAGATACAAGAGATTGTGTGTCTAAGAGGTATGAAGAGTGTTTGTGTGTGTGTGTCTGTGTGAATATGGAGAATAAGAATAGTTTAGAACTGTTGTAAAACAAACACAAATTTTGATCAATCTAAATCAGAAAGCAATGATCTAGCAAGTAAGAACCGAAATAGACTTGCTACTCACAGTAAATCAATAATGGATGTTCATGATAAGCTGACAGAATGTCCTCCAGATAATCACCAAGACGTAGACCACAACTCCTCCAAGAGTGTGAGAACTCCACCTCCAAGATGGCCTCCAATATCTTCTCCTAGCTTAAGAAGATTGATCACCTCCTCCAAGTTCTTCTCCAAGAGCTTGAGCTTGTTGAGTGATTGAGTGATGTTGCACAAAGAGCCAAAGCCCTCCTTATATAGTATTCTAACTTGCCCACGATGAGACTTCCAAAAGAAAAAGCAAACTATGAAAAAGCTTTGATCACCACACGATGATTCAAAAAAGCAAAATAAATCAATGATGCGCTGCCAGGTTTAGCAAAAGAAAAAAACATTCATGGTGCATTGTTTTGGGTGTTGCCAAGACTTGAACTTGGGTGGCTTGGATGGGAGCGCTTCCTTCTATCCATGCTGTCCATGAGATTCTATTTTATAAAGTATTCTAATCAGTGAAATTAGAATTTCTACATCTTGAGGATTGGAACATTAGGACAATTGTTTCCAACATTGTCAATTATACATTGGTCGATTTACTCCTTGATACACTTATTGGTGTGAGCACATTCATTCTCACATAATCCTTCTGGTTGGTCTTACTATTAATTCAATTTTCTAGGAACATTGCTGAATTCTGTCCCAAAATCTGACACTTGGTCATCTCCATTATCATTCTATTTAGTTGTCTAGCATCATGGCATCAGAGGTCTAGGCATGTCTAGTGGATCAGGGTCTAGTGCCAGTGTTCTGAGGAGGATCTATAACTTGCAGGGCAAAGAACATTTTGGGATCCAAAAATTTGATGGCACAAAATTTGCTTTATGGAAGAATCAAATTAAAGATGTGCTTATACAACACAGGCAATGGAAGCTAGTAAAGGGAATCAAAGAAGTCTGGTGACATGGATGAAGATGATTGGGATGTGTTAGATGAAATGGCCAGGCCTACCATTCGATTGCACCTAGTAGATAATGTTTACTTTATAGTATTAGACCATGAAAGTGCAAAGGAGCTTTGGAAGAAGTTATGCAATAGATATGTAAAAGAGATGGCATCAAATAAAGTGTATCTGACGTGAAAGTTGTATGACCTTTGCATGAAGGACACAAATAGCGCTGTTTCTCATCTAAATGAGTTTGATGCTATATTCTCCTAGTTACAGGCTTAGAAAATGGATATGGATAATGAAATGAAAGCAGTCTTGTTGTTGTGCACCTTGCATCATCATGGGATACATTTTGCACAGCTATTAGCAATAGTGCACCTGGTGGTAAATTGGTCTATGATGACATATGTGGAGCACTCTTGAGTGAGGAAATTCGTAGAAAATCTATGGTTGGCACTCAGAGTGGAGATGCATATAATGTTCGTGATTCTTAGCAAGGAAAGAATCAGCAATGTGGCACAAGCAAGAACAAGGAAAAGAATGGTCAAGAGAATAAGAGTAGCAGTAAATCAAGGAAGAGGGATATCGAATGCCATTATTTTCATAAGAAAGGAGACATGAAGAAAGAGTGTTATGCATTAAAGAATGTGAAAGGTAAAGGAAAGAATGTAGATAGGCATGTTAAACAATTACCTGCACCATCTACTTAAATTGTGAAGATTGAAAAAAATAATGCTATTTCTGATGATGTTGATGTGTTGACACTTGATAATACTGAGGCTCTTATGGCTAATTCTCTTTCCCACTTGTGGATGCTAGATTTTGGTGCTTCTTTCCATGTGACACCACATAGACAATGGTTCTCTAATTATGCAGCAAAGTCTCTTGGTACCATGAGACTTGGTGACTCTTACCAGTGTGACATTCAGGGGATTGGAGATGTGCTTGTGCAGTTCATTGATGGTTCAAAATTTACCATGCATAATGTATGCCATGTACCTCAGTTATCACATAGTTTGATGTCAGTTGGTCAACTTGATGACCTTGGTTACAATGTGGTCTTCTATGCTCGGTCCTTTCACATATCAAAGGGCAATATGGTTATTGCAAAAGGAAGCAAAGTTAGCTCACCTTATCCTTTATTTGAATCATAGAAAGAACACTTGCTAGCTATTATTGAACAACCTATGAATTGTATTTGGCATGGCCATTTGGGCCATATATCTCATAGTGGAATAGAAAATCTTTCTCATTCTGGCTACTTACCTATGGTATCTTTCTCTGATTTTTCATTTTTTGAGCATTGTCAATATGGAAAGCAAACAAAAAATGTGTGTAGAATGCACATGGACTCTTCAACTCAGCCTTTAGATCTCATTCATACATATGTGTGTGGTCCAATGCCCACAAGGTCATTAGGTGGTTCTCTTTACTTTGTCACTTTCATAGATGATTCTACTAGAAAAGTTAGGGTATATCTTATTAAATCAAAGGATGAGGTATTCCCTACTTTCAGAAAATGGCTTGCTTCAATTGAGATGGAAAAAGGAACTAAGAACAAAGCATTACATTGAGATAATGGGGGTGAGTATACCTCACATGAATTCATCCTTTTCTGCTAGTCTAGAGGAATTCATAGAGAGTTTACAACTCCTTATACCCCAATACAGAATGGTGTAGTTGAAAGGATGAATAGAACTATTCAGGATAGAGTAGTCTCTATGCTACATCATGCAAACCTTTCACAAGGCTTTTGGGCAGAAGCAGTATTGACTGCAGTTCATGTGATTAACCTTTCACCTAGTACTGCCAAAGGTGTGAAAGTGGCACAAGAATTATGGATAGGGAAGCCACTATATTATGATCATCTTTGAAGTGTTTGGATTGAAGCATATGTTCATATACCCAAAAATCTTAGACAAAAGTTGGACCATAAGTCAAAGAAATGCATTTTTCTTGGATATGGTTAAGAAGGACATTTTGGATATCTCTTATGGGATCTTGAAACACGATCAGTGATTAGAAGTAGTAATGTCATTTTCAATGAGTCTAAGATGCATAAACAACCCATTAAGGAGGTTGAAGTGAGAAGAGTGGCGTTTGAGGATATTAGTCCTCTAGTTAGCATGCATAAAATGTTGTACATAGGGATGTTCAAGAGAATGTCTGATCAAATTAGTCTACAAATGATCCTGTTTATCAACCATTGAGACACTCTGCACATGTCTCACATCCACCTGATAGATATGTTCCAGGTTTAGATTTTTTTATGCTAACAGATGCTGGTAAGCCTTCTTGCTACAAAGAGGCTATGCAGACAGAAGATCATGTCAAGTGGGAGTGTGCCATGAAGAGTGAGTTGGATTCTATTCACAAGAATGGTACTTGGGATTTAGTACCTTTGCCAAAGGGCAATAAAGCTTTACCATGTAAATGGTTATATAAGCTGACATTCACATCAGATAGTGCTTCTCCAAAGTATAGAACATGACTTGTTGCAAAGGCTTTTAAGCAAAAACATGGTGTTGATTTCGAGGAAATCTTCTCTCCAATGGTCAAGATGGCTCTACAATGGAAAGTACACTTACAAGTCTAAAGATCTTACTTGATTAGACTAAAAAACAATTTCGGTAGAGGGAAAGCATCCATTATTGGTTACACAAATTTTTAAGGAAGCATTGTGGCTTTCTCATCTTGCTTGTGATATCGGTTTACCTCAGCATGTACCTCATTTGCTCAGTGATAGTCAGAGTGCCATCGGTTTGGCTAAGAATCCAATCTATCATGCAAAGACCAAGCACATTGAGGTGAGGTATCACTTCATTAGAGATTGCTTAGCCATTGAGTGCATTATTCTTGAGAAGATTCACACTCCAGATAATGTTGTAGATGCTTTCACTAAAGCTCTACCATAAGAATAGCTTTTGACACTATTGTCACTTGGTTTCGGTTACTTGATTCATTATCTTACACAACCACTTGTATACTATGTAACATGCCCATCAGCTGGGAGGTATAGTTTGTATACTTACACTCAAGTATTCTTTATCATTATTTATTTTTCTCCCATAGTTACTTTGGCCTTATTGGCCTTTAGTGGGAGATTGTTAGCGATAGTGTCCATGTGAAAGGCCAAATGGCCACCGACACTTCTTTTTATATGTGTATTATTAAAACATATAGTGGCTTGGTCAGCCACAAACTATAAGTTTGACTACATTTGTAACACCTAAGAAGTCTGTGCTCATGCTCCCTATGTATTGTGTTTTCTGGGTATTCTGCAGCCTCTGTGCAAAGTGCCGTGTGCGATGCATGGAGCTGAGTTTTCTACTCCGAGGATATCATCATGGAGCTCTCAAGAAGGAGAGTGATTGTGCTGCATTGCCAACAAAATACTTCAAGAACTAACACAATTAATGATCCAGTAAGCGAGATTGATTTGCATGCCTCTCCAGTAATTGAGCTTGTTTTCAAGTTTGGCCAGCACCCAGTTCCATCGCTGCTCCATAGAGACGCCAAACCCCAAGGGGATTCCAAGCAGCCGAAAGATTTGGCCCTGCGGAATGATTTGACAGCCATGATCAATGAGAAGGCCAGGTTGATGTCCCACAATGGCCCTAAAGGCGGTCTTATTGTGGTTGATTTTGGATCCAGAGGCCTCACAAAAGGTATCAAGACACCTCCAGAAAGTCTCCAGGCTGGTATTATCATTGTGAACGAACGCGTTCATATCGTCGGCAAAAAGTCTCATGATGATTTGACTGTGGTCGTGAGGTAGCTGGAGGCCTTTGATATTGCCAACCTCCACATGATGAGCCACAAGTCTGCTCAGCCCCTCAGTGGCAATGGCAAAGAGAAGGGGGGCAAGAGGGCACCCTTGTCTAATAGATCTTTTAAGATGGATCGCCTTCGAAAGTTTGCCGTTAACGTTAATTTGGGTCGTTGCGTTGCCGAGAAGGGTCGCGATCATCTTGGTGAATTTCTGACTACATCCGAGGTCTTGGAGCGACTGCAGAATATAGTCCCATTCTAGCCTATCGTAGGCTTTGTCAAAGTCGATCTTGAGGAAGACCACATCTTGATTAGACTCATTTGCGAATTGAATACCTTCCCAAATATCCACAATGGTTTCCAGGATGGACCTGCCTTTGATGAAACCTTTTTGGTCCTCACTAAGCCAAGATCTCAGGTGGCACGCAAGTCTGTTGGCAATGACTTTGGCGACGATCTTGTATCCTGTTTGGAGCATCGTAATTGGCCGCCAGTTCTCGATTCTGTTTTTTTCCCCCTTCTTGTGAATCAGCTTGATAATTCCATTATTTATACAAGAAGGAAGAGCACCAAATTTTAGCGCTTCTTGCCAAACCATCCGAAGAGGGGTGGCAACCACCAGCTTGAAGGATTTAAAAAACTCGTTAGTGAGTCCGTCGGGTCCCGGGCTTTTACCGAGAGGGAGGGCATCAATGACCTCAATGATTTCTGATTCAGAGATCGGGGCATGAAGCAGGGAGTCGAGGTTGGGTGGGATTCTCCGGGGGGAAACCCTAGAAATGGCAGCCATGCAGTCCCTTCTATGGTGGGAGAGGGGGTTCGAGGTTCCCAGGAGTCTCGTGAAGTGCCAAAATTATCTTCTTCCGAGTTGCATACATTGCCATGTGGGTCTAGCAGTAGGGGAATCGTCTCTCTGTTGTGTTTCCTTTTAAGGATACTGCACATCTCTTTGGTGGGTTTGTCGGCTTTTCCAGCCCACCACTCCTTGAAGAAGATTTGCAAGTTTTTCCTTTGTATTTCTTCCTCGAATCTCAACGCTGCTCTGATTTTTCGGAGACCTTTCTGGGCTTGGTGTTTTCCTTTGTTCACTTCCTCCTCGAGTCGCCAGAGTCTGTGGTAAAGCGCTTCCCTACGAGCCCGCCGCACCGTCTCGAGCATCTTCTTGGTTCTGATCATGATCTTGCGAGACTTGTCGACCGCACTTCTCCAGCACTTGGCTGGGGCCAAGCCAGAGGCGAACGCCACCTTCCACACATCGGCAATCTCTTGATGGACAGAGGGGAGAGAGAAGGTGGAAGCGTTGGCATGGAACCACGGAGCCTTGTGGGTCCTGTTGGAAGGTTGAAAAGTGATAACGATCGGGTAGTGATCAGAGATGGTGAGGTCAGTGCGTTGCGTGATGGAAGGGTGGCCCCACAGATGAGTAAAACTCTGAGAGATGTAGCATCTATCAAGTCTAGCTTTCCTCAGATCCTCGCCCGCTTGGAGATTCGACCAGGAAAAGCCATTCGAGTCTTTGAATTCGACCAGATCCAAGTGGAGTTTGGTCGTGTCCCACGTTTCTTTCTCCCGACTGTCGATGACCCTGCCCTTGCCCATCCATCTGTCCATAGGGTCCTCCACCATGTTGAAGTCTCCACAAATAAGCACGTTGTGGGGAAGCGAGTCAAGAGAAGTCCAAGTGTTCAGCCTCTCCAAATCCCCGTTAGGGGCGTACAAAGAAACCATAGTAACACAGAGGGGAGCACCAAAAGAAACCGCAATCCAGCGGTGGTTTACATCTTCAATGGAGTTCTCAAGCTTTTCAAGCCAGGGTTGTTTAACACCGATAGCCGTTCCACCGGACCCCCGCTGGTGCTTTGTTGGGATCCACACATGGGCCGAGGAAACCTGTCTGAGCCGTTTCAGAAGGTCTTCTCCGTCAATTTTAATCTCTTGAATGCATATAATGTCTGGTTTTAAGCTGATGTCGCGGAGCCATTGACCAATGATGGCCGCTCTTGAGGGGTCGGTTAGCCCCCTAGCATTTAGTGAGATGACAATCATTTTTGTATTGATCCCTCTTTGCGGGAGGGAGCCTTGTCCTTTCTTCTCTTGGCTTCATCTTTCTTTTTCGCTGGGATCTGATCCCGACTTAGAAATCGGTTCTTATGGGGGCTTTTCCAGGGTAGCTCCAAAGGCTGTTTCCCTTTGCGGGATGCCCCCCGCTGGGGAGAATTGGGCCCCGTGCTCGGCATCGTTTCCGGGATCGTCGATCCAATGATGGAACTTTCACTATCCATGTTGTCTTCATTATTAGTAGTGAAACCATCTTCTTTGCTTGTAGTGTAGCCCTCCTGGGGGGTTTCTTTGTTGTCAGGGATCTCTAGGGCTTCGTCGTAGTTGTCTACCTCAGGTGGCTTCCCACCTGGGTAGTCGAGCTCGTTGATCTCCTTTCCAAGATTGCAATACAATTTGCTGTGTGGGGAAATTGGCAGGTTGTTCCTCTCACCGTTGGCCCTCGGACTTCTTTTCCTTCTTCTTCTAACTTCAGTAAAGCCATCGGCATCAGCTTGTGGATTGAGGCGGCCCTTGCCTTCCCCTTCCTTGGTCAAGTGGGTCAAATCGTCAAGGTTGTCTTGAGCAGTTTTGGAGGCTTCTTGAAATCGCTTGTTTTTTTGCCTGAGAGGGCAGTCTTTAATCTTGTGACCTTGCTGGCCACAACGAAAGCACGCGTTGGGGAGGTTTTTGTAGGTGATATCCTGCTCCCAAACATCTCCTTCGCCCATGTCCACTTTGATCGTTGATGGAAGCGGCGAACTGAGGTTGGCCTCGACGCATATTTGTGGGTGCCATCTAGCATTGAACGAGTGTCTTGCACCCTCGTAGATGAGACCACCAATGTCTTCTCGTGAAGCCAACGGCTTGCCGATAGGGGAGACTATGTCCCACACGAAGTTGTACAAGAAGTATGGGAGGTTAGGGAGCTCAACCCAAAGAGGGTACCGAAGTGATTTCGATTTGTCGGGGGTAAAGTCCGGGGACCATCTGAATAAGCACAGGGTCGTCCGACCGAGCTGCCAGGTGCCAACGCTTAGGGCTTGGAACGCCATCTCTTCATTTTCAAAGACTAGCAGCATGTGGTTTGCTGGTAAGAATTGACATTTGCTGACAATTAGTCCTCGAGGGAACCACTCTTTTCGAAGCCATTGTCGCACGATTTCGAGCGGGGGCCTAGGGCCAAACACTTGGCCGACGAGGCAAACTTTCTTGAGCTCCTCCTGAGCAGACAGAACTGCAGGTCTACTGAGGGACACGATGGGGGATTCAACACTTTCGGATGCCCCAGGGGCGGCACATGACCCCCCCTCCAGCAGAGCGGCCAGAGTGCCGGTCTCCCCAGGGGGGGGGCCCGATTACTTTTCACGAGAGAGGACGAAGCCACATCCATGGCCGAAGGAACTTGCACCACTTATAATTTTCAATGCCCAGCGGCAAGACCCTCCAACATAGAGAGAAAGCAGACCACAGACAAGGAAAACTCCCCCCACCGATCACATCGCATCCAAATACTCCGCATTTCAGGGAAAAACAAAAGGCCAAAAATCCCACAAAAGAGGGGAGCACACTTCTACTTTTTTGAAACTTTTCTAATTTCCTTTTTCTTTTTCTTCTTTTTTCTTCTCTTTTTTTTTTTTCTCTTTTTTTCTTCTTCTTTTTTTTTTCTTTTTCTCTTCTTCTTTTTTTTTTTCTCTTCTTTTTTCTAAATCAAGCTAAGAGAACCTTCCATACAGGTGGCTTGGCGGAGGAAAGAAAACTAGTACAGCTGTCGGACTCAGAGCCGCCAAGCAATCGACCAAAAGCCGCGAAAGGAGGATTAGAAACCGCAGCCCGCCAAAACCGTCAATCGCGGTGCTGAGGGGCGGTTTTGGTTCCAATTTCGATTTAGGCCTCGAAGCGGGCGCTCCCTTATAGGCGCGATGGTCCCTGGAGCGCGATGGCACGGACTTTTAAAGCTGCGATGGCCCCATTCTGAAGAGCGCGACGGTCAGAAGTACCATCGCGAAATGCCCTGGGCCACAGGCGGCGTTCCGGAAAACCTGCAGAGTGGTCACGCGATGGTCCAGGTTTGGAGGGTCGCGATGGGCTGTCCTCGGGAATCGTGCCCGATGCGTGTGAGCATTTAAGCGAATAGGAGCGCAATGACGGTGGGCATGGGCCACACCGTCGCGATGGGCAGCTAGGCACCGTCGCGATGAGGCAACTTTTCTCACTCTTAATTAGTTAACAGTCGAGCCGAAGATAGCCGTACCATCGTGACAAAACATAGCCGTACCATCGCGAGGTTGCAGGAAGCATCATGTATGTGAAGGCAATGACCAGGGTGAAGCGCAGCAATACACCTACAGAAAACTCGATGCAGACATGGCGCAAGCCCACCGCCGGAATGAGTCGCGCCTCACACGATCCCGATGGTCCAAGCCAGGGAAGACGGTTGCCGGTTCAAAATGGTTCAGTGATTGCTTTCATTTGATCTACTTTTACGTGATTGATTGATTGATTGATTGATTGATTGCAACTCAAGCACCATAAATTCGTGAAATATTAGCTTTCTTTTTCTACTTTTACATGTGTAAAGATCTAGGCTTTTACAATGGTAGGAGATCCATGAATTTTAAAAATACAATAAATGAGCATAGCTAAAAGAATGCTTCAACCGATATTTTTTTGATGTAATCCAAGAGATATCTTTTGATGTAGATCAAATCCACCTCAAGCATAGTGTAAACTTGATGTTCCAAATAGCTCCCCCTCAAGATAAAGTATGCTTGAGTCTTCATCCTCTAATAGCCATTGATTTAAATCTGAAAAGCTTTATTCCATCAAGTGCCTTCATCATCATATTTGCTACTTGCTTTTCAGTTGGAAAAAAAAATGTCAATCTCCTTTGCCATGAGCTTCTCCCTGATGAAGTGGTAATTGTTGGAGGAGATGTTGGTTAGTCACAAGAGATGAAGTGGTGTAGCTAGATGCTACTTCACACCTGCTAAGAATGATGGTTGGAGAGTGTAGTGGGCCTCTTTAGCTTGCTAATGAACACAAATAATCATATATGTAGCTTGGAAGATGATCCACTAATAGATGGATCAAGATAGATAGATGGGAAGATAATCCAAGATCAAAAACTTGTTATTTTAGTTCACACACCTGTTTAGTGTTTTGACCAATTCTTTGAGCACAATAGCAATTGCCTTAATTTCTTTTGCGGAACTCTAATTAACTTAGTAAGCTAAAAATCATGAGTGATTTCATAAAAAATGATGGACTACATGCAGAGAAATATGTTTAGCAATTCACAGCTTCATCCCAACATTCACGGGAAGCTATAATTATGAGACCAGTGAGTAAAGATAAGCTAATATCTGATGATCCCTAGAAGCAATGCTAAAGAAATTTTGTATGATTGTAATAAACAGTTTGATGATTCTATCATGCTTTAAATCATTCAAATGATCAAGTACATAGTGAGAACAAGCTCTGAGAAGATCACTGTTCTGATGGAGTTATGACAGAGAAGTGAGATAAGAATGTAATGATCATATATGTATTAAAACATGTACAAATACAATGTCATTGGCAATCATACATTGTCCAATGTGTGAGAGGTGAGTGACTTATGAGATGAGCTCCCACTTCACAATGAGTGTACTTCAAATTAATCTCACAACCTCGAGATACATGTGGGTCTTTTAGATTCTTCTTTTAAAGTCATGCTTGGAGCCAAAGTTTGAATTCAAATTCAAACTTCTACCTAAAAGGTAAATGCTAACATATAGCATAGATTCTCTCATTGCTCAACAACCAAGTGATACATGATTTAGAGTTTCCTAACTCCTCGTGGGTGTAATCCACTTTTACAAAGATAAATGTGAAGTACTTTTACAAGAGGTTGATCATATGAAGCCTTTCAAAGGTTATGCCAATAAGTTAAACATAAGCTAGTTGAACAAGTATGTGGGCTTGGGTTTAATTGCACCAACAACTCCCCATCAAGCCTAACATGCTTGGTCTTCATTGTTCCTTGATTTCCTGTAAGCCAATCATTAATTTGAACCTGTTCATCTTTGTTCCATCCAATGCCTTTGTGAGTATATCTACACATTGTAAATGAGTTGATACGTAGGATAATTGAATATCCTCACTAAGCAATTTATCCCTTACATAATGATAGGGCACTTCAATGTGCTTTGTCCTTGCATGATATGCAGGATAAGCAGCCAAATGAAGTGAACTATATTGTCTCCAAATATTATTGGAGTGTAGGAATGTATCTCCAAATCAGCATATAGTTGCGTAAGCCACATAGCTTCCTAAGTTGCAATTTCCAAAACTGTATATTCTGCTTTTGTGGAAGATAAGGCCATATTTGGTTGCTTCTTGGATGAACAAGATATAAGCTTTGAAACTGCAAAGGAGAGATAACCTGAAGTGCTCCTCCTATCATCCTTGGAGCCAGCCCAATCTGCATCAGAATACATCTTTATATTTATGTCAGAAGTGAAGGGATAGAACAACCCTTCATTCATTGTACCCTTTATATACTTAAGCACCCTCTTTGTAGCTTCCATATGAGGCTTCCTTGGTGTATGCATAAACTGACTCAATGTACTTACTGCATAGGCAATGTCCACTCTGGTTAGAGTAGCATAATTGAGGCTTCCCACAAGTTGTTGATAACCTATAACATCCTCAAGTAATTAACCTTCATGTGAACTCAATTTATGGTTGAGTTCCATAGGAGTATCTATAATTTTAGTGTTCTCCATCTTAAACTTTACCATCATATCATGTATGTCCTTCCTTTGAGTGATAGATATACCAGAATCTATATACACAAGTTCTAAGCCAAGAAAGTAGGTCAATAAACCTAGTTCACTGATTTTGAATTCCTTCATTAATTGAGCCTTGACCTGCTTGATGCCAAGATGTCATCTACATAGATACATAAGTAGATAACTTCTTATTTGTTGTTCATAACAAACAAAGAAGAATCTGCCTTTCCTGCCACAAAGCCTTGGTCTTGCAAATAAGTAACAAGTCTATGGTTTCAAGCTCTAGGTGCTTGCTTGAGACCATAGAGTGCCTTCCTAAGCTTACATACATAACCTGATTTATCTTCATCTTCAAACCTTGGTGGTTGTGCCATATACAACTCTTCTGATATCCATCCATTTAAGAATGCATTCTTGACATCTAATTGATATAAATTCCAATTTTTAGAAGCAGCAAGACTTATGAAAACCGTGATTGTTGGCATCTTTTCCACAAGTGAAAATGTTTTTTCATAGTCTACTCCATGAGTTTGGGCAAATCCTTTTGCCACCAACCTTTCCTTGTACCTATTTATAGAGCCATCAAAATTCCTTTTGATTTTGTATATCCGCCTTGAACCAATTATCTTCATATCTGGCTTCTTGGGAATGAGATCCCAAGTGTGATTTTCCTGTAATGCTTCCACTTCTTCCTGCATAGCTTCTCTCCATTCTTTCTTTTTTTGGCCTCTTCAAATGAAGAAGGCTCTTCTGCCATAGAATCTTTAGTGATATATACATAATGTTTTGTGACTAGGGATGTATCATATCCATACCTTATGGGCTTCTTACTTTCTCTTTGTGATCTCCTTAATGCTTGATTTGAAGACTCTGGTATGTCTTCTAGTTGCTTGAGCTTGAACTTACCTCTTGACTTCCAAGCCTTGAAGTTAATGTACTCCATCTTCTGAGTTGATAGCTTCTACCAATGGTTGATCTTCTTGTGTGACGGTTGGAAAATCATTCTCCAAATCATATGGTAACTTGACTTTTCTGCAATTATCTTCAAACCATGAATTATTTTCATCAAACACTACATCCCTACTAACCATAAATGCCTTGCTAAGGGATTGTATAGCCTATAGTCTTCTTTATTCTGATCATACCCAATAAATATACATTTCTCAGCCTTAGGGTCAAGCTTTCCTCTTATTTGTGAGGGGATGTGTGCATAATCAATGCACCCAAATATTTTGCAATGGTCCAATGAGGGTCTCCTGCCATTCCATGCTTCATAGGGTGTCATACCATGTTGACAGGATGCGGGAAGAAGCAAGTATGGACACACATGCAGATCTAGCACTGAGGCTACCCTTCATTTTTTCCAAAAAAACCCAACATCATTCTAAAGTGATTCTCATCACTACAAACCCTTGTAAATATCTTTTCACCTTTTTGTAGCTCCATTTTGTACAAGCCGAGGAGTCCTCGAGCTTGGGGAGCCTTAGATGTAGTTGCCTGCCAATTTTCATAATTTTTAGATCTCGTTTGGGCCCTCAAATAAGCCCCGGAACCTAATTTTTAACTAGGCCGGACACTAGGTCTGAACAGGGCCAAAGCTAGTCAAGAACTATAAATAGAGCTAGAGAGCTCATTTTGGGGAGAGCTTCTTGTAGTTTGAGCTTGTATGAGAACTTTCTTGCAATAGAAGTGATTCCATTGTCTTACTCTCTTTGTTCTTACTGTGTGTGCGCGTGTGTGTGTATGTGTGTGCATGCTTGTGTGCTTCTCACTCACGCACTTGTGCTTCCACTTGCTCGTGGTCTTCATACCATCCTCATGTCTTCCCGGATTGACATTAAAGGAGGTGCTACTCATCACTGAGCTACACCAAATTTTGGCGCCGTTGCCGGGGATCGAGCTTTGAGGACGAGCGTGTGATGGTAAGACGTAGAGAGGACGCGTTGGAATGGTAAGTAGTAGGTAAATTTCTGATTTTTTCTCCATCTCCATCTCCATCTCCATCTCCACCTTCATCTCCTTCTCCACTATACATTCCCTCTTCCTTTCCATTCTCTTCATTTCTTGTGTGCGAGTTTGTGAGAGAGCGGGCGTGCCTTGTTGCTTTGTGTGTTTGTTTTGCATGTTTCTTGCAGGTACCAGCTCCATCATCATCTCCAGCAAGCTCAGCAGGTACGGAATTTGTCTGCACAGTCCCCGAGGCGTCAAGCTCGAGCTATCGCGACACTTCGGAAACTTCACCCTATCGTTAATCTGAGTGCACCACGACACTGCGCAGGCCTAGGGCTCCTAGAATCACTAGACAGAACAGAAAAATTCGCCATATCCCGAGCTATCGCGACACCTCGGTGTATCGCGACACCTCACGAGCTATCGCGACACCTCGGTGTATCGCGACACCTCACGAGCTATCGCGACACCTCGGTGTATCGCGACACCTCACGAGCTATCGCGACACCTCGGTGTATCGCGACACCTCACGAGCTATCGCGACACCTCGGTGTATCGCGACACTTGGCGGGGTATCGCGACACTTCACGAGCTATCGCGACACTTGGGGGTATCGCGACACTTCGAGCCGACCTATCGCGACACTTCGGGGTATCGCGACACTTCACGAGCTATCGCGACACTTCGGGGTATCGCGACACTTCACGAGCTATCGCGACACTTGGGGGTATCGCGACACTTCACGAGCTATCGCGACACTTCACGAGCTATCGCGACACTTGGGGGTATCGCGACACTTGGCGAGCTATCGCGACACTTCACGAGCTATCGCGACACTTGGGGGTATCGCGACACTTGGGGGTATCGCGACACTTCGACTCGACCTATCGCGATACATGGCCTTAACGCACGAAATTTTAGAGTGAATTTTTGGAGTAAAATTGAGGTACAATTGAGCTTAGTTTTGGTCACATTGGAGTAACATTAGAGCCTTAGAAGTGGGACAAGACCTAGGAACCTGTGAGGAAATCCCTGAACCCTGAGAGCCTGTTTTGACCCCTATCTGCCTGAATGGTCACAACTTGACCATACGAACTCCGATTGATGAGATTTTGGTCTCGTTGGAAAGCTCGTTGAGAATCCTACGTGGACCTCGACTGGTTTTTGTAAGAATCATACGCGGAGTATCAGAACATGCATTTTTAAGTTGACCTTTAGGTGGAACTAAGTGGTTCTCAGATTCAGGGGGTACCGTGAGTTACTCCAGGGGGACTAAAAATATTGACGTGTGTCTTCCGATTACTTGTGGTAACAAAGCTATACTAACTGGTGAGTTTTTGCAGGAACTTGGTGTGCGCTCAAGGCAATCCAAAGCAAGCTAGCAAGGGTGAGTACCAGGCTTGGGAGAAGGCTTCCTGGGCTTGCATAGCTGTCGGGTCAACCAGCTGATTGAGGTTGGAAGATCTCTCAACCCTCCTTTGTCAATTCCTAGCCTAGGCTAAGTACGACTTAGGTGTGGTAATTAATTAGGGCAACGTTAGGCACGAATCAAGTCCAAGAATATTAATCAACAAAGTGCAAGAAGTAAATAGGTCTTAAGTGCGAAAACCCTAAGGGACAAAAGATAAACGGGAAACGATCACTCATCAAGTGCGGAAATTCACTTAAGTACTCCTGACGATGCAATT
The DNA here is from genome assembly GCA_020310875.1 of Ceratopteris richardii. NCBI lineage: Eukaryota > Viridiplantae > Streptophyta > Polypodiopsida > Polypodiales > Pteridaceae > Ceratopteris > Ceratopteris richardii. Next base: position 53,463,340 of record CM035429.1, read on the forward strand.
TCAGACAAGACCATAAACACAATGTTCAACTAAAAAGAACAAAGTGATTGGTGCAAAATCAGCCTGCAACGAGAGCGTGCTTGGGATTCCAGGGGGTGAATAAATCAGGCATATGAACCTTAGATCAGGCAGACACTTAGGCCGAGACAGACAAAGCCTCAGATCTTCTGAAGCTAGTGTCAATCACACTGCCAGGTCTTGGGCCCAGCAGTTGAGTGATTACCCATACACTCCCAGATCAGAAACCAGTGATTCTGAAATGTCCTATCACATGGAGAGACCCGTAGGGAGTTCAGGGTTGGCATATCTAGAAAAGCCAGAGGGGCCTTATAAGACTCAATTGGAATATATCAGGACGAATCGTCTAGGTGCTCGCATCTACGAAGACGGACTGAGAAGATCAGTGGTCCAGATTAAGAACCCCGACCAACCCCATGGAATAGACCACCCGGTAGTCAAGTTTGAGAATGGAGCATACCTAGATAAAGAGGGGACTATATATGTAGTCACCACTCTTCCCGATAGAACTGATGAGTTTGGAAATGTGATTGCGGAGACCGACATGGGAGATATAGAGCAAGGGAACTTAGAGAGAGAGCCAAGAACTCCCCGTGGTAAGTCTGTCTTGACTAGAATCATGACTCCTGAGTGGATTCCACAAGATAATAAAAGCATAGATCTGCTTTTAAATCGGGAAACCGATGAGGCTTTTTGGAGATATAGAACTTCTCAACCTCAGGAGGGGAACACCCTCACAATCTACGAGTTTAAAGACCCTGATAGTCCAGGCCAAGTAACCTACCTAGACACTGCATCAGAGAGAATCTTCGTGGTCACTGAGCAGGGCAGACATGCCTACACTTGGAAGGGTGAATTTGTTTTTCCCCAACCAAGGTCTAATGTATCCTTTGGTCATCAAGGAACCGGGACCTCCCTCGCTCATGGCGCTCAAAGAGATAGAGGTAGAGACAAACCTGAGGTAAGTTTTGCCAACTCCCTGGGAAGAGAAAGAACGGGAACAGAAAGGAATAGAGTAGAAACTGAGAGACATAGAACCCCATGGAATCACCGGGACATTGATGATTTTCCTTTGCCAAGGCCGAGAGAACACACTAGGACCCTACGACCAACCCAACTTGTGAAGTCCATGAAGAATTATTTCGATGGCACGGGAGATCCTTATGACCATGTGGCCGAATTTCGACAAGTGTTGAAAGCTGAACAAGTGGAGGACCTATTCACACAATATAATGCTTTCGGTCTAACCCTTAGGAACACTGCCCTTACGTGGTTCCAACCACTGAATGAGAGGCATTTCAGAAACATAGACCAACTCTTAGAGGCATTTATTGTCGAGTTTTCTAAGAGTGGAATCAGGCATAACACCTCCTCACTAATTCATAGTTTCAAACAAACACCTCAAGAGACGGTCAGACTAGCTGGAAGAAGATTTAGACAGTACCTGGAGAGATGCCCTATGCCAGAGTTACCCACACCAGCCAAACAAGTGGCCTTGTTCCTAGATGGATTGTTGAGCACTAAGCTCAGGTCATATGTGTACCTGAAGGACCCTAGAACGATAGAGGAATGCGTGCGCATGTGCATAGACATTGAGGACAATCTAGGTGAAGAGTTAGAGCTATCAAAAATCTATAAGGATTCTGATAGCTCTAGTAAACAGACATCTGGTCAATCCACATCCATCGAGGAACTTGCAGAGAAGGTAGCCCAAAAACTAGGTGTCTCTAGCAAGCAAATTCCGAGATTTGCCCCAGTTAAACGGTGTTACAATTGTGGCGGTGAACATATGGCAAGTGTATGCCCCATTATGGCCCAACCACAGGTGAACCCTAGTAGCCAGTACTGCACCATAGAGCGCAGATACACCAACCACACTGCACAAGACTGCCCATATAACAAGCAAACTGTTAGGCAAAATTATCCTCAGCCATATCCACAACATGGTAGATATCAGAATCAGTACCCATCACCACAATACAATAGACCACAGCAAACTTATCAGCCACCTTATCAAGGGCAGCAGAGGCCTCAACCAGTCCTAGTGCAGCAACCCCCTACTCCAACCAATGTGATCCCAGTGAAGTATGCATCTACTGAAGAAAATCCAAACAGAGCCATAGTCCCAGTCACCCCATTGCTATCAGACAGTGACCCCAGTGACCATAGTTTTGACTCCGCACATATTGATAGCCCACAGGCTTACTACATGCAGTCACCCGATCATAACGAGTCATACTACTATGAGGACCCAAGTGAAAGTAGCGGAGAACCGGAGTATTCTAATGTCATGTATGCAAACCCCAACCCTAGGCCTCAACCTAGGCAGGTACGACCACCCTTTCCTAGAGGGCCATGCTTCAGATGTCAGGGAGATCACCTTATCCGTGATTGTCCACTGCCTGCCCCTACACAGCCTCAACCAATAACCATTCAGGGCTTCTGTCAAGACTGCGGGAAAGAACATCTCCTACGAGATTGCCCAAAGAACCCTAATAACATGCCTAAAATCACTCCGATCAATGTTGTTGGGTTAGTTGTAGACTCCACAGGGAGTGTGACGTCCACTGCACCTGTGCAGGTGATCACAAGAGCCCAGGCACTTCAACGACACCAAGATGTTGTTCAGGAAAAGAGCCCTGAGGTGAGTGGAACAGAGAGCATACCCAAAAAGAGGACTAGCACCTGGAAGGATAGTCGTGAAAGAATGAAGAGACAATGGGCAAAAAAGATAAACGAACTTGAAGAAAGCGTGAGAGAAACCAAGGCAAAAATCACAGAAATCACATCTCAACCACACTCCCACACACTTCCACCACTACCATCCCCATCACCCTCCATTTCTCCACCCTCTAACACACCCCTCGTAACCCACCCACCACCCCGAGTAGGATCAGTATTAGCTGACCCCACTCCTGAAGGCTTGGACATGATGTTTAAAGCCTACCAGGCTCGACTTCAAGAAGGGCCAACAGCTGCAAACCTAGACAGGAGTTACCCTAGAGCCGACTTAGAGATTGAACGGATGAAGATGTGCATGAAAATGGTAGAACAAGCTCAAGCTATACTTGAGACTAGCCAAAAGTTCAATCAGACGAACGCTGTCAAGCCGGATTTGCATTTCCAAGGCTTACTAGAAAGATTAGAGCAGTTGGTAAACAAATCACAAGTTTCTTTACCTCCACAGGCTCAACCAGTTGTTGAAAGAGGAAGCTCACCACAAATGGTAGCTTATGTTCCTAATTCTACGGATGCTGGAATACCTCCTTCAATACAACAGTACTCTCCAGAATTCTTGCGGGAAATACAAGAAGAGAAATGGGCCAAAGAGAAGGGTGATTCCCCTCCTATTCCTGAGATTGATGATCTTCGTGATCAATTTCCCCAAGACATTCCCTCTATCTATGGGGATCAAGCAGAGCAACAAGAGGCTGAGAGATTAGATTTTGAATCTAATTCTTTACAAGAGTTGCCTCATTTCACAGGCCCATGGGAATCTGAATCTCTCCAGATCAGAGCGCCCACGATATTGGTAAGAAATGAAGACTCAGTGATTCCCAGGAACACTGATGTGGTGAAGAACACTAAGGTTCAATGTCACCTCACTGTAGAGGAACTCCTCAAGGCAAAACCGGAGCTTTGGAATCATGTGAAAGATCAGGTTCCAGAACTTGAATCCAATATACCAAAAGTAGGCTCTAAGCAGAAAGTTCCCGAGATACCTCTTGACAAGATAGGAGACATGAGCGAAGGTGAAGAAGGTAACACTTATCTTCCGATCACCTATCAAGGTTACACAACCAAAGCAATTGTGGATTCGGGTGCGGGAGTTGCTATTGCAACTACCTCCTTGTGGAAACGATGGGGCAAACCCACCTTAAGACCAACGAGAATGAAACTTCAAATGGCAGATGGTCATTTTGAAAGACCTCTCGGATTGCTTGAAGGGATAACTCTAACCACTTGTGGTGTGGAGTTTGAACATACGTTCGCTATATGTGACTTTGAGAAGAATAATGTTTACGAGATGATCCTAGGAAGACCCTTGCTACGACAATTACAAATAGTACAAGATTGGGGAACCAACTCCTTGTACTTACAGCACTTAGGGGTCACCACCAAGGTCAATCTGAAGGATCACACCTTCAGAGATGTACCACCCCTACAGTGGAATCCTATCCACAAAGCGAAAGAAGACTCTATCTCCGTGCATTCTGGAAGTTCACCTGAACCATCCTGGTTGCATGAAGATACTCACTTGTGGATGTGCAAGGTCGCGGAGGAAGAGGAAAAGCGCCGAAAAGCGAGAGAAGAAGGAGCTCCCCCAGGAGATAGACCAATAAAAGATCCAGCCTATACTCCGATGATATTTCCTGATGAGGAATTTGAGCCTCGTGGCTGGGCAGAAATCTTAGCTACCATGGACATTGCAGTCAATGAAGAACAATGGACACCTCATTGTGATGAGGAGGGTTATGATATTTCAGTGTTCATGTGCCAGCCCTTGTTGGAAGAGTGTGAGCCTAGCGAGTCCATAGAAGAAGAAGAGAGTGACGATGATCTAGAATCCATTGTGATGGATACCTACTTTGACTCAGAGGAACACTACTTAGAAGACCTAGGGGTGTTAACCCAAAAGGAAGAAGAACCCCTTGCAAGTATTAAAACGATAAGTTCAAAGAAAGGAAGTGAAGGAGGTCTAAAGAAAAAGAAAAGAAAAGCAGTAAGACAAGAAGAGGAAGAATCATTGTTTGAAGTACCAGAAAATTTCAAGAAATATGAAGTGGAAGACCGAAAAATTTTGGTACGAATGCCTAAAAGAGAGGCCATTATAGGAGAAGCATATGACAATAAAGAAAAGACCAAAAAAATTGTAGTGACCATTGAAGGGAACGAAGAGAGATGTACGTACATAGGTGATGACCTAAGTGCAGAAGAAGAAGCAGAGCTTGTAGCTCTATTAAGGGAATATAGGGATGTGTTCGCATGGCATTATAGAGACTTGAAAGGAGTAGATCCAGAGATCTGCTCTCATACGATTCCGATGACCGCTGATGCTAAGCCCACCAAACAAAAACCCTACACATATAATGACAATTATGCGGCCAAAATAAAAGAGGAAATTGACAGGCTGATTGAAGCCGGATTCATCTATGAGATTGAGCACACTGAATGGGTGTCCCCTATTGTAGTGGTGCCCAAGAAGAATGGGAAATTGCGAGTGTGCATTAACCTTAAAAAAGTTAATGCCGCTACGATTAGAGATAGTTATCCACTGCCCATCACCGAACATCTTTTGGAGCGTGTTGCAGGCAAGGAAGTTTACAGCTTCCTTGATGGATTTTCAGGTTACAACCAAGTAGCCATTGCCCCCGAAGATCAACACAAAACGGCCTTTGCCACAGAATGGGGAATCTTTGCATTTCGTGTGATGCCATTTGGGCTCACCAATGCACCTGCAACATTCCAAAGACTCATGTGTCATGTCTTCAAAGAGTTCTTGCGAAAGAGCTTAGAAGTATATGTGGATGATTTGTGCGCTCATTCCCAAAAGAGAAGTTACCACATCCCTGAACTCAGGCAAATCTTCAACAAGTGTAGAGATTATCGAGTGTGTCTGAATCCAGAAAAGTGTGTGTTTATGGTACGCCAAGGTAAGATCTTAGGTCACATTGTTTCGAAGAATGGAATATCAACAGACGAAGACAAGGTGAGAGCAATAGCAGAGTTGGCCAGACCAAGAAATGTGAAAGAGGTACAAGCCTTTATGGGCCATTGTGGATATTATCGTAGATTTATCCACATGTATGCCATCATAGCTAAACCTCTTTATGGGCTGTTAACGAATTTTGAATGGAATGAGGAATGCGAGACTTCCTTCAATGAGCTGAAGAGACGTTTGTGCACAGCACCAATATTGACTACTCCGGATTGGAGCAAACCCTTTCATGTCCATGTAGATGCCTCCAATCATGCAATAGGATGTGTGCTAGCACAACCCACAGGTGAAGGAAACCTAGATTTGCCGATAGCCTATGCTAGTAGGCAATTAAATGCAGCTGAACGAAATTACACCACAACGGAGAGAGAAGGCTTAGGCATGATATATGCTGTGAAGAAGTTTAGACACTACCTATTGGCCAACAAGTTCAAGTTTTTCACTGATCATCAAGCGTTACTATATTTGGTCAATAAACCTTGCAATACAGGCCGCTTAGTAAGATGGTTCCTCTTACTAATGGAATACGACTTTGAAGTGGTTGTCAGGAAAGGTAGAACCCATCTTAGGGCTGACCATCTTTCTCGCATCACTTCAGGAGAGCCACCGCAAGGAGTGTCTGATGAGTTGCCCGATGCGTATCTGTTCAATTTAGAAGTTGTTCCTAAATGGGCAAATAAGTTGGTACCAGTCCTAACCTTCGGGCCTGCAAATAAGAATGTGAGAACCAGCAAAGAAGAAGTTGTAAAATCATTAAAGTATCAAATCTTGGCTGGAAGTATGTACAAGCAAGATGCAGAAGGGGTGTTAGCTTGTTGTGTCGAGGAGGATGAACATGCTAGTTGGCTGCAACAAGCCCATGAGGGACCGCTAGGGAATCACTACTCTAAACAACGAACCTTGCAGAATCTAAAACGCTTAGGAGTGTATTGGCCTAGCATGGACAAAGAAGTACAAGAGTGGATCCAGAGCTGTCCAGAGTGCCAGGAGAGACCCCCAGTGGAGCATGCCACTCTTTATCACATGTCATTAATCCCAGATTGGAGTGCTCCACTGGTCGAGTTCATGAGAACAGGAACATTAACCAATCAGGCTAGTCTTGCAAGAAGACGAAGCATGGAGCAAGAGGCTCAAGACTATGCCTTAGTAGGGGATAACCTATACAGAAGAGGCAAGGATGGTTACCTAAGACTGTGCGTACATGAATCAGACTACCTGAAAGTCTTAGAAACGGCACACAGCGGTGTTGCAGGTGGACACTTTGGGCCTGACAGAGTAATTAAGACCATTCTATTTTCAGGACTGTGGTGGCCCACTCTTCATATGGATGCACATACCTATGTGAAGAGTTGCGACACATGCCAACGTGCCCAATATCCGACAAGAAAAGATGAAATGCCCTTGAGGCCAATGATGGGAGGACGTGCCTTTTCAAAGTGGGGTATAGACTTTGTAGGTCCCATCAACCCCCCAGCTAGGAACTCCCATGCAGAATACATTATTGTGGCCACAGATTACCTTACAAAGTGGGTGGAAGTAAAAGCCACGACAAAGAATGATGCTCAAACGACGGCTAAATTCTTATTCGAAAATGTGTTCACTAGATATGGGTTACCAATAGAGTTGGTTAGTGATAGAGGTACGCACTTCTTGAATGAGGTCATTGAAAATCTCCTTCAAGAATTCATGGTGGTACATAAGAAGTCTGCACCCTATCACCCACAAGCTAACGGACAAGCCGAGAGCACGAATAAGATCCTGTGTAACGTATTGACGAAACTGGTCAATAATAAACGCTCTGATTGGGACAAACAACTTCATCATGCTGTTTGGGCATACCGAGTTGCTTACAAAACGGTACTCAATGCCACCCCATTTCAGATGGTCTTCGGACAAAATGCGGTGCTACCCTTAGATTTCCTAATTCCAGCTTTAAGAGTAGCACAAGAGCATGAGTGGAATGGACACGAGTTGTCCTCGAGGATTTTTGATCTAGAGCGCTTAGGTGAGACGAGGCTACGAGCAGCAGCAGGTATCTATGCTGCAAAGAAACGGCAAAAAGCATACTTTGATGCCCATGTGAAGGATAAGGGCTTGAAGGCAGGAGATCTAGTGTTAGTCTACACATTGAAACAACACGCAAGAAAGCTAGAAAAGAGAGGCTATGGACCTATGATCATTAATAGGATCTCCACAAGTGGAGCAGTACAACTAGCCACTTTAGAGGGGGATGTCCTCCCAAACTATATTAGCGGATGCAGAGTCAAACTGTATCAGGAACCCCTCACGGAGGAGATGCTAAGCCGACTCAATATTGCTAAGCAACGTAAAGAGGAGGAAAAACGAATTCGGGAAGAAGCACAGGCAGAGGCCTTAGAGCGTATCAGAAGAATGAAGTTGAGGAGACGAGGAAGGGACCAGCCTATGACTGACACTCAAGAGTCTCCAGGCTACCACATGGCCATGTGTGAGGCTTCAGGTGGGCGCACCCATAAGATAGTAGACCGACGACCTTTTGTGACCCTAGAAATAGGACAAAAGGACAGCACAACAAGCGTGAGGGCTTTAATTGATTCAGGAGCAGCCACGAGTGCAGTTCGGCTTTCTTATTGCCAACAGCTGCAGTTGGAGGTAAAACCCATAGAAGCATATCTGATAGGATTAGGAGGTGTTGAAACCCCTTGTATGGGAGAGGTGGATCTTCCCCTCTACATACAAGAGGTCCTCATGCCAGCAAAAGTGCTAGTGTGTGAAGACGAGGATCTGACCGAACCTCTTGTCTTAGGACAAGACTGGATCTATGATCATGCAGTCAACCTCAACCTAAGAAGTGGACTTCTTCAGGCTTGGGTAGGCCAAAGTCGTCTCACGGTTGAATTAGAAAAGCAAGCGCTCAAACCAATAGAACATGCACCAACTCCTGGTCCCTCCAGGAATCCACACGAAGATAACCATGTTGTGCTTGTCCAAACTTCTATGGTGCAGAGGAAGGGCAATCTTACTGAAGGTTCAGGAGCCAAGAAGGAGTTCCTAAATGAGTCCAAGAAGATGGTAAATGAACGGACCGAACATCACGCTACCCGAAGGAGGCCGCTAATCAAGAGGCAGGAGCGCCAACCCGCGCAATATGGAGCATCTCATGGTGTGAAGCAGATCTGGATGCGCAAGGATGGAAAACCCACCGATCCAATAGTAGATTCTCAAAGAAACAAGAAACGAGCCTCACCATCAAGGAACAAAGGGAAGAAGCCCCCTAGGATAACCCCTAGGCGTACCATTTCTATTTGGGTTCCTAAGCGGTCAATGAAGGCCACCCCTAATGCTAGACAGATATGGGTGCCCAAGGCTAGCTTACAAGCCCAAATTACTTCACCTACAGGCACGAGGATGAAGCAGCTTTCACAGGCACTCTTGGCCAACAACGCAGAAAGTGATAAGACACCTACACCTCTCACTGCCCCCACTCCCATCAACCCCAGGAATGTCTGGAAATGGGTAACCACAAGATTCCACATACATCACACTCTCAGACCGAAATCTTCACATGTCCTTAGCTCTAAGAGCTACGACTCCTGTATCAAAGTGTGGAGAATTAAACGGTGTACTAAACCCCTGACCCTATTCTGTAAATCCGTCCACACTAACATAGAAGCATTCCGAGCCATCGCATAACCAAAGTATGCATCTAGGATGACACTGACCTTTAATCACCACTCACACATATCATAAACACCTCACCACTAATCACTGACCTCCGGGATTGTCGTGTTAGTATTGTGAAGGGAACACCATTACATCCTGTTTCCTATGCAACACTAATGTGCCTTTCGTCTTCCAGCAGATAAGCAACCTACTCTCATGGCAACAGCGGCAGGCACAAGCTCTCAGGCAGGATCTGGTGCTCCTATCAATTGGGATGCCATGCCAATGGAAGCTCCACCAACGGCTAGGCCTGAAGAATTCTTGAATGTGCGAAGGATCCCTATTCCAGATCCACCCAGTGGGCTAACCGAAAGAGTAAAAGGGCACTCCCATTGGTTCAATGAAATGCCAGGGGATTTGGGAGATGCAGATCACATCTGGGAGTCCAAGATGGAGTGTGGAGGGGTTTGGTGGACCTTCCAATTCTTTTCAAGAGAATTTGAGACCTTACAAAATGCAGCTCCCCTTCAAGAGATCTGGCGAAAGGCAGGACTGCAAACTTACTTCAGTGCAGCTCTACCAAAACCTGACTTCCTCAGGTGTTACTACTTGATTGCTACGATGAAACCTACCGGGGATAAAGATCATTCAGGCACATTCTGGGTGCCCTCCTTATCTAATCTGGAGGAGATGAGGAAGTTTAAACTAAATGTAACATTAATCAGGGAAGCCCTTCAAATGTATGGCACTCATGTGCCTTCAGATCGCGACCCCCTGATACCAGAATCAATGAAGAGCAATAGAGTCAAGAAGCTCAAAGACATGTGCGCCCTCACCCCCAACATCGCCATACCCCTGCGTATGTGCCTCCAGCACTTCGCATTTCCAGCTCAGGACCGTTTTACTCAGCCTCACAAGAAGATATGGTACGGACTGTATTTAGCAGAGACCGGAAGCTTGCCCATTAAGATGCCAGTATGGATCTTAGATCAGGTATATGAAGCAGGCAAGCGGGGGGTGAGGAAGCCCACCCTACATGGTTGCTGTGCGTTGACGAGAATCATCTACAGATGTCTGGCGTATGATGTGCCAGTTGCTCGAGCCCTCAAGTATGCACATCTGGAGTTGTTTAAAGGGCGAAAGTCAGGGAGTCAGCCTGCAAAAAGAATGCGTGGATCCCTTTCACAAGTCCTGATCCCTCCAGCAACCACTACCGAAGTCTCCACTAGAGAGGAAGCCCCGGTGGCACCAATCACAATTCATCTCCAGGAGTCTCAACCAAGAGAGGTGGTATAGCCCACCCCCTCTGCCCCTCCGCTACCTACCGATGCAGAATTTGCAGCGATGGCCACTTTCACCGAAGACCCAAATTTTGATTTTGAAACATTTCTGCAGACGGCTCATCTATCAGACAGTGAAGATTGCCCTGACAATGTCGATCCGGGGACATCTACCCAAAGAGAACATGCACGAGGCGAGACAAGCAGCGTACAGGAGCTAGGAGTGACGCAACCCCCTCAAAGACTAAACACACAAACTCAGGAGCAGGCACCAAGGAATAACCCAGAAGAGAGTGAAGACGAAGCCCCTGCATATACGGCACAGCTCCAACGATTATACCAAACAATCAAACAGGTACAAAGACGCCATAAGATGTCAGAAGAAGCAAATAGGGCCCTAGTAAACCAGATGTTACAGTCAGAGCATATCGACCCCCAGTTTGTAGAATCACTGAATCTATTGGCGGACACCTGTGGCATCAGTGAAGCAATGAGAACCATGGTCTGTCAAGAGAACCCTGCTTATGATCAAAGAAGAATTGATACACGGCCGCGACAAGGAAAGATGATTCAGATGGAAGTATCTACCGCGTTAGCTACGTCCACATCAGAAGATGTGCACATGATTAGCCCTAGGCACAATGATGAACCGGAGGAAATTACGCATGCCCCATCTCCCCCATCATCTCCTATCCCACCCTCAGAGCCTCTCTCCACGTGTCTTTCTACACAAACATTCTCCTCCTATAGTGAGACCATTGTACACACCCCCGTTTCCACTCTCCTCCCTTCACCCTCATCCATCTCTGTCACTCAGGCTTTTGAACCTCAATTAGGTCACCCTTTCTTCCCCCATGCCTTTGGACAACCATCTGTCACTAGTCAGACTCTTTCTTTCCCTTTACCCTCCACCCCTCCATTTCCTCCCCCCCAAACTCTACCTACCCCGTCCCTTGTAACTGCCTCGAGCACCACACTAACCACCCAACCCTCCTTCTGGACCTACCTTGTAAACATTCTTCAACAGGTCGAGGAACATAAGAAAAAGTCCCATCCCCAAATTCACTCCCCCACATTCACAGCCACCACTATCACACCACCCACCATCCCGGTGTTCACATTTCACGAATCACACTCACTCATGTCCGATCCCATGGACATTTCACCATCCGCTGGATCACCCACTACCACTGTTCTCACAACACCATCACAGGTTATTACACTCACATCACCACTTCCACACACAGTAGGCACAACATCCACTTTCCCCATTCCCACTTCCCAAACCCCTGCATCTTCCACCTCATTTAGTCTTGCACTCGACACGATGCTTGAAGCTGCCACTCAGCTCAAGCAAGAATATACATTATTGGAAGAAAATAACAAAGGGCTTTGCACCCTCTCAGCAACACTCCAAGAGCGTGTCACTGCTTTGGAGTTCATTCATACGGAGTCACAACGCAAGATCTCTGCCCTCGAACAGGCAAATGCGCAACTCAAGGCGAGACATATGGAAGAGAGCAAAGCCATGGAGGAACAGCTGCGCGATCAAATGGGCCGCAATGCACGGCTTCAACGAAACATGGCTTTGCTACGACGACATCTGGCGGCAGCGCAAGAAGAGAATAGACGGCTTCAACAACAAAACCAAGAGAACCTCGAGGCTGCCATGGAGAACAACCCGGGGGCTCCCATAGACCCGGTCAAATTTCAAGCGGTCCCCTCAGAAAGCATACAACAAATATTGGAAACGTATGCCAATCTATTAGAAGCACATGATCAGCTTGCCGACCAGCTAAAGGATGTACAGAGACCCCAAGAGTCTACACCACACCGACAGGAACATAAAGAAATGACAGACGCTGCTACTTCAACCGAACCTGAACATTCAACGCCCAACGACGTGCTGGAGTTACAGCAGCAGATCGCAGAATTAAAGCTGAAGTTGATGCAGTACGAACGACCCCCTTCCCCCCCAGAGCAACCGTCAGAAGAAGAAGCAGTTACCATCCCAGTGGAGGAAGCATTCGACGACAACTACGAGCCTCAACCACTTCCAGGAGGACGCGTAACAGAAGAAGGTCAAGATACCTATGAGGAACCCCCATCGGCATGGATGAAACAAGTGGAGGAGATGGGGAACAGTCATCAGGAGCGGATATCCACTCAGATGCTGGCAATGAAGGCCATTAAGGACACCATCCTTCACTCAGAATACTTCAGGCACCTCGCTCCTAGACGCCTGATCACTAGCTCAGAACTGCAATACAAGCCCTATTTTGTATTGTTGGCTGACTACAATGCAGAAATCAAACGAGTCACCAACAAGTGCCCAACATTTGCCACACAGTTCGAACCAGAAGACATACCAGAAGCGGCACGAAAAGGGGCCATATTCCAACCAACGTGGAGGCAAAAGTTACTCGAAACTTACCCAGAAATGCTTCGAACATGGGATCATGCCCCCATGCATTTGAAGTACAATCCGTGTTTTGGGCCAGTGCAAAGACGCAGATCATGGAAAGCTTTTGCCATCAAGGTTCAGAATAACGCAAACTGTAAAGAGTGGCTCAATTACCCCGCTATCGCCCCCCCGACCGGTACTCCTACAGTGTCATACATGATTGCAACCATCAGACATTGGATACCACGCCTCCACCCGATGCCAGATGTCGCTGCCCAGATGATGCTCAAGATCCTCGACATGATGCAGGTCGTACTCAAAACTTTTCGCAATGTATGCCATATTCAACCTCCTATTCCAGGGTTTATCAATGGTAACTACGACCTGCTATATGATATGAGCACAACCCCGAGCATACGAGTGGCTTACGCATGGCATGCACGCATAAGATATCTCCCTGCCTGCTACAAGCAAACATTTGACGACATGTTCACCACGGGGTTTTGGGAAGCACATTCAGAGGTATTTGCGCCACGGCCTACGCATCTACTCCATCTCTTTGCATGTGAGCAAACGATGCACTCCGAGCTCTACACGATGCCACAACCTGACATGCCTGGTACAGTGGATTGGGAGGCCTTGCAACGAGATCTAATCAGAGGTTTAAAAATCAAAGAACACGAAGTGGCAACGGACCTCCTGCAAAAATACATTGATCAAACAGCGGAAAAGAGGTCTGTCAGAGGCGACAGACCCTAGGGGGGGGAGAGTGTTGACAGGATGCGGGAAGAAGCAAGTATGGACACACATGCAGATCTAGCACTGAGGCTACCCTTCATTTTTTCCAAAAAAACCCAACATCATTCTAAAGTGATTCTCATCACTACAAACCCTTGTAAATATCTTTTCACCTTTTTGTAGCTCCATTTTGTACAAGCCGAGGAGTCCTCGAGCTTGGGGAGCCTTAGATGTAGTTGCCTGCCAATTTTCATAATTTTTAGATCTCGTTTGGGCCCTCAAATAAGCCCCGGAACCTAATTTTTAACTAGGCCGGACACTAGGTCTGAACAGGGCCAAAGCTAGTCAAGAACTATAAATAGAGCTAGAGAGCTCATTTTGGGGAGAGCTTCTTGTAGTTTGAGCTTGTATGAGAACTTTCTTGCAATAGAAGTGATTCCATTGTCTTACTCTCTTTGTTCTTACTGTGTGTGCGTGTGTGTGTGTATGTGTGTGCATGCTTGTGTGCTTCTCACTCACGCACTTGTGCTTCCACTTGCTCGTGGTCTTCATACCATCCTCATGTCTTCCCGGATTGACATTAAAGGAGGTGCTACTCATCACTGAGCTACACCAAATTTTGGCGCCGTTGCCGGGGATCGAGCTCGGGTCTCCCGCGTGACAGGCGGGGATACTCACCACTATACTACAACGACTTGGATGGAAGTCTATTGACCAAGTAGGTGGCTGTGGAAACAACCTTTGCCCATAGATAATTAGGTAACCTCTTCTCATTTAACATAGACCTAGTAGCTTCAACAATAACATGTTCCTTCTCTCTACCACTCCATTCAATTCAGGAGTGTATCTGGTTGTTACTTCCCTCTTTATGCCTCTATCCTGTAGGAATGAATCAAACTCATGTGAAAAATAATCACCACTTCCATCAGATTTAATCCTTTTTAAGCTCCTTCCTATTTGGTTTTCAACTAGTGCCAAGTACTTCTTGAAATGTGTAAAATTCACATCCTTATGCTTCATGAAATAAAGGATTGTCCATCTACTGTAATCATCAATAAAGGAAACATAGTATCTTGAACCTAAGATGGATGGATCTTTGCTAAGACCCCACACATTAGTGTGTACAAGCTTCAAATAGTCTTCATGGATGTATCCTCTCCTCTTGAATGGTTGCATGTGAGCCTTGCCAAATTGGCATGCTCCACATTTGTATATCATATGTTGCTTGGTCTCATTAGGAATGTCAAGCACACTTTGATCCTTGTAAATTTGCTTCAGAGTTCTTTCTCCTATGTGTCCTAGCCTTTTGTGCCATATTTCTAACTTAGATAAGGTTTCATCTCTATAATTGAATAGTGCTATGTTCCTTGTGTCTTCAATTTCAAATGTGAATAATCTACTTGACTTCTCACCTTTGGCAATCCTTTTGAAGTCTTGCTGGGGGTCTTCCACATATGCTCCATGCTTAGTGAATCTGACCTTTAAACCTTTCTCAACAATGTGCTCAACACTAATCAAGTTTTTGGTTATAGTAGGCGCATACAAAACTTTGCTCAAAAGGTTCATTCTACCATCAGATGTTTTGACATTTCCAATTTGCTTGACTGAGTGCTTAGTTTCACCATCTATTTGTACTTCATGCTTCCCCTTGGGTTCTTCAAGATCAAATAATAGAGCTACATTTCCAGCCACATGATTGGAACAACATGAATCAATGTAGAAAAGATGCACATCCTCTTTACCTTGCTTGGATGTCATGTTCATGATGAGTAGAGAGTCTTCTTGGTTTTCAGTATAGTTGTTGTAGTCCCTTCTTCCTCTAAAGCCTCCATGATATTATTTTTTTTGTTGTAGCCTTGATTGTAGTTATGGTTTTAGTTTCCTCTACCATTGTTGTATCTACCTCTTGATTGTATATAACTCCCTCTATGGAAGCCTCTTCCCCTTTGGTTCCTTGTATTCTTGAAGCATTCTTCTATAGTGTGGTTGTTAAGACCACATATGTTGCATGGTGAGTTGTTGTAGGGTCTCCCCCTGCCTTGGTTTCCTCTTCTGCCCCTTCCTCTAGCACCTCTTCCTCTTCTTGCATAATTGGCTTGAGAGGTTCTAGCCTCTTCTTCACTTTTCTTGCTTTTACCTTTATCCTTAGCTTTATTTTTATCTGTATAAAGGGCAGAAGATTGGTTACCTCTTGATTTGTCACCATTTTTGTTGAGCTTTGCCTCATGGGTGAAGATTTGCCCCATCAAGGTGTTGAGATCAAGTATTTGCATATCCATGTAGAGGTCCATTGCTATGGTGAAGGACTCCCACTTTTCATCACCCTTGATTCCATTAATGATGTGCATCACTATGTGTTCTTTTTCTATCTCCTCTCCAATGCTTGCAAGCTGGTCAGCCACATCTTTCGTCTTGGTTACATAATCAACCACTCCTTGCTTTGGTTGTTTCTTTAGTGTTGTGAATTCCATCCACAACTCATTCTTCATAGCTTTTGTGTTTGAGGAGAAATATGATGAGAGAACTTCCCAAGTCTCTTGGGAGTTCTTGCAATTCCTAACATGTGGTAACAAGAAATTAGAGGTTGAGTTTAGTAACTATGACATGGCAAGAGCATCCTTTGCACACCATATGGTCAACCTTTCTTGCTCTTCCCTTATAGGTTGTTGCTTGCTCTTGAAGATTGGCATCTCTTCATCTCCTAAAATGTATCCATATAAACTTGTCCCTTGAAGGTAGGCTTGCATCCTAAGTGACCATGCTGAGTAGTTGTTCTTGTCCAATTTGTCAATGGAGGATGGAAATCCATCTCCCATCTTGCTTGTTGTTGCTCTGATACCACTGTTGGAGGAGATGGTGGATAGTCACAAGAGATGAAGTGGTGTAGCTAGATCCTACTTCACACCTACTAAGAACGATGGTTAGAGAGTGTAGTGGGCCTCTTTAGCTTGCTAATGAACACAAATAATCATATATGTAGCTTGGAAGATGATCCACTAATAGACGGATCAAGATAGATAGTTTGGAAGATAATCCAAGATCAAAAACTTGCTATTTTAGTTCACACACTTGTCTAGTGTTTTGAAAAATTCTCTGAGCACAATAACGATTGGCTTAATTCCTTTTGGGGAACTATAATTAAATTAGTAAGCTAACAATCATGAGTGATTTCATAAAAAATGATGGACTACATGTAGAGAAATATGTTTAGCAATTCACAGCTTCATCCTAACATTCACAGGCAGCTACAATTATCAGACTAGCGAGCAAAAATAAGCTAATATCTGACGTCGCGAGAAGCAATGCTAATGAAAATTTATAGGATTTTAATAGATAGTTTTTTTATTCTATCATGCTTTAAACCATTACAAATGATCAACTACATGGTGTGTAAGATACTTAAGTACTCTCTTAGCTGCATCCATGTGTGGTCTTTTCGATGAGTGCATGAATGGACTAAGCACTCCCACAGTATATGAGATGTCTGGTCTTATATGAGTAGCATATATCAAGCTACCTACCAAGCTTTGATATTCTTTAATGTCTTCAATTTTCTCACCTTCATAAACACTAAGTTTATGATTCATCTCCAAAGGTGTACATGCAAGCTTTGTGTTTTCCATTCTAAACTTGAGAAGTAGATCTTGAATGTATCTTCGCTAAATTAGATACATCCCTTCATCTATATAAATCAATTGCATATCTAGGAAATATGTGAGCTCACCTAAGTCACTGATTTTGAACTCCTCTTGCATGTGTCTCTTGATCCTTTGAATGCCATTCAGATCATCACCTGCCACAATAATATCAACTACATATACACATAGATAGATAACCTCATTGTGATCCTTTTGATAAATAGAGAAGGATATGAGTTGCTAGGTCTGAACCCTTGATCTTGAGGGTATGTAACCAACCTGTAA
Organism: Ceratopteris richardii; assembly: GCA_020310875.1. Lineage (NCBI taxonomy): Eukaryota > Viridiplantae > Streptophyta > Polypodiopsida > Polypodiales > Pteridaceae > Ceratopteris > Ceratopteris richardii. Next base: position 53,481,064 of record CM035429.1, read on the forward strand.
TTCCAAGCTCTAGGAGCTTGTTTCAATCCATAAAATGCTTTCTTAATTCTACAAACATAACATGCATGATTAGGGCTTTTAGAACATGGAGGTTGTGACATGTATACCTATTCACTTATCCAACCATTTAGAAATGCGGTTTTTACATCAATTTGGATGAGTCTCCAATTTCTTGCAGTAGCTACACTTATCAATATTCTGATTGTCGTCATCTTTGCAACTGGTGAGAATGTTTCCTCATAGTCTATACCATGAGTTTTTGAGCATCCTTTGGCAAATAATCTTGCCTTGTACCTACAAATTGATCCATCTTAGTTTCTTTTAACTTTATATATCCATCTGCAACTAATTAGCTTTTGATTTTCCTTTTCCTAATTAGGGTCTCCCTTTGCCTCCTCATAGGTTGAGGGATCCTCTGAAATTGAGGCTTTTGCCAAGTAGATTGTGTTGATATATTTCGGTGGTGATGTGTGTGAACACACAAGGACTGTCGGGGCACTTTTTTCCCTCTTTAGGAAGTTTTTTCCCCTGCTTGTATATATGCCTATAGCCCTAATGGGTTACTAATCTTTGTACATTCTAGTGGTAATACATTCAGTATTGTGTGTTGTGCTCCAAGCTTCTTCTTCTTCCTTGTGTTCTTCGTGTGCTTCTATATGTTGGCCCAAAGTAGTGATGTATTCCGTATGTTGACTGTGGAATATTGGGAAGGGTGTTGAAAAACATCCTATTACACCTACAAATATAGGTACTAAAGCTGATGTTGATGGCATCAAAGATGGTGATATTTTGTAGATTCTTGTTGGCGTTGCAGTTTGTGTTGCACCTACTATAGAGCAAATTTGTTGGGATGGCAAATATGCTGAGGCATATGCATTGATAGAGTTGTCCATCAAATGTGCCATTATTCCTCACATTCACTATTGCAGAATAGCTAAGGATGCTTAGGATACACTTACCACATTGTACTAGGCTAGGAATGAGTCTCGTGTTGCTTACCTCCAAAAACAATTCAAGAGTAAGCACATGAATGAAGGTGATTCTATGGACAATTTTCTAACAAAGATCAAGGATTTGAAGGAACAATTGATTTCTGTAGATGACGTCCTTCTTGATAATTCACTTGTGCAGACTGTTCTGAATGGTCTTCCCAAATCATATCAGAGTTTTGCTTCTACTCTTCCTTTGATGATGAAATGCAATCCAAATGCCTTAACATTTGAAGAGTTAGTTTTTGTTCTACTATAGGAAGATCAGTCTAGGCAAAATAGGTTCATTATGCATGTTGCAGATGAAGCATTCTTGGCTAGTCAGAAGGGCAAAGGTAAATGGAGCTCATCTACTAGTAAGCAAAAATCTAGAAATGCGCACATTTGAAGAAGGAAGACAAAGATGAGAAGAAATAAAAAAAGTAGAAATTGTTTTGCAAATACTATAAAGAAAATGATCATGTCATTAAGAGCTGTCCAAAAATGGCTGCTAAAGAGGCAAAGAAGAAAGAGGCCAGAATGGTTTTTGGAGAGGCCTCTACACCAAAAACAGAGTCAGCTAATCTTGTGCAGAATGAAGAATGGGTGTTTGACTAGAGATTGCAGTTTTGACCCATCTTCTCATGAGGAGTGTATGTTTGTAGTAGACTTAGATGTTTGGTACTTTGACAATAGGGCAACCAAACATATTACCTCACAGTGTAGTTTCTTCACTTCACTTTAGCCTACCCCTACAGGGAATACTGTCATATGTGCCAACAACTCCTCTTATCCTATTATGGGAGTTGATAAGATCATTCTGACTATTGCTGATGGTATTTCTTTTAATGTTCTCTGTTGGATCTTCATCATTTAAGTGATTTTGCAAAAACGATTTCTCTATGTGTAATCAATCATTTTCTACACTTCAACTTTTTTCTACTATTTACATATCAATCTACTATTTAATAGATTGGAGTTTCTAATATTTACATATCAACTTTCATTATTTTTGGTTCAGCCAATCTTGAGATATGAAGTGAGGAAGGTAATTGTGTCTACACACCTTCTAGTTCACAGAAGAGACATTGGATTGTAGATAAGTAGTCTTTTTGCAATTTTTTTTCACTTTCTTGATCATTATCATTTCCATCTTCACTTCCATTATCTCCATTCAACCTCTTTCACCTCCCCACTCCATCTTTGTCTTTGCTAAATTTTCATCTCTCGGACCATATATCCCTTTCCCCTCATTCATTCCTCATTTCTTTGTGTATGATAGAGAAAGATAATGAAAATATGTGCATGATTATGTATTTTGTGTTATTTTTTTGTAGATTTAGGATCATCACTAGCTCTAATAGCTTCCATAGGTATATTAGACACCTACGTAGGTCCCAGACAACATGGTTGGTCCGTCACCACAACCCAAAAAGTGTGAATTTTTGGAAGTGCATCTACACAAGGCAATAGGCCTCCCCTATGCCTTCCCAACTCACTAGAAACTTTAGCATAACTGAAAGTTTTTCACTGTATTGCAACAAGCCACCCCATAGCAATGAAGAAAATCTAAGCAAACTTTATAGGAGAAACCCATGTCTCCAGAATGTGATCTCTCACATAGTTCTATTGTGTAAGAAACCCTTGATGTCTAGAAGAATTACAAATCACGCTCAACTACCCAACATATCTGTAGAGATCAATAATTTCATTAAAGAATTAGATGCCTTCAATAGTGAGGCGGATCATCTCAATAGGCAGGTCATCTTTGCATATTGTTTCAAAATGTAAACACAAAACTAATGCCCTTTTTAGCTCATAATGGAGATGTCTTCTATGAAGAGGTTTTCTCTTTTCAACGTGATGCAAAACTACTGCTCTTTTCAACTCATGATGGAGATGGATTCTATGAAGAATTGTTCTAATTTGAGCTTGTGATCCAGAACTACTGATCTTTTCAATTCATGATGGAGATGGATTCTCTTTATCCTTCAACCATAGAAACATAAGCACTAACTAGAGATCTGATAGCAAGGAATGGTGCACACTAAGCAGCGGATTTGCTATCCTAGACAATGGTAGTCCTAAGAAATTCATTCACCATCTCTCATAGAAAGAGAGAGAGAGAGAGAGAGAGAGAGAGAGAGAGAGAGAGAGAGAGAGAGAGAGAGAGAGAGAGAGAGAGAGAGAGAGAGAAAGAGTGTGTGTGTGACATTACCCCTCTACCATGCCATTTAGTGCATTCCCTATTGCACTCCTCTTGGACAACAACTATGTTGCTTGAAGCTATCTGAGAGAGAGAGAGAAGAAAAGCAATAGACCATGAACATCAGAGAAAGCGCAAGATTTTAACATCGACCATGCATCATTCAAGGGGAACCCATAATTTGGTTGCTTGCATCATCAAACTCTCTTTGTCACCTACACAGAATAGAGGGAGAGAGAGAGAGAGAGAGAGAGAGAGAGAGAGAGAGAGAGAGAAAGGGACTTGGATTGCTTACTAGGGTGAAAGCTTAGGTGCAATTCTCTCACAAAGAGAAAGAGAGATAGATAGAGAGAGAGAGAGAGAGAGAGAGAGAGAGAGAGAGATCTGCCACTTCCTCTTAGGCAATTTAGTATTTTGATTATGTAGATTTTTTCTGGTCTCATTCACATCTGATGACAAATTATATCCCACACATTAAATCTTCTCTACTCATGTATCATACTTCCGACTTTACTTTCACAATGATGACTTGAATCACTAGCATGGTTGCATTCTCACGGTACTCTTGCCTGTAATGAGGGGTTTTGATTGCATTTAACAAGAGCTTTCTTATAGATATAACCAAACACTACTTATCATAGCCATTGAAAAGCATCCCAACCATATGTATTCTTAGCTATGTGTATCTTCCCTGGATGATACATCCAAATGGAACTTGTATGTGTGCCTCAAAATTGACATCTTGTGAAGTTATTTTCTCACTATTGCTAACACAAGTGGCATATATTAAATTCATCATATGAGTAGAAGATAATACAAAAGGTGATAATTGAATCCTGTAGGAATTTTTCTTAAAGTATCCACAATTACAATCCACCAATGTTATTTTCAATCAAGACCCTATCTCATGTATCCAAAGTAATTTTGTTAAGGTCATTTAACATATTGTGGCAATTCTCTAGACACCCGTTGAGGCACTCTATTTGACACTCTTCAAAAGAGTCACTTTCTTTTTCAAGTGTTTCAACCCTCAAAGTTTGGCACATCATTTGGCGCACTTTGGCGCTAAGTGCGCATCATTCTACAACAAGCACTATAAGAAGGATCTTGTGTGTATGGTTGGGAGGCTATTCTTGTTGGAAACAATGTCCAAATGTCACAATAGGTCAAATAATCCACCATATTATTTATAGAATATATTCTTTAAGGTATAAAGTGGCAGCCTGGGTTCAAACCCCACCAAAAACGTGCATGAAAACGTCATTGTTTTTGAAAACCTAAATTGATAGTAGCATTTTTTCATGGTAGAGCTTTTTCGTGCTTTTCGATTAGTGCAAAAATTGATGATACTATTTTTTGCATTGCTTGTTTTATGGATTTTGGTAGTTCCTTTTCACAAGGCTCTCTAAGCTATATATGAAAATCAAGATCATTGTTAATTATCTTCTCAAGGTGTTCAAGTGCTCAATGCAAGGAGATCAAGATAGAAGCACTTTCGAGGATGTGTGATCTACTCTTGGAGTTTCTTGAAGGAGTTAGTCTTAGCTAACAATTAGCATCACTTTGCTAATATACTATGAATAACAAGTCTATTTTAGTCCTCACTTGTTCATTCACTAGTTTTGGATGTAGGGTTAATCAAAATTGTTGGTGCATTTTACCCAAGCCTACATGCTTGATATATTTGATATTATCCTCATTTGTAAGTCACATGTGTAGTCATGTGAACACCTCTTGTAAAAGAGTTCATTTTTATCTCTTGTAAATGGAAAAAGAAAAAAGGAAAAGGATGGCTTACCTCATCCATGATGTAAAAGCAAATTCGTGGCTCCAACTACCAAAATCACGAATTTTTGAGCTGAGGGAATCTCTCCTAACTTTGGGGATCACTTTTAGGTGGAGCCATTCGAATTCGAATTCAAAACTCCCTCCAAGAATAGCTATAAAAAGAGCAAGAAGGAAGAGGCGATTAGCAAGCCTTGTACGTGACCACTTCATGTCATTTTGTAGAGATTGAAGAGCTTACTCCATAGCTCTATCATTCTACTCCCATTGTGCAAAGATTCATTGCCAATGTGGTTGTAATCATATGTGAATCTATACATTTATTATCATCTACCTCTCTATTTTGTTCTCTGCTATACTCACTCAGAGCAGTAACTTCAGAAGGTCATATCTCGAGTTCTACTGATCCTTTTTCAGTGTTTTAAAGTGCTCTGGATAGCTCTTACTGTCTAGTTTGTATCTATAAATTTTCATGGTCATTGGATTAATAGTTGGGGAGATATATGCATTGTACTACTCACTGGTCTATCTCTGCAGAGCCCCGAGAATTGTGGGAATGTTCCAGAAATTGATGAAACTTGTTCTCAGTGCTCAGTCCATCATTTGAAGTGTTTTAACTTGGATTGGGAAGCTTGATAAGTCTATTTGCTATACCCAAAAGGAATTTTTCTAATTCCTACCAGGTTGAGAGCACTGTTCATTTTTTCCAGCAGGTGTATGTCCAAAAATAGCAAGTTTTGGGAGCTAGTCATTTCGCAACTAGTCTGTCTTGACTTAAACTTTTGGGATACATGTTCCAAAGTACTTGGCTGATATTTTGGTGGATTTAGGAAGCTCAAAGGGTCTACTAATCAACTCTGAAGTCTCAGTTGGCTGGTGTGAAGCTGGTTGTAGCGGCACCTACTCATCTTTGGATTGCATCCACCATCTCTCTTCACAAAAATTAGGGTTTGTTGTGAAAGAGTTCTAAATTTTTCATATTCTCTATCTGCTCACACACACACACTTCATACCTCTTAGGCACTATAAACACAATTTCTTGTATCTAGTTCCCTATTGCTGCCTAGATTCAAATCTTGTTAGTTCATATCATATTCACACATTGTAATTGGACATTGGAATATAAGATATTGTAAGTGAGCATTCTAACTTACCATACACTTTGAAAGATCTTATCTATTCTCTCTTTATCTCTCATCCAATTAGTATCAAATGACTTATGCAATATTGTCAATGGCACTTATCCAAGGGCCAGAAGGGTCAGAGAAGATGTTGCTTCATCTTCTAGAAGATCTGTTGTTCCTATTTTTTCTCAATAGGAGGTTAATGAAGAAGAAGAAACTCTTTCATCATGAGGAGTTCGTACTGCTACTAGATTACTTCCTACAGAAGAGCAAACCAAATGGTATTCAAGGGATGCACAAGAACTTTCATATATTGTTGTGGGAGTCAAGAGGCATATTATACCTCAAATCAAGCCATGTGGAACCCCTCGATAGGCTTGGTTGGAGTTAGAGAATCTCTATCAGAGTATAAACCCTTCTAGGAAAGCTCATGGATACACTGATGGAGATTGCACTGGTAGCATTCCAGATAGAAGATCTAATAGTGGATTTCTATTCTCACTTGGGAGTGTCGCTATTACATGGAGCAGCAAGAAGCAACCTACTGTTGCTTTGTCGAGTATAGAGGCTGAGTATAGAGGTACTGCAATGGCAACATGTGAGGCATCATCGCTAGAGATGCTACTTGTAGATTTAGGTGTGGAAGTGCAGAAACCTATCACCATCTATTGTGATAATCTTAGTAGCATACAATTAGCATGGAAGCCTATTTTTCATGCTAGAACAAAGCATATCAAGGTACATTATCACTTCATCAGAGAGAAGGTATTAACAGGTGATATTAATCTTTTTTATGTGAGAACAGATGAGCAGGTTGCTGATATTTTCACAAAAGCACTTGGAGCAGAGAAGCTGAAGAAGTTTCGGAATGGTTCGATTAAAGGAAATGACATTGAGCTTGAGGGGGAGTGTTGAGATATCAAGCTCAACATGTGATGATCCAGGATGACACATATCACTTTTTCGGTTCTCTGACATGTATAGTGGTCACGCCGGTATATGGCAGGGACACTTCATTGAGCTTTTTTAGATTTATCTACCGAGAGTGATGGCACATTTGTTTCTTGCCAGCTCACTCATTTGCGGACATTAGGTTTTTCCTTATGTACTGGTCTTTATATATTGTTGTTGGGTTGTAGGGTATGCACACACCCTCAATGGTGCATGGGAACCCTCCCTAGACCATAATAATAACTCTTTTTGTATCTACTTAGAATTTCACATAAAAACACCCTCTTAGGACACTTTTTGATACTTCCCTTATACTAAGGTAGTGAAGCCTTGTAAATAGCCATCTCTCTTGCACACATATGAGAGAACACATGTGAAAATCCCATGCCTCCAATTCTTGGGATTTGGTTGTTAGAAAAGGAATATTTGCCAAGATATGTTAGTTAGAGAGAGATCCACTTTTTGACTTTTCAAAGGAGCACATGGGGAATAGAGCTTAGCTTAGAAATAGAAGCTCATTCTCTAAAGAGGGGAGCTTTTGGTCGACGTGCTCTCATGTAATATCTCTTATCAATGGAAGATGCTCTCCTTACTCCTACAAGACTATTTACATTTACATGTATTGTGTCTTTGTGAGTGTGTGAGAGTCGTGTGTGTGTGTGCCTATGCATATCTCTCCTTTGTGTGAGTAGAGTAGTTGCATTTGCTTGTATTTTCCTCATGGACTAAGATCCTTGACTCCCTATTCTCCTTGTTTTCAAGCATGTGGCATAGCATGGGGCTAATGCCAATGGCTTGAACATGTGGGAGGTAGGGGTGGATGAGAGGAGAGTCACTCTTGAGCCTTCCTTCTTGCTTCCATGCAAGGTGGTGAGGGTTTTTGGCCATTCATTGCTACATTCTCAACACGTTTTGGCACCGTTGCCAGGGATGGTCGGCCTTTCATCACTTGGAGAGCTCAAGAACATGTGGTAAAATATTGTGTTGCAATTTTTTTGCTCAATTGCGTAGGATTTGAGTTCTTGTTTGGCACTTTCACCCTTCCTTTGGGCCATTTGCTCCCCATTTCTTTCTTTTAGTAGGACAGTTTTAGATCATGTTTGGTTGATGCACAAAAACACCCCCCAACCCCATTCTCTCTCTTTCTTTCTCACATACACAGAGACTCCCACACACTCACTGAGGCATCACCCTCCATCTCTCTTCCATTCTTGTTTTCAGTGATTGCCTTGGGTAGGGGGATGGGTAATTTTCTCTTTTCTTGTCCTTCCTCCTTCTCATTTTAAGAAAAGCCAAAAGAAATTAAAGAAATAAAATTGTAAGAGTCTTATTACTTCGTAAAACTCCTTGCGCACTTCAAGAGTGGGCAAAGATGAGCCTTGGGCGGCGGGCCTCTCCCTTCATGCATTACCATGAACAAAATCCTTTGTAATCTTCAAGGGATCTCATTCATTTCTCTCTCTTTGGTCATTCATGCCACTGTCGGACCGTGCATATTGGGCAGTGGAGTAACTCTCCCTCCCCCTTTCCTCATTCTCTCGGGTTATGATGGGCAGGGCGAGCCTCTTGTTTCCAGGCTTCTTCTACTGGTTCTTGTACGCAGGCTTCCCACCCCAACTGGGAGGATCAAGGTCGTGGTTCTTTCCATTGCAGGGGTTGAGCTTGATGGATTCCTCTCTGTTTTCTGTTCGTAGCCATGGTTGCGAGCTCTATTGAGGGTGGCTACCCTACAATTGTGGAGGGAGTTTTTTCCCTCTCCTAGTCACTCTCTAAGGTTTTGTGGACAGATGCGCTATGTCAAGCTCCTATTTCCTCTGCTACACGGGAAAGAGTGAATGACTCGGCCTCTACCTCTTTTCATCTTCTCATCTTATCATCTTTCATGCTTCCCCCTTGTGATTCTCTGCTACTTTTTGGTGTCAGGAGCTCTGCATGGGTGGAACTCGGTTTCCTGAATGGGTTGCCATCTTTATCATTGAGATTGAACATGTCAGTGCTCCCTTTCCTCTTGGTTCTATAGATGTCATTCAAGGAATGCAGATCACGGCTCCAGTTAGTCTATGGTTGGGCCATCTTAGGCCGAGGAATTTCGGGAAGACTGTTCCTTTTTCTCTGTCAGAATGCTCGCTTCCTATTCTTGGTGGTATCCTTGCTAGAGCTTGTCCTTGGCAGATCATATGGGCTAGATGAGTTCCTTCATGTGTTTATTTTCTGTCTACTATAGGTGGCATTGATTGTGGTTCCAACAGCCTTTGCATGCATGCATCCCTTTTGGCCATGGACTTCTTGGATAGGCTGCTAGTTTTTCCCTGCTACGCATTTGGTGTCGCCTCCACCAGATTCCACAATCATGTTGTGCGAGCCGTGTCATGGCTCCCTTTGGTTCTTCACCTGCAAACTGTGGTTTTTGGCTGTGCATGTTTCCCTTGCCCTCTCAAGCTTCTATACCATGGGTCAATGGTTTGTGCTCCCTTTAGGCGGATGGAGCTCGTCTCCCCTATCCATTCTTCTTCCCTACTACAAAAGGTGAAAATTTTCCTTTCTCCCCTCTCAAGACACAGGTGTTGTCAGGAGTTTCCCCTTTTTTGGTCAGGTGACTGTTGCGCTGGGAGGCACCTCGGATTTCCTTTTTTTGTTCTCTGTAAGTTTCAAGCTAACCTGCATGCCATCCTATGGGGATGATCTTGTTGAGTTTCCCCTTGAGCTCAAAGATGCTCTGTGGTTGACGACTCTCTATCAGAATGTATGGTTCTTGTTCACAAGGTGGAAACGGCACCGAGATTGGTGTGAGGTGAGATGATTGAGCCATCGCTAACTGCTACGGTGAGAAATGTGCATCCTTTTGAAGAGGATACTCTCATGATAACCAGAAGATCACTTCTCTAGTATGTCAAGCATCGTCACAGGAAAAGAATCTTGGTCCTCTATAAGTATTACATACTCACTCTCTCTATGCCTAGTCTCTTGTTGTCGTCAAGGTTAATGAAACTCTCCTCACCATGCCTTTTGATCAAGGGCTAAAACGTGCTTATTCCCATTGTTGATATTACTTTAATGTATGATGCCTTACTATGTAATATTGACTGATGTGCTGTAAATCTCAATGATAGTATGATATGGTGCTATTTGCTGCAGAGAAATATTCTTAAGATCTCCTATGTTTGTTGAAGTGTTAGCCTTAGAGTTGATGTCTGCTCTGCATAATTGCTTCACTCAGTCTGCTATCCTTATCATGTATGTTTAGTGGTCCATGTTTGAGGAATTATAAGTTAAATTGAAAACGAAGGTGTACAAGTCTAAAATTGGCACAATGCAATTTTGTATATGCACAGAGGGTTGAAGTCTATTCGTTTCATAAGAGTTTTTGCTGACATTTTAATTGTTGTAATGTTTGGGAGTATCTTATCACAGTGGTCTTCAAGAATGTGTGAGAGTTTTTTGTTTTATTCAGTGTTATCATATTCTAGCTTGAGGGTTATGAAGAATAGAACCACTTGAGGGGGGCTTTGCAGGATTTTCTTTTGCTCAATCTTTTCAATGTTTTCCTTATTGTTGGCCGCCACTGTATGTATATGGATCTACCATACTATGATGTATTGTATGCACTTCTGCAAAAAAATGTATGGTATTTATTCTTTGGAACTTGGATTTATCTGTGCACAATCCGCATAACCCTCAGTATCTATCGTGAGTACTAGGTCTCTTGTAACCAAGGGTGTATGTCATGTATAGTTGTGGATTAACCCTTGTCCTTCGATTCGTGCTAGTTATATTTTCAACATTTCTGTCGATTTCTATCCCTTTTTGGTTGACCAAGGAATGCTATAGTGGGTCTGAAAGGCATTATAAGTGATGGAGTGTGTGATGGCCCACTTCAGGTTTTGTGTCTGAACTACCTACTAAGAAACGTCTTACCTATGATTGATATATGAATGGATGTTAGAAATGCTTGTGATTTTGGACCCTGTGGGAGCTATGGTTTACAGGTTGATGATGCTCGGAGGACTAGTTGTGAAGGAAATGATCCAAAACTCAACCTCAAAACATATAGGCTTACCACACAATTTGAAGGAAGTTCTACATGAAGGCAACTGGCTCTCCCCGATAGAATTGGAAGGATGGCTGACCTTGGCTCATCTATACATGATAAGTATATTTTGTATATTTTTCATATCAGGGTGGTATCTGTTTTTTGCGCTCTATAGGGTGGGAACACTTGAGGTGCTTCAAAATGCTAGTGCAACTTGAAACAACAAATTGTTTGGAATATAGGTCACTATGCCCTTGGGAATTTGGAATTCCTTGTCTACCCTTTTAGGATGGTCCAAGGAAGCTTTGGATTTAACTCTTTATGAACTTGGGTTAAACATTCTCACTTATATACTCGTGAAATGTACAAACGTTTTCATGCTCAAATATACACATATTGCAACATATATATTAGAAACTTAAAAACAAATGATATGACATCAGGCATTCAAGACCATGCATTGATACATGCAAACACACTTATACTTTCCAAACATTTATGTGCTTGGACTTAGAACCCTCGATATGATCATTAGTGAAGAATAAGGATGCAAGGATCTAAGGACTATTGTCTATTTGAGGCCTAACAGTTCTTGAGTATAGCTCTTTGAAGGTGGCTTTTCATGCATTCTAGTTGAGCAAGATGGAGGGCTAACCAAGTCTGCCACACTTTGAAGGAGTGACTACCTATGAAGATGGTACATGTACAACCCCTCCTATCATCAAAAAATGTTGAACTCTATCTTTTCTTGACTACAGAGGCTGAGACAGGGAAATCGATATTGGAAGTCCTTGATATCACCACCCACTATATTGTTTATTTGCTTAACAATGTTTTCTGATAAGCATCAGTGTCGCAGCTCGATGACGATGATCTAAATGCTCACCTGTTGGTGTTCCATTGGTTATACCATGAAACTTGCATGTACCAACTCACACATGTGTTCTATTTTAAAGAATTTAAAGCATCTTTGCAATCATAGTGCAACATATATCAAGCTTGGATCTATTGAGGGTTGAATTGCAATCATGCTTGCTCCTATGGTCTAGTTTTGCAAATGTGCAACATGAGAAGTATATCTTGGTCAAGGTTCAGTTACTGCCCTTGGTAGAATGGTGTTCAAAACTCCCTTGGAATGGAAACTGAAGTTGGAATACATGTTTAATTGACTTAGAAAATTAATCTATACTCTGTGATGCTTTTAATGATTTTTAATCTTAGGTTTTCGACTTGCTCTCATCTCTGAACCAGTGTTTTTTCAAAGATACATTTCTATAATAGCACTGCTATACTTCTTGAATTTCTATTGCATGCCAAGATTTGATCTATGATGCAAGTTTATGTCCTATCAGTGCCTATCCTGTCTCACATCAAAACACCACTTGTTTGAGTGCAACTTGGGTTCTGACGGAAAATATTCATGACACTGGAAGTGTTATAATTTGCAAAGCTTGGTGACAAATTCTCTAAATTGTACTATTGTTCGACAATGTTTGCTAAAGCTATCAATTAATTATGTCCTCTACAGTTGTAGCTTTTGGTAAATTAGTGATGCTTAATATGCTTTTGGGGGGGGGGGGGAGTTGACCAAAACAACACCAGGAAGAAATTCTAAATTTTGCACAAGCATTTGCATTTTATGAATAGTTGAGGTTCTCTTTTAAGGACTTGACTGTCATTTTCTTTACACACTGCCTGCTCAATTTTATCTAAAGAATGTCGGGAGAATGTCTTAAAGCTAGAAACACCGTGTGAATCCAGTCACAAAGGTCCAAATGCTTGTTTTTTGCCAGGGAAGTAATTCTCTGGTTTTACAAATGCATTGTAGGCCAACACATACAGAATTTAGCATTAATTCCTCTTGACTCCTATAGATGCTCTCTTGTGAATGATGTGTTTATTTAATACTCACAGGTTTGATGATAATTTTGAAAACTTTGTGATTGACCCCTATGGGATTGGTGTGTAATTACCCTCTATACTAGTTTTGGGAGAAACTTGGTATGATTAGAGGCATATGATTGACATTGCTTCTTCTATTGATAAATTGCCTATATGTTTTATCAATCCCGAAATGATTCACTTCGTGATGCACTCACCTGATCTTACAGTCTAATCTTGATTACTCATTGCATCTCTTTTCACGTGAAATGGCTTGCATATAACTAACATTCTAGGCACTCAAAACATCGGTGTGTTTGATACAGTCATCATTAGTTTTGTGACTAGTAGTTGATGGATTAATTCATTAAAGGCCTACACCTATTGAACTTCTGCATTAATCACGATTACCCCTGTTAGATGATGTAACACTATGATTTACAGAAATCGCTCTTGATGACTTGAAAGTTTTCTAACTCTTGCCCAAGCATGTCTACTAAGCAAAGAATACACATGCCTTTATTTAATGAATGTTGTTTTTAGCTCTCATCCATGCTCATTGGTTGTCATATAACTAAGCGATTGTGATTTAAGTGCTTGTGACATGGGAAAAATATAAGTCATATGGATCGCTACTTGGGTTCTTGGCCTTTAGTGCTTTAATTTGTAGATTGCAAGAATAGCTAGCTCTCCCTGTGGACTTGTCTCTAGAAGAGCCAGTCCTATAGGACTTGATATCCCCTGAAGTGGAAACTACCAATTGAACCAAAAGTTATATTCTACCTCTTTTCAGAAACAGTCTACTCATGTTTTGTATGTTTAATTTCAGGTTCTTGGGTGAGGCTCTATCAGTCCTACATGGGATTATGCAGTGAGGTGTGTGTTGGCCTGACTGCCCCCCAAGGGGATTGTGTCACCCAACTTTGAAGATTGAAGATTTACAGATTGAAGTAAAGACAGAAGACTTGTTGCCTAAAGCTTTGCAAACTCAAGAATTGCAGATTTTGAAGATCTGAAGAGTTTCCAGACTTGAATCCACCTTGGAACAATTTAGTTATGTATGATCCTGTTCTCTTAGCTTTGTCAGGGACGACAAAGTCTAGGGGGGGAGAGTGTTGGGTTGTAGGGTATGCACACACCATCAATGGTGCATGGGAACCCTCCCTAGACCATAATAATAACTCTTTTTGTATCTACTTAGAATTTCACATAAAAACACCCTCTTAGGACACTTCTTGATATTTCCCTTATACTAAGGTAGTGAAGCCTTGTAAATAGCCATCTCTCTTGCACACATATGAGAGAACACACGTGAAAATCCCACACCTCCAATTCCTGGGATTTGGTTGTTAGAAAAGGAATATTTGCCAAGATATGTTAGTTAGAGAGAGATCCACTTTTTGACTTTTCAAAGGAGCACATGGGGAATAGAGCTTAGCTTATAAATAGAAGCTCATTTTTGTAAAGAGGGGAGCTTTTGGTCGACGTGCTCTCATGTAATATCTCTTATCAATGGAAGATGATCTCCTTACTCCTACAAGACTATTTACATTTACATGTATTGTGTCTTTGTGAGTGTGTGAGAGTGGTGTGTGTGTGTGCCTATGCGTGTCTCTCCTTTGTGTGAGTCGAGTAGTTGCATTTGCTTGTATTTTCCTCATGGACTAGGATCCTTGACTCCCTATTCTCCTTGTTTTCAAGCATGTGGCATAGCATGGGGCTGATGCCAATGGCTTGAACATGTGGGAGGTAGGGGTGGACGAGAGGAGAGTCACTCTTGAGCCTTCCTTCTCGCTTCCATGCAAGGTGGTGAGGGTTTTTGGTCGTTCCTTGCTACAACCTCAACAATTGTAGTAGTTGTATTCTTGTTTTTAGGTAATTCTTGTACATTCCTTTTTATGTAATAGAAGAAGAAGAAGATCATTGTTCCTTGCCTCAACCTCTGTGTGTGCTTCTCTTTGAGAGTGAGAGTGTGTGTGTGAGCTCTCTTTCTTATCTCTTCCTCGTGACACAAGGTACAAGAAGATTCAATCTGTGCATTTGAAAAGTTCATCTGATCCATCCTGGATGCATAAAGATACTCACTTGTGGATGTGCAAGGTTGCAAAAGAAGAGGAAAGACACTAAAAGTGACAAAAGAAGGAACTTCTCAAGAAGCCAGACCAGTTAGAGACCCAACCGACACACCCAATGATCTTTCCAGATGAGGAATTTGAGCCTCATAGTTGGGCAAAAATCTTAGCCACCATGGACATCATGGTCAATGAAGAACAGTGGATGCCTCATTGTGATGAGGAGGGTTATGATATCTCGGTTTTCATGTGTGAGCCCTTGCTAGAAGAGTGTGACCCTAGTGATGTCATAGAAGAAGAGGAGAATGACGATGATCTAGAATCCATTCTGATGGATAGTTTCTTTGACTATGAGGAGCACTATCTAGGAAATGTAGGAGTATTTACCCAAAGAGAAGAAAAACCTCTCACAAGCATCAAAACTGTAAGTTCAAAGGATGGAAGTGAAGGTGGTCAAAAGAAAAAGAAAAGAAAAGAAATAAAACCAGAAGAGGAGGAATTTTTTGAAGTACTAGAGAATTTTAAGAAATATGAATTTGAAGACTGAAAATTTTTGGTATGAATGCCTAAGAGAGAGGCCATTTTAGTAGAAGCATACGATAATAAAGAAAAGACCAAAAAGATTATAGTAACCATTGAAGAGAACAAAGAGTGATGTACATACATAGGAGAAGACCTAAGTGCAGAGGAAGAAGTAGAGCTTGTTGCTCTATTAAGGGAATATAGGGATGTGTTTGCATGGACCTATAGAGACTTGAAGGGGGTAGATCTCCCAATGATTGTTGATGCCAAACCCACCAAATAGAAGCCCTACACATATAATGACACTTATGCAGCCAAAATAAAAGAAGAAATAGACAAACTACTTGAAGCTAGATTTATCTATGAGATTGAGCATACCAAATGGGTGTCCCCCATTGTAGTGGTGCCCAAGAAGAATGGAAAATTGTGGGTGTGTATATTAACCTTAAAAAAGTTAATGCCACTACATCAGAGATAGCGATCTGCTTCCAATCACCAAACATTTATTGGAGTGTGTTGCAGGCAAGGAAGTTTATAGCTTCTTTGATGGCTTTTCATGTTACAACCAAGTGGCCATTGCCCAAGAAGATCAACACAAAACGGCCTTCTCCATAGAGTGGGGAATCTTTGCATTTTGTGTGATGCCATGACGCAGCAGAAGTACGTTGAGAAACCTTTTTTGGAAGGTAAATGCAAATATATGGATCCTAGTGTAAGTTTTCAGGTTTTTGAAGACAGGAGATAGCAGGTTCAGAGACTATTCATGCTATATTTGTTGTCAAGCAGTGATTGCTTGATGAGAACACTATTGGATATCTAGTTTGCATATTTTCTCAAGTATTATGGTTCATATTCAGAAAGTTCAAGATTTTTGAAGGAAAGTCAAATTCAGTTTTGAAGAAGACTTTTAAAGAAAAGTTCTGAAGTATCGGAAGTACAAGCTTGAAGCTTGTGGTAATTTACAGATTATAAAGTTTACAGATTCAGTTCAGGTTGTACCAATATGACATTGCAGGGGGGATTGTTGGAAACAATGTCCCAATTGGTCAAGATTGTCCTGAATTTATAGCATAATTAGCCGTTGTCTTTAGCCCTTGTACAAGCAAAGGCGTTGGGCGCCGTGGTTAAGACAATATCCTCTCAATGACGCGACCCGAGTTCGAATCCCCTTGGCGGCAGTGCACGGCATTTTTTTTATATAATGATTTTCAGGAGATAAAGCACAAGTGGACAACGATGAAAGAAGACGGACGGACAATTAGCGATTGCGATAGATTTTGATTTATTTTTATGATCGTAGAGCGTTTTAAGCTTTTGAAATAGCTTTTCAAGGATCATCAAATCCTATATAAACACAAGCTTGGGGTCACTTCTATTCATCCTTCACCTAGGATCAACACAAGCTTTCTAGAGCTTGGACCTCAGTAGAGGTGGTGTTTCTTCTAGGACATGGGGCAGCAATGGTGCTAACTTGAAGCATGTTGAGGAGCAGCTATGGAGTTCTTCTTAATGATTCTTCTTGGAGAAGATGAAGTGTGTGCTCACACTCTAGCTCATGGAGAGGAGGTCATCTCTTGTTCATGGCAAGAAGACTTGATTATTAGCAGGTTGATGGTGAGGATCGCCCATCTACATGATGTATTTGAAGATCATCTTCTACAAGAAGATGTTAGGTTGAAGATTATCTTCTACAAGAAGATGTCTGGCTACTTCAAAGACATTGGATGGGACCATCTACATGATTTTGAAGATTATCTTCTACAGGAAGTTATTAGGTTGAAGATTGTCTTCTACAAGAAGATGTCGAGCTACTTCAAAGACATTAGATGGTGTTTAACATTAGATTCACATCTTATGTTAAAGTTTTCAGATACATATTCTCTTTATGCACACAGGTACTACTTGAAGTTTATGGAGGCTGTGGCGTTCATATCAGAAGGAGTCCTATTCGGCATAGGTACAAGAGAATCAGTACTTATATGCTTTATGCATATTTTTATGAGGTGTTTGAGAAGGTGTGTTCACATGAGTTTGAGGATTTCCAGCAACAATCTTGTTAGCATTCTATGCTACTTTATAAGTATGTGATCTTTTCACACACGTATCTGACTTAGGGTCTTCCATAGCCTAAGTTTAGATGTAGGTTTGTTGACCATCAGTTTCACACTGATCCTTCCTCATTCAGTCACTCATATTCACTCTTCTATAACGTATAAGGTCACACATCTCATGTATATTCAGATTACTGCCCATACATCTGAATATGTTTGTTACATTGTACATTCACTCATTCATCTATTTCTCATCACATAGAGTGGTTGAGAATTTTGCTCCCACATTGTACATTGAACATTGGTATATATGATACTATGAGTAAGCGATGGCTTACGTAACACCTTACACATGACGTCTATTCTTTCTCTATCTTTGTCTCATCATCTGTATGATTAAGATGTGGTATGTTCATGTTTTGTCAATATGGAAGATTGCACGAATTAATGTTGTACATGAATGGAACTATGGAACCATGGACCTGTGACATGAGCCTATGGGCCTACCTCACTTCCAACATTTGGTATCAGAGCACTAAGGTTTTGGTTTTAGAACTTTAGATCTTTGGCATCAATGCAGTAAGGCTCATTCATAATCCCAGGTTCCCAGACTTCCAGTTTTACAACATATGATTTGAAAGCATCTTCTAATATTTGACATTTGACATACACACTTAATCTGGATGAGTAGAGATTTGAGAATTAGACAGTTCAGTTACATGTGTATTCATCAGTGCAGAGTATGAAATTGATGATCTGTTAGCATCCGAATATTTTTGGAAGAGTATGCAAATACTTTACAAAAGTATTGTTTGAAGACCCAGACTTGATGAAGAGAAGACTACTTCAAATTCAAGGAAGAACAATGGTTTAGAGAAGATGAAGGAATCAGATCAACATCAAATCACAGGTATCAGTTTCTACTATCAGATTATCATTTGCAGGTCATATCTTAGAAGAGCAGTTATGAAGAGATTTAAAGAAATTCAAGGAATGCTTTTATACACTTTCATCTTTTGAAAGTTAAAGGCTACATCAAAACAGGTATCTAGAGGTTTTTCTAGAGAGTTTTGAAAGATCTCTTTCATGGCAAGAAAGTTCATCTAAGAAGACAAGTGCAGAGATGAGATGAGTTTTGTTTTCAGCCAATTTTCTGTTGTAAGTTGGTTGGATATCAAGGTACAAATGTATCTAGAGAAGGTAACTCTAGAAGGGTAATTCATCATTCAGACAAACGATTGGTGAATTTAGTCATTTCAGACATTTGAAGTAGAATTTTGATTAAGAGATATGAGGAGATGGTAAAACATGTTTCTATATTCACTTCCATTTATATACCATGTTTGTTTTATCTCTTACTCTTAGCACTAGAGGAAGAGAAAAGTTCATTCGAAGAAGTCAAGAGTGTTTGCTACTTCAAGATGAAGAGAACAAAAGGTATGGAAGAGAAGTTTGAAAATGTTGACATCATCAGGTGGAAGAAAGATGCAGAAGAAGAAAGTCCATCATTTCCAAAATAAAAGTAAGGCTTCCTTTTCTCATATATTTTCCATATACTTTTCCTATTTTATCCTCTACACCCAAAGACAAGTCTACAAGAACATCTTGTTTAAAGAAGAAGCAGTTTCTTGTTTTGCATTACACTTGGTCATGATTTAGTAGATTTGACAAAGAATTGCATTGAGAGAAAGAAAAGCAGCAGATATATGTTTTAACTCATATATGTATGAGTTATGTTTTAGTTGAAGCTTTTTAAGCAGGCAGCTTATATGTTCCCTCAAAGAATTCTTGGAGTGTCAATACAGAGCTACTTGGTATATGACAAGTTGCAGAGAAGTATATTTCTTCTTTATCTAACTCTTGAGGTAAAAGAGTTTTTTGTAGCAGATGTTGAAGACTTGGGTTGAGGTTTTATGTTTGGAAAAGGTTACCTCATACTCAGTATTTTCAGAAACTTCAGAAAATTCAGAATCTTGTTAATGTACCAGCCAGTTGAAGAATCTATTTTTTATGATTGTCTTGATTTTTGGATACATGTTTGTATTCAAAAAGGTGTTCCATTAGATCCTATCACTTGATTGAGAAGTGGAGTTAGCCAAAAGAAAGTCAAGCAGGTACTGTCACATTTCACCCGGGTAAAATATGAAAGTTATGAAGTATCAACTTGCAGCTTTTGGAGTTCTCAAGGTGAGAAGTTTGTCCACTTATGTTTCAAGTAGGAATTGCAGATTCCTTGAAGGATTTGTTTGAAGAAAAGTTTTACAACTTTTTGAGAAGCATGGACACTTGGAGACATTCAGGAAGTAAATCAAACATTCAGTCATGAAGGTTTGATGAGAGCAGATTCTACACAGGAGAGATCATTGATCTTGTATGATCTTGTATGATCTTGAATATTTATGATTCAGTTGTCTATTCTTTGTTTGTGAAGATTCTTAACATTGGAAGAAGTAAGTCAAAGATTCAGGTTCTATCAGATTTGTCTTGCAGAGAGATAGAAGAAGATACTTGTTATGTTACAGAAGGTTATGAATCCTATAAAGCTTTCAGCAAGGTTTTGTTATGTTAGGATCAGCTAACCTTATTCTAGATTTTGGAAAGCTGAGGAATGACATGGAAAGCTATTGGCATCTGATCAATGCTAATAAAAAGGGTTCAGAGATTTTGTTTGAGATACAGGTATGGATCACTAAACATCAGATTTATGAAGGAAGACGTTCCACATTTCATAAAGTCTGATATATTTGAAGAATACTGGATACTAGTGTTAAGTCATCCAAGGGGTGATGAAACATGAAGACTTATTTTCAGCCATATGTGAAAGAATACAGAGTCATACCTACAGGTATTCCTATTTCAGGTATTCCTATATTTCCTTTGTCAGGTTCTCTTTATGTTCCAGCTTTGAAAGAAGAAGGAAGAAGAAGAATATTTGGAGAAAGTTCCTGTTAGGATGTTCCTGTTCAGGAGAAGGTTCCAGATTTCTATTGAAGAGAAGCTTGATATTTCAGAAAGGTATATTTTAGAAGTGCGCACATATATGTTTATACCAAGTTCTGAAGGAAAGAGGTGTGAAGGATTTAAAGGATGAAGACATGATGAAATCATAGATTTTTTGACTCATATTGAGTTGAGTACAGTCAGAGATGAACCAGCAGCGTTCATAACGCACTAAGTTGTGAGTTGACAGTCACAGGTTCCAGGATTCAGTTCCTGATTTTGTTTAGTGTATTTACATGACGCAGTAGAAGTACGTTGAGAAACCTTTTTTGGAAGGTAAATGCAAATATATGGATCCTAGTGTAAGTTTTCAGGTTTTTGAAGACAGGAGATAGCAGGTTCAGAGACTATTCATGCTATATTTGTTGTCAAGCAGTGATTGCTTGATGAGAACACTATTGGATATCTAGTTTGCATATTTTCTCAAGTATTATGGTTCATATTCAGAAAGTTCAAGATTTTTGAAGGAAAGTCAAATTCAGTTTTGAAGAAGACTTTTAAAGAAAAGTTCTGAAGTATCGGAAGTACAAGCTTGAAGCTTGTGGTAATTTACAAATTATAAAGTTTACAGATTCAGTTCAGGTTGTACCAATATGACATTGCAGGGGGGATTGTTGGAAACAATGTCCCAATTGGTCAAGATTGTCCTGAATTTATAGCATAATTAGCCGTTGTCTTTAGCCCTTGTACAAGCAAAGGCGTTGGGCGCCGTGGTTAAGACAATATCCTCTCAATGACGCGACCCGAGTTCGAATCCCCTTGGCGGCAGTGCACGGCATTTTTTTTATATAATGATTTTCAGGAGATAAAGCACAAGTGGACAGCGATGAAAGAAGACGGACGGACAATTAGCGATTGCGATAGATTTTGCTTTATTTTTACGATCGTAGAGCGTTTTAAGCTTTTGAAATAGCTTTTCAAGGATCATCAAATCCTATATAAACACAAGCTTGGGGTCACTTCTATTCATCCTTCACCTAGGATCAACACAAGCTTTCTAGAGCTTGGACCTCAGTAGAGGTGGTGTTTCTTCTAGCACATGGGGCAGCCATGGTGCTAACTTGAAGCATGTTGAGGAGCAGCTATGGAGTTCTTCTTAATGATTCTTCTTGGAGAAGATGAAGGGTGTGCTCACACTCTAGCTCATGGAGAGGAGGTCATCTCTTGTTCATGGCAAGAAGACTTGATTATTAGCAGCTTGATGGTGAGGATCGCCCATCTACATGATGTATTTGAAGATCATCTTCTACAAGAAGATGTTAGGTTGAAGATTATCTTCTACAAGAAGATGTCTGGCTACTTCAAAGACATTGGATGGGACCATCTACATGATTTTGAAGATTATCTTCTACAGGAAGATATTAGGTTGAAGATTGTCTTCTACAAGAAGATGTCGGGCTACTTCAAAGACATTAGATGGTGTTTAACATTAGATTCACATCTTATGTTAAAGTTTTCAGATACATATTCTCTTTATGCACACAGGTACTACTTGAAGTTTATGGAGGCTGTGGCGTTCATATCAGAAGGAGTCCTATTCGGCATAGGTACAAGAGAATCAGTACTTATATGCTTTATGCATATTTTTATGAGGTGTTTGAGAAGGTGTGTTCACATGAGTTTGAGGATTTCCAGCAACAATCTTGTTAGCATTCTATGCTACTTTATAAGTATGTGATCTTTTCACACACGTATCTGACTTAGGGTCTTCCATAGCCTAAGTTTAGATGTAGGTTTGTTGACCATCAGTTTCACACTGATCCTTCCTCATTCAGTCACTCATATTCACTCTTCTATAACCTATAAGGTCACACATCTCATGTATATTCAGATTACTGCCCATACATCTGAATATGTTTGTTACATTGTACATTCACTCATTCATCTATTTCTCATCACATAGAGTGGTTGAGAATTTTGCTCCCACATTGTACATTGAACATTGGTATATATGATACTATGAGTAAGCGATGGCTTACGTAACACCTTACACATGACGTCTATTCTTTCTCTATCTTTGTCTCATCATCTGTATGATTAAGATGTGGTATGTTCATGTTTTGTCAATATGGAAGATTGCAGGAATTAATGTTGTACATGAATGGAACTATGGAACCATGGACCTGTGACATGAGCCTATGGGCCTACCTCACTTCCAACAGAACTCATAGAGGACATCACATCATATCAAAGTCTAGTGGGTAGTCTCAACTATGCCACATTGACAAGAGTAGATATATGTTATAGTGTGAGTGTGCTAAGTCAATTTATGCACACACCAAGGAAACCACATATGGATGCTGCCAAAAGGATTCTCAAGTATCTCAAAGGAACCATAAATGAAGGACTTTATTATCCTTATGTATCTGATTTAGGTTTGAAGCTATTTTCTGATGCAGATTGGGCTGGCTCCAAGGAAGATAGAAGGAGCACTTCAGGTTATCTTACCTTTGCAGGTTCAAAGCTTATTTCATGGTCATCCAAGAAGCAACCCACAGTTGCTCTCTCTTCTACTGAAGCTGAATATAGAGGTCTTGCCAGAGCTACACAAGAAGAAGTTAAAGACAAATTAGAGGCAGTATCCAACGCCTTCTCAAACTTATTCTACGAGTATGAACAGTTGACAGATTTAGATCGCTAAGCAGTACCTTACAAATCGACCCACACCCACGCAGATTTGGGTACCCAAACAGTGTATTATAGCTGAACCCTCAAGCCATGTAATATATACCCCTCAGAAATCTCTTCACCCTTCAAAGCCACCACATCCGATCTCAACTCTTGTCCCTCAGAAGAAACATTCCCCCGCTTAGAAACTCTTAGGAAGAGGATATCGAAACGTATCCAGACCCTTTTTCCGACCCCCTTATCTAACATTACTCCCACCCTGACTAAACACCAGCCTTGTAATAACTCATTCACAACTGAACCTTGTATAAATCCACACACTATAACCCAACATCACTTGTAATAATATCTCACCAAGAAATGTATGCATCATCTAAAGCATGTAGGTGTCTAGAGACCTGCATTAGTTTGCAAGAAATCATTCCATAAACCATATCACAACACTCGGCTACACGGGTTACACATCGGTTATGGAAAGGGATTGCGGTCTCACTTTAATGGGATCATGATTAATTTCCATACTAATGTGTTAATCTTTTGTAGTAGATCGGCTAGACACTCGCATCATTCATCATGTAGGCAGAAGGACCATCTAAAGCTGACACCAGTGTACCCATATAATATTGAGCCTAAAAAAGTATGATATGATAGAGGTGCATCTAATTTGCTATCTCGCAAAGTATACACCAGCCATTTATGCTTAATTTTTACCTCCTCTATATTAGTTGTCTCATTGACAAGTGCATCATGTAAATCTGCATAAAAAATGGAATGATCTACATCATCATGTGGAACCTATAAAGGCCTATACA
>CM035429.1:53515093-53537593 GCA_020310875.1 Ceratopteris richardii
ACATACACACATATACACACACATACATACATATGTACACATATATACACATACACACACATACATACACGCATATACAGACACATACATACACACATACATACACACATACACACACACATACATACACACATATACACACACATACATACGCACATAGACATACACAAACATATGCATACACACACATACACATACACATACACATACACATATAGATACTTGCACATATATACATACACACACATAGACACACACACATATCCTCACATGCATCCATACACACACATGCACATCCATACACACATATGCATACACACACATTCATACACACACATGCACATACATAGACACATGCATAGACATTGTTGAAGCTCAAGATCAAGGACAAAGCATGAAAGCGCATCAAGGAAGAGGACACACAAGAAGAAGGAGCAAGTAGGGAGCTCCAAGAAGCACCTATCAAATTTTCTGAAGAAATCCCTATAAACATAGTGATTTTTATCACTAAAAACCATTGTAAATACCATTTTCCAGTTTTCTAACTCCATTTTATTCAAGCGGAGGAGTCCTCGAGCTTGAGGAGTATTAGAATTACCATCATACCAATTTTCATCATTTTTAGACTCCGTTTGAGGCCTGAAATAAGCCCTGGAACCTAATTTTTAACTAGGCCAGACACTAGGTCTGGACAGGGCCAAAACTACTCAAAAAACTATAAAAAGGGCTGGAGAGCTCATTTTTTAGGTTAGCTTGTTGTAGAGTTGAGCTCGGGAAGAGATTTCTTTTGTAATCAAAGCGTTCCATTGTTCCACTCTTTCCTCTTACCTTGTGCACGTGTGTGTGTATGTGTGTGCATGCTAGTGTACTTTCACTCACGCACTTGTGCCATCACTTGCTCATAGTCTTCATACTAGTCCTCATGTCTCCGCGGATTGACATTTATGAGGTGAAGCTCCTCATGTTGGTACTCGCCATTGTGCTAGAGTGACACCAAATTTGGCGCCGTTGCCGGGGAGAGAGCTTGGAGGACGAGCGTGTGACGGTAAGACGTAGAGTAGCAATGTTGGAAGGTTAAAAAATCACCTTTTTTAGTTCAGTTTCTGAGTTTTGCTTCATCTCCATCATCATCATCATCTCCATCTTCTCCCATCTTCAGCTTCTCTGTTTTTATTTTCATTTTTCAATAGTACATTCACTCATTTTTTACACGTGGCTGTGAGAAAGAAGTGCACGGGGAGTTGAGAATCAAAAACGCTGAAGAAACACTCTTGAAAAACTCTCAAAGACACCAAAATATGGGTGACAGTATCACGGAGTGACAAGAACTGTGCCTGGTATCGCGAGTGTCATATCATGAGATTGAAGGGTGGTTTTGCATCTACAGGCTGATAGGAGTGACAAGGAGGACACAAGGTACTCATATTTGCAAAAAATTTTGAATTTGGGTCCAAAAATGCCAAGTATCGTGTCCACTTGAGTTTTGGTATCACGATACCAAAACTCCCGTGTGTCGCGATACTTATCGAGGTATCGTATCGTGCATATCCACTTGAGGTATCGCGATACCATTCTGGTATCGTATCGTGAAGTGCAAGTATCGCGATCACAGTCATCCCAGTGGTATCATATCGCGTCAGCCACAGTATCATATTGTCGGCCAACTCGGTATCGTGTCACCTCCTATTTTGGTATCGTATCATCGATCGAGCAGTATCGTATCATGTGCCAGGTTGGTATCGTATCGTGCAAAAAGTGGTATCTTATCATCCAATCTCGACAGCATCCCATAAGACACGTAGTTGTTGCTCCATTGTCACCTCGCTTTCATCCAATCCATCCGGCGTCAATTCCTTCGTTCGTGTCATTCAAGTGTGCAACCAACGTCCATCCATCAACGATGGTTCATTAATGTCCATTGATTCAGACTCCTTCTCCTATCGTGTAAATTTTTGGTATTGTATCGTCTATCACGTTGGTATCGTATCGCTCAAAGACTCAGTATCGTATCGTGTGATTTCTGGTATCGTATCGCGAGGTCAAGTGGTATCGTATTGCCTCCTATTTTGGTATCGTATCGTGAAAAATAAGAGGTATCGTATCGTGACCATTTCCAGTATCGTATCGTGTGGATAGCAGTATCATATCGTGGAAGTTGGTATCGCGATCGTAGTCGCCCAGTGGTATCGTATTGTCTAAGCTAGTATCGTCTATAGTGGTATCATATATCGTGGAAAATCTGGTATTGTATCGCCTGTTCTGAGCTCCCAAAGAGATCCTGTTTCCCAGTTTTAAACCCTAGAACCCTGAACTGGCATGACTTTCTCATACGAAATCCATTTGCGGTGATTTTGGGTTCCTTGGAAAGCTCGTGGGGTAAAAATAATACACAAATTATTAGATAGGGTATTTTGAAGTTGACCCTCAGATGGAACTAGGAAACCAAGGAGTACAAAAGGATTTTGAGCAATACAAGAGAACCTTGGGACCAGAAGACAAGGCTTATGAACCTGAGATCTGGAAGACACTTAGGCAAGGATAGACAAAGCATTAGATCATTTGAGGCTAGTGTCAACCATACAACTAAGTCTTGGGCTCAACAACTTAGTGGTTATCCCTACACATTAAGTTATGAAACAAGTGACTCAGAAATGTCCTTGAATATGGAGAGTCCCACACGGAGTTCAGACACTGCTTATTTAGAAACACGAGAAGGTCCCTATAAGGCACAATTGGAGTATATTAGGACCAACCAATTAGGTGCTCGCATCTATGAGGATGGTCTAAGACGATCAGTGGTCCAACTCAAAAAACCTGACCAAACCTTTGGACTTGAACACCCAGTGGTCAAGTTCGAAGAGGGTGCATACATTGATAAAAAAAGAAACCATGCATTGTAAGACAAAAGTTACGCAATATAACACAGGAGCAATAGCAGAGAAGATAACAGATATAGGAGAATCTCAACAATTTTCTACTAGCAGCAAGTACAAAGATGATGGCGTTGTCCACCCATGCGCTCTCAAGGTAGAGCTTAAATGGTGATCTAGACAATTCTAGATAGGGAGATACAAGGTAGAGGTATGCTGGCTCAACTCAGTGTCTTGGGTAGTGCAGAAGTCATGTATATATAGGATCATGGGTGGCCTGCCATGGACGGCTATACATGGGCGGTAGAGCGTGGGCGGCCACCGCTCACGTAATTGCCATACACGGCTTAGACGGGTTGAACCAACCTAACAAATATAAATGATTTTTGACTCCGACAGGGAATATTCCATGGAATATTCCCTTTACCGTCGCGCCGGGGGCGTTGCCCCCGAACCCCCACCAGGGGGCCCGCTGGCCCCCTGGGATCCCCCAGCCGGGGCTGCTCAACGCTGCCCCGGACCCCACAATTGGGGACCTTGGTAACTCCCTTTCCTTATAATACCTTACATGGTCCAATATGACCTTCATCCAACATGCAAGTTGGGATTCCCATCAATTGGGTAATGCACGCTTGGCTTCTTCTCATAAAGGGGGCCTTACAAAATGTGCATACAATCATGAGGGGTAGACATTGATCATATACTAACACCCCCCCTCAATGTTTACCGATGATAAATCAAGTAGGTCTCGGTCCTATGCCCATCTGTTGAAGATGCTTGTTGATCTGCTCTCTTCCAAGTGCTTTAGTGAATATGTCAGCACAATTTGCCTCTGTTGGGCAATATTCTAGCTCCACAATTTCATCTTCAATTAGCTCACGAATGTAATGGTACTGTACTTCTATTTGCTTGGTGCGAGCATGAAATACTGGGTTCTCTGCAATAGCCATACAACTTTGATTATCACACTTGAGTACAGTTGGCATATTTGATGGAAAGCCTAGATCTGCAAGAATTCTCCTTAACCAGACTGCCTCACAAGAAGCAAAACAAGCTGCTTTGTACTCTGCTTCAGTGGAGGAGAGTGCGAGAGTTGGTTGCTTCCTACTTACCCAAGAAAATATTCCTGAACCAAGTGAGAAACAATATCCAGAAACTGATTTTCTAGAATCACAATCTCCAGCCCAATCTGAATCACAATATCCTTGGAGTGTATCACCTGTGGTATACAAAATACCAAAATCCAAGGTTCCTGCAATGTACCTTAGAATTCGCATTCTAGCATTCCAGTGACTCTCCTTAGGTTTGTTGGAAAACCTGCTTAACACTCCAACAGCATAGCAAATGTCTGGTCTAGTGTTGCACAGAAAAATAAGACTTCCAACGAGCTTCGTATACTTCTTAGCATCTACATCAGGCATGTTATCATCCATAGATAGCTTATGATTTACCTCCATAGGTGTGCTAGTTGGTTTGCAGTCCATCATTCCAAATGCCTTGAGAATTTCTTTGGAATATTTTTGTTGTGAGATGAAAATGCCATCCTTCCTTTGCCATACTTCAATTCCCAGACAAAAATGGAGTAGACCTAAGTCTGTCATTTCAAACTCAGTTCCCAAGCTGATCTGAGTTTGATTGATGAGTTCTTGATGATCTCCTGTAATGATCAAATCATCTACATATACAATGACGACAACTAGCTTGCTATCCCTTTTTGTTACATACAAGTTAGCATCAAAAGTACTTCTTTCAAAACCCATGTTTTTGAAAAAATTATCTATCCGTTGGTACCAAGCTCGTGGAGCTTGTTTAAGTCCATACAAAGCTTTCTTCAACTTGCAAAATTTATCTTCTGAATTGGGCACCTCAAAACCTGGTGGTTGAGATATATATACCTCCTCCTTGAGGTGACCATTCAAAAATGCAGATTTGACATCCATCTGGAAAATAGGCCAGGACTTTTGTGCAGCTACTGCAAGTACCGTCCGAATAGTTGTCATGCGTGCTGTTGGTGCAAAAGTTTCTTGAACATCAAATCCTTCAATCTGTGAAAAACCCTGTGCAACTAATCGTGCCTTATACTTTTCTAATGTTCCATCAGCTTTATACTTAGCTTTCCAAATCCATTTAGTACCTATTACCTTCTTCTTTGGCGGCAAGTCGACTAGATCCCATGTATCATTTTTGAGTATACTATCATACTAGACTGCATTGCCGCTCTCCAACCTGGATCATCAATAGCTTCTTCAATGGTGGTAGGTTCCTTTATCGAACCCATGATATCTGCCATTAGAGCCATGTTAACAATGTGTTCTGAGGCTCTTCTTTGCTCCTCTATTCTCTTTGATCTTTGTAATCCATCCGATGATGATTCTAGTACATCTACATGTGGATTGTGATCATCAAAGAGCTGTTGTGCCCACTTTGGTAGTGGCTTACGCTGTGCAGCTACAACTGGTTGGCTTTTTATTGAGGAAATTTCTCCATCAGATGTTTCCTCCTCCTCAACTTTAACCTATCTTTTGATGGGCACAAGGTGAGATATTTCTCCGTTTGATGAGATAGTAGATTTACCTTTATCTTCTACTAAGTGTGGTCGTTCATCAAACACCACATCTCGGCTGACAAAAATCTTCCTTGCCTCAGGATCCCATAACTGTATGCTTTAGACTCTTCACTATATCCTAGGAAGACACACTTTTTGCTTTTTGAATCCAACTTTGATCTTGTTGAATCAGGAATATGTGCATAACAAAAACAACCAAAAATTTTGAAATGCAAAACTGAAGGCTTTTTACCTGAATATGCTTCTTGAGGAGTCATCCCCTTTAGAGCTTTTGTGTAGCTTCGATTGAGGATGTAGACTGCTGTATTGACTGCTTCTACCCAGAATGAATCAGGCATGTCTTGAGCCTTTAACATACAACGAGCCATTTCAACTACTATCCTGTTCCTACGCTCAACAACGCCATTTTGTTGAGGTGTATGAGCTGTGGTAAGTTTCCTTTTCACACCATGCTCCTTACAGTAATTGTTGAATTCTGTTGACAAGAATTCACCTCCTCTTTATGTTCTAAATTTCTTCAGTTTCCTTCCTGATTCATTTTCTACATACTTATGCCACGCTTTAAATTTTTCAAAAGCATCAGCCTTCTCTCGAATGAAATAAACCCACATCTTTCTACTATAATCATCGACTAACAGCAAGAAGTAGAAAGATCCTCCTAAAGCAGGTGTAGACATTTTACCGTAGAGATCAGCATGTACCAACTCTAGAGGAGCTTGAGATCAATTGCTGGTCTCTCTTGGAAACGCCTTTCGTTGTTGCTTGCCCATCATACAAGCTTCACAAGGTTCCTGCAACTCTGAAAATGCAGGCAAATGAGCAACCATCCCTGTTCGTTGCATCTCCTTCAAAACTGCAAATCCGAGATGCCCAAATCGTTGGTGCCATAACCTGCTTACATCTTTATCTTCTGTAGCAGTTAAAGCACTTAACTCATACAAGTTATCCCGTCGTATGCCTTTACCTACAACATTACCTGATGAATCCATGATTTCCGCACCACTCTTATTGAAGTGAACTTCGAGTCCACGATCTGTTATTGCAGAAACTGACAACAAATTTCTTTTGAATGTAGGCATAGAGAACATCGGATAACTTTTTCTCAACACCTGGAGAAGTGATAAAAGAGATGGTTCCAGTTCCTTCAGCTGGACACTTGGAGTCATTTCCCACCACTACATTGATGGATTCCCGTAGAGGCACTAGGGAACTATACCAATCCTTTTTACTAGTCATATGGCGAGAAGCTCCACTATCTAAAATCCATGGCTCATCAACACGAGCTTGAGCAGATGAACATACCTCTTCAATAGCTACCCAAAGTTCCAGCTCTGTGTTGTTTGCAAACTCTTTGTTCTTCCATGATGATTTTACAGTCCCATTCCGTTCATCAGCTTGCTTCTTTCTGCAATCCTTGATGGCATGGCCTTTCTTTTCACAATAGAAGCAACTTCCTGTGAACTTTTTCTTCTTTGGCTTCTTCTTTGATCCCTCTGAAGAGCCTTTACCTTTTGCATTTGCTGAGAATGCAACATCAGTTGTACTTTGCCGATTCTTCAGTCGCATCTCTTCTTCTACAAGCATCGCACAAAACTCTTCAAATGTAAGAGGAGTTGGTCGTACCTGAGTGTTAAGAGCTGTTACTAATCCATCATACTTTGCTGGAAGAACACGTACAGATCTTCGAGCTAGCTCTTCTGGTGTTATAACAACACCAACTGCAGCCAATTGATCTTTTGAAGATGCTTTATCCGTTTGATAAAATCTTCAGCCTTTTCAGAATCAGAATGCTTTTCATTTGCCAACTGATTTTCTAAATTCTGTATCCTAGTGTGGTTCTTGGTCTCATATTGTCGAGCCAATATGCCCCAAGCCTCATGTGCTTTAGTAGTATGTTGAACTAAAGTAAGCACAGAATCACTTACACTAGTGACAATCGCACATAATGCATCAGCATTCCGCCTCTTCCAAGCTCATAGAAGATCTGGATCTGGCTGAATCATCAATCTTGAATTTGCTGGATCTTCAACTGGTATAGGCTCTAGATCCAATCCCATCGGTCCCATGATAGTGTCAAGTAATTCATAGGAGTCCAAAATTGCAGAAATTTTGAACTTCCAGAGTGTATAGTTGGTTCCATCCAGCTTCCCTTCAGTGAATGCAGGTGGACGAATTCGAATAGGTGCAGCATTAACATTAGCTGAAGCACCAAGACTAGTGTTCGACGATGAAGCCATCATGTAATCAATTGAATAATCTACTGATATTCTAGTCTGCTAGTAGGCTAAAATAATGATACTTCTCAAGCTATTCGAACCTTACAGCTTTGATACCATGTAAGACAAAAGTTACGCAATATAACACAGGAGCAATAGCAGAGAAGATAACAGATATAGGAGAATCTCAACAATTTTCTACTAGCAGCAAGTCCAAAGATGATGGCGTTGTCCACTCGTGCGCTCTCAAGGTAGAGCTTAAATGGTGATCTAGACAACTCTAGATAGGTAGATACAAGGTAGAGGTATGCTGGTTCAACTCACTGTCTTGGGTAGTGCAGAAGTCATGTATATATAGGATCATGGGTGGCCTACCATGGACGGCTATACATGGGCGGTAGAGCGTGGGCGGCCACCTCCTGCGTAATTGCCATACACAGCTTAGACTGGTTGAACCAACCTAACAAATATAAATGATTTTTGACTCCGACAGGGAATATTCCATGGAATATTCCCTTTACCGTCGCGCCCGGGGCGCTGCCCCCGGACCCCCACCAGGGGGCCCGCTGGCCCCCTTGGACCCCCCAGCCGGGGCTGCTCACCGCTGCCCCGGACCCCACAATTGGGGACCTTGGTAACTCCCTTTCCTTATAATACCTTACATGGTCCAATATGACCTTCATCCAACATGCAAGTTGGGATTCCCATCAATTGGGTAATGCACGCTTGGCTTCTCCTCATAAAGGGGGCCTTACAAAATGTGCATACAATCATGAGGGGTAGACATTGATCATATACTAACATGCATGTGGTTATCAGCCTACCAGATAGGACAGATGAGTTTGGAAACATCATTCCTAAGAACGAGCTAGGGGACCTAGAGAAAAGAGACCTAGGAAGAGAACCCTAGACTCCCAGAGGTAAGTCAGTCTTGACTAGAGTGATCACTCCAGATTGGATCCCTCAAGACAAAAAAAGCATAGAATTGTTCTTAAATAGAGAAACAGAGGAAGCTTTTTGGAGATTCAATCCAGATCAACCTAACCCAATAGTCACCATCTATGAGTTCAAGGATCCGGAGACACTAGGAAAAGTTGTCTATCTAGATCACACCTCAGAGAAACTATTCTTGGTAACAGAGCAGGATGGGCATGCATACACTTGGCAGGGTGAATCAATTTTCCCTCCACTAAGATCTAGCATTTCCCATGGTATCCAAGGAGTAGGATCATCCAAGGCTCATGAAACACAGAGGGAAAGAACTACAGAAAGACCGGAGGTAAGCTTTGCACATACAGTGGGCAGAGACAGATCAGGACATGAAGGAGAAAGACCTGAAAGGGAGAGACATAGAGCACAGAGGCATCAAAGAGATGAACATGAGTTTCCATTGCCCAGACCCAGAGAGCACTCAAGAACCCTTAGACCCTCTCAAGTGGTTAAGGCAATGAAGAACTATTTTGATGGTTTTGGAGATCCTTATGATCATGTGGCCGAGTTCAAACAAGTGTTAAGAGTTGAACAGGTTGAGGACTTGTTCACCCTGTTCGAGGCATTCAGTTTGACTCTCAAGGGTACTGCCTTAGCTTGGTTTCATCCCTTGAATAGTCGTAACTATCGATATACATTTCTCTGATTTAGGGTCCAATTTACCTCTAATTTATGAATGTATGTGTGCATATGCAATGCACTCAAAGATCTTGCAATGATCAAGGATAGGTCTTCTCCCATTCCATGCCTCATATGGAGTCATTCCATCCAGATCCTTTGATGGAAGCCTATTCACAAAATAGGCAGCTGTTGATACTACCGATGCCCACAAGTAGTTGGGGACTTTCTTTTCATTGAGCATTGACCTTGCAACCTCCACAATTTTCCTATCTCTTCTCTCTACACTCCATTTTGCTCATTAGTATATTTGGCAATAATTTCCTTCTTGATTCCTCTCTCTTGGAGATAAGAATCAAAGTCATGGGAGAAATATTTTCTCTCTCCATAATAACTTAGTATTTTTAGGGTTTTACCCATTTGATTCTCCACAAGAGCTAAATACTTTTTCAAACATGAAAAACTTTATCTTTATGCTTCATAAAGTGTATGATAATCCATTTGCTACAATCATTTGTAAATGATACATAGTACCTTGCTCCAAAGATTGAAGGCTCCTTGCTTGGTCCCCAAACATTTGCGTGGACCAACTCCAATAGATCTCCATGTATGTAGCCTTTCTTGGTGAAGTTTTGCCTATGTAACGTACCAAATTGACAAGCACTCAATTTTTATATCATATTTTGTTTTGATATATTTGGTAGACCAAGTACAATCTTATCCCTATTGATTTTGTTTGAGAGCCCTTTCTCCTAGGTGATCTAGTCTCTTGTGCTAAAATCTCTAATTCTAATAGAGTTTAGGTTCCATAATTGAATACTACAACGTTCTTGATGTCTTGGAGTTCAAAGGTAAACAATCTACCTATCTTTTCTCCTCTTGCTATCTTCTTGAATCCTTGATGTGGGTCTTCAACAAACGCTCCATGTTTGATAAACCTAACCTACAATCCCTTCTCAACAATCTCACTTACATTGATAAGATTCTTGGTGATGGTAATCACATAGAGTACTCTGATTAGTAAGTTCACATTACCATTTGACATCTTCACATTTACCTATCTTCTCAACTAGATGACTTGTGTCATCTCCTATTTAGACTTCATGCCTATTCTTTGGTTCTTCCAAATCTGAGAGTAGAGACACATTGCCTACCACATGATTTGAGCATCGTGAGTCTTTATAAAATACATGATCATTAGACCTACCATCCTTCATAGTCATGTTAATGAGAAGAAGTGAATCTTCTTGAGTTTGACTATATGTACAGTTGTTGTAGTCTCTCCCTCCTTTGTATCCACCTTGGTAGTTGTATGAGTTGTTGATGTATCCATAAGAATTATTGAATATTCCTCTTGAGTTTCCATAGCCTCCTTTTTTATATTCTCTTCCTCTTTGATTCCTTGGGTTCCTGAAACAATTATTTGTAATGTGATTGGTTAAACCACATATGGCACAAGGTGAAGAGCTTTGAGTTTCCCCCCTAATTTTCTACATTCTCTGCCTCTTCCTCTTGGAGCCTCTACCTCTACCTGCAAAGTTGGCTTGAGAGGTAATTCCTTCGTCATCAGACTTGTTACCTTTGCCTTTGTTATCCTTGCTTTTATTGTTATCTATATAGAGAGTAGAGGATTGATTAGCTTTTTGGCTATCTCCATTCTTCATAAGCTTTGCTTCATGTGTGAACAATTGCCCCATGAATGTATTGAAGTCAAGTACTTGCATGCCCATGTAAAGGTCCATAGTTGTGGTGAAGGCTTCCCATTTTTCATTATCTTTGATCCCATTGATGACTTGCCTCACTATTTGTTCTTCATCAATGACCTCTCCAATGATTCCAAGTTGGTCTGCAATGTCCTTCATCCTGGTGAGAAAATCAGTCACACTTTGCTTGGGCATATACTTGAGTGTTACTCCATCCATAGTTGAATACCAAGAACAAGCCATAGGAAGGTAGGACCATGGGACTTAGGATAAAAATGAGGAGTTGCTTGAAATAGGTGAATCTATGAAAAAATCACATGTTCCCTTATGGGTTTTACAAGAATCCAATTGAATAAAAAATTTACAAGTAGATGGAAAGAATAAGGTCTATGAATAATGTTGTCATCAAAATATTGTAGGAGTAAAAGTCATGTAGCTAGATGACATACTAAACTTTTGTTGTTTAACCAAATACAAAAATGCTCACTAATTCACATGAAAGGTAAATTCATGACCAAAAACACAATGATAATATTCCTTTATGGAACAAGAGGCCTTTATCTTTGATCTTAGAATAAATCTTTCTTGCAAATGGAAATCAATGATTGGAATAATACACTACATGATTCCATGCTTGAACAACCCATTGCATTTATATAATCTATCAATAGAATTGTTAGATGCATCACCAAAGGTATGGAAATATATGATGTAATTGAGATCCTATAAAATTATGCGTTTTTTCATCAAGATATCTATTGTTGGAATGTTAGGGCACACTATAGTGTCCACTTAAATTGGCATGGAGGGACATAAGACAAAACATTTAAAGGGATGAACAAATGAGCCAACATGCATAGCTTACAATGATCCCATCAAATCTAACCAAGAAATTGAAGGACTTCTTTAGTAGTTGGTGTAGGTGCTTGTAGAATAGCTTGAAGCTTGTTCATATCTACTTAAATTCCTTTCTAAGAAATCACCTTCTATAAAAAATACCAACTTTTTAGAATTGAGGCATAAATTCACTTCATAACATTTAGCAAAGAATACTTGTTCTAGATCATTGTTGGGTGCTTTTGAGAATGAAATTTATCTAAAAAGACCCTCATAAAATCGATGGACTAGGGTTAAAATATCTCTTGCATACAAAATTGAGAAGTATTGGGAGCATTTTAGGTAATCTAAATCATATAAGTGCACAAGAAAACGATCCCAAATAAATAATAAAGAGGACTTCGGGACATCCTACTCAATGATCATAACCTAATTATAGCCCTTATATCCATCAAGGAAAGAATAAATTTCTCAACAAACAACATGATTTGATGTATTTTCAAGAAAGGAAGAGGGAAGGATCACATATAATAGAAATATTGAGCTTTTTGTAGCTACAGGGTTTTGTAATTGTTTACCTTTTTTAGGCATGATCACAAGAGGTGAAATCCATTCTAAATATTCAATAGGGATTATGAATCCAACTTTTAGTAAACAATAGATTTGTTTTTCATAATGATTATGATAGGGTTTCCATTAATGGTTCTCCCTTTGAGCCTATCCTCATTTTGGTATCCATTAGACAAGGTCAACCACCTTCCCTTGTCTTGTTTTCTATTATGTGATTATTTTGCCCCTTCTTGTGAAAATTGTTTGAATAATGTCAAGATAAAAACTATATTGTCTGTACCTTCTTTTTCTTTGAATTTTAACTAATGTTAATAATGTTGATGAATTCTATGCTTGTATGTATTAGCACATTTTGTATTGAATGATAGGTTTCAAAGCATGAGAAAATGAGATTCCTAAATGCATCAAGAATTTATGTGTGATATAACTGAAGAGGATAAAGTGTTTATGATTCCTCACATTACTATGGACTTCAATGTGTCATTTACTAAAAAATCATGCCAAACATTTCTTGTTTTATAACATTATATTATGATAGTATCATTTATTTTATCTCATTGAAAATATAGAAAAAAAACAAATTGTCATGGTGAGTGCTATATCTAGGAGATTTCATTGCACTGGTGATTATTATTCTCCAAAAGATCAACAAGGTGGTTTGGAGTATTTTTTGTCTCCATAAAGAAGGAGGCAACTTATGTTTTAATTTTTGAGGCGACTCTAGTAGAATGACTACTAGAATATATTCTACATGGATTAAAAGAAGTGATGACTTTGATTATTATTAGGCTTGTGTCATTAAGAGTCATACTCAAATTCTTTAGCTTGATGGTTGTAGGGCTTGGATTAATCATAAACTTTGATATCTTGTGCTTTCCCCCCATTCTTTCCATTGTTTTGGATAGTCAACGTATTTGTAGTATGTGGATATCATGGATGGAGGTGAAGAAGATATTTATTTTTCTTGCGATGTGAATATGGAGAACTCTTTATAGCTATAGGAATCTATTTGGTTGGATTGGCTCACTTTTGATACTAAATATTCACCTAGGATCAAGAATAATAAATTCTTATAAGCTAGATTTAAATTTTGGAAAGTGTTAAATGGAACATCAATCTAAGGAGTACGTATCTCGGAAACTAAGATAACTAACAAGCAAGACCACCAACGAGAAGAGAGAAAATGTTTCCACCCATCCAAATGCACCCATATATACACCTCTAGGTCATGAGGGTGCAGGCCCTTGTGTTTGTCCAGGTTTCTAGCCAAGTGCCCCTCATGTGGAGACTTTCCCAAGGGTCATCACATGCTTTCTAATTTCCCAATGGTTGTAACATGCCTTCTAGATCAAACAGGGATTCATATACACCCTAAGATGGCACTTAGAGAAGCTTCTTCCAAGACCAAGGTTCCCACACCTTAGGATACCTTAGGATATCTTAGGATAAATCAAGGCTAAGATTCACAAACATTCAATTGGGAGCTCATATGAATAAATATTGGTACATATGGAAACCATAAGGGTTTGACCATATCCATGCACTACTTTGGACTTTGAGAAGCAAATATGTTCATAGTCTTTAGCCCTAGTTTATACCTAAGCAGAATTCTCAAATCATTTTTACATGTTATAAAATAGAAATAACTAGCTGAAAAGTGATTGTAATCTTTTGGTAGAATCATCAACACCTACCAACTTCAATAAAAGGAAAAAGCTTATGTATACTTTAGTAAAGATCATGAGTGTGACTCAGATCCCACTCATTTTCTAGAGTATCCATTGTACTTATCTTATAGCCATTGGAGTCCTCCAACACCGCCAATCATTGTAATTTACATGGTGATACATACATTTCAAGTTTCATGATCATCTTCACCTACTATGCATTATTGTTTGTCAATTGTTGAAGTCTGCTAACTTCTTAGAGTCATTGACGTGTACCTATGGTCTCATTCTCTCATCCAATGCTTGAATCATAAAGGTAACACTCTTGTGAGATTATTCATGCAAGGATATTACCATTGGAATTTTATTTGCAAAGATATGAATCAATCTCTATGACTGTATATGCATTGTTTGCTTCTTGAAATCTCAACACCACACCTATGAGTTATTTAACTATATTAGTCACTAGAGCAGGTTT
Organism: Ceratopteris richardii; assembly: GCA_020310875.1. Classification (NCBI taxonomy): domain Eukaryota; kingdom Viridiplantae; phylum Streptophyta; class Polypodiopsida; order Polypodiales; family Pteridaceae; genus Ceratopteris; species Ceratopteris richardii. The sequence continues at coordinate 53,529,609 of CM035429.1, forward strand.
TTGCAAATACCCTCTCATATATGTACTCTTCCATCACCTCCTCACAATGGTATTAGAGAATCATCATAGTATATACATTATGGGTGATGGTTTTCCTTCTTCAACTCATAAATTGGGTTGAGATAACTACTAAGCATGGTCTCTAAGGATGGAACCATACTTGAAATCAAGAAATCTATATAGATACACCAATGGAGATGAGTTGATGCCTATGTTAAGGATCAAACAACTCAAGAATAGCAAGAGAGGTTGAATACATGGTGTGCAAAACGATGCTCTATAAAGGTCATACATATTAAACTCTATCTTTGATTTCATACTTCCAAACATTAGGGGCTACAAGACATCACAAGAAACTTGGAATGCACTTGAAGCGTTATCCTCTTCAAGCACTAAGGTGAGGAAGAATCAACTATGGATAGAGTTCACCTCCCTTAAGAAGAAATCTAGGAAAAGTGTCACTGACTTTTTCACCAAGATAAAGGATAGTTGGCCCACTAAGAAGCATTGAAGAGATCATAGATGAAGATCAAACAGCTAGGCAATTAATCAATGGAAGCATTCACTTCTACAATGGACTTATACATGGACATGCAAGTACCAGATCTCAAAACACTCATGGGACAACTCTTCACCCATGAAGCCAAGATTATAAAGAATGGAGATATATAGAAAGGTAATCAATCCTCTGCCATAAAGTAAAGATGCTTAAGAAAAAGGGAAGAAATTTGATAAAGAAACAAGCACCTGCTAAGCTAACTTTGTAGATAGAGGGAGACATTCAAATGGAAGGTTAAGAAGAGGTTGACAAGGCAAGGGAGATTTCAAAGCTCCTCATCTTTTTCTATATGTGGATTTACAAATCATAACATTGGTCATTGTTTCAAGAATCTAAGCAACTAGAGAGGAAAAGGATACAATATAGGAGCATAGGAAGCTCCTAGAGTAGACACAATAATAACTATGATTGCAATGGTAATAAAAACTTCAACACAACAACTGTTAAGGAGCTTACAAAAGAAGAAGAGAATAAAAAAAGGTATACTAATGAAGAATCACAAGAAGACTAACTTCTAGTCATGTATATGACTATGAAAGAAGTTAAATCAGATTAACATGTATCCTATATTGATTATGGATGTTTAAGTCATGTACTAGCGTCTACACTAATTGGTGGATGCTTAGCTATACTGTAGAAAAAGTAAAACCTCTATATAAGAATCATATCATCTTTTTTTTCTTGAGTTTTATGAGTTTCATGAGTTAGTTATGTGAATTCCTAAACTCCAACAAGTAGCCCCCTTTCTTGTTTATCTCATTTTTTTAATTTACGCCTCTCTATCTTGGGCTCTAGTTAGGCTTTCACAACTCTGTTTGTAGCATATTGTAGAGCATTATTTGCTCTCCTATTCTACTCACTTTTTTTTATTTCAAGCTTGATTTTGTCTCTCATATAGCACCCCAAAATTTAGCAAAGTTTCAAGTTTTTCGTCTTAGTGAATTGTGAGAAATTGTGAATTTTGAGAAATTGCAAAGAGTATCATAGAAAAATAACGTTTCTTGAAATGGATGGTTCTCATAGCTTGAACATCCATTTGGCTTGGTTCAAAGCTTTTTGGATAGCTCGCAAATTGTAGTTTAATTTTTGAAATTTTCCTTTTGATTTTCTATACAATTGTAGAGAAAAGTCTAGAATAGTGAGCATATACCACGATGTGTGGGCCTAGTGGAGGGAAACCATCTTCCATAGCTGCATTGGGTCATTAGAATCTTCCTCCATCATCGTGCACCATGATCTATACCCAAATCATGGTCGTTTTTCTCTTTAGATTTTTCTCCCATTATTAGATAAGGGCTACTACTTTCCTCAATCTAAAAGGAGTGGAATTAGAATTCCTACCCAAATCACTTTCTAAGTCCTACTATTTGTAGATGTATGCCTTGTCCTTATGGACGAGTGAAATTGATGGATTTATTTGGTGATATTAGCTTAAATTTTTTCTTTTGTGCTTTCAAATATCAATCTTCATAAAATCTTACATTTCCACACATCTTGTACCTTGTTTGAAATAGAAGACTCTAGAAGTATGCAATAGAGGACCTACCTTCACCTTGAAAGGGCCAATGACTAGATTTGTTTTCCACTTTCAATAGAAAGGAGAGGAATTTTTAGATGTTCTTTACTTGGATTATATTCCTTTTCAAATACAAATATAATTTACTTGTATTTGGTAGGAATTAACAAAAGGTATGAACTTAACAAAGTGGGTCTATTGAGTCATTGCCTAAACATGCTCAACAAAATGAGAAGAAAATATTGTTTTCTCATTCCTTGGCAAGTTAGGTGGACTTATATCAATCATTTAACATTTTTTGAAACATAACATCTAAGCATTCTGAGTGATAGATAAAATACCCAATTTTGAAAGCTCATTTCCTAGTAGTAGTATTAGATCACATAAATTCTTTCGGCTTGGATATCAATCATGCAATTATCACGAGGAAGAAGATAAGGAAGAGAGCTCACAAACACTCTCACAATCAAAGAGATGCACACACACACAGGTTGAGGCAAGGAAGAATGAACTTCTTATTCTTCTTCTATTACATAAAAGGATTGTAAAAACATGACCTAAAAACAACAATACAAATAGTGCAATATATAAAGAACAATACATAAGGAAAATCCTAATGTCCACAAATGAGTGAGATGGCAAGAGACAACTGTGCCATCACTCTCGATAGATAAATCTAGTAAAACTCAATGAAGTATCCTTGACATATACTAGCATGACCACAACACATGTTAGAGAAATGGAAAAGTGATACGTGTCATCCTGGATCATCACATGTTGAGCTTGATATCTCAACACTCCCCCTAAAGCTCAATGTCATGTCCTGTAATCCAAGCATCTTTCAAAACTTCTTTAGCTTTTCTGCTCCAAGTGCTTTAGTGAAAATATCAGCAACCTGCTCATCCGTTCTCACATAAACAAGATCAATATCACCTGCTTATACCTTCTCTCTGATGAAGTGATAATGTACCTTGATATGCTTTTTTCTAGCATGAAAAATAGGATTTCGTGCTAACTGTATCCTTCTAAGATTATCACAATAGATAGTGATAGGCTTTTGCACTTCCACACCTAAATCTACAAGTAGCATCTCTAGCCATGGTGCTTGCAGTGCCTCTATACTCCGCCTTTGTACTCGACAAAGCAAGAGTGGGTTTCTTCTTACTACTGCATGTAATAGCTTCACTCCCAAGTGAGAATAGAAAGCCATTAGTAGATCTTCTATCTAGAATGTTACCAGCCCAATCTTCATCAGTGTATCCATGAACCTATAAATCTACACCATCTTCATAAAACAATGCATAATCCAAAGTAGTACTCACATAACGTAGAGTGCGCCTCACAAAATCTAAATGTGGCATCCTAGGAACTTGCATAAATTGATTTTCAAGTCCAATAGTGTAGCTTAGATCAAGCCTTGTAATTGTGAGATATATCAAACTTCCCACAATTTTCCTATACATAGTAGCATTTCATTTTCCAATGCTTCACCTGATGTATTATCCAACTTCAAATTTTGATCTAATGGCATAGAAATTGGCTTACAATCAGCCATACCATACTTTTGCAACATATTCAAGGCATATTGCCTTTTTTGTATGTATAAACTCAATGCCCAAGAAGCGCAGCATACCAAGATTTTTCATGTCAAATTCTTGCATAAGGAGTTGCTTTACCTATTTAATGCTTGCTTCATGGTTGCCTTCTACAAACAAGTCATCAACATAAATAGCAACAATTGTGATGCCATCATCACCCGTCCTTGCATATAGTGAATGATCTGCATCACACATAGAAAACCAAATGGTGGTTAAGTAGTTAGCAATCCTTGCATGCCAAGCACGAGGGGCTTCTTTAAGCCCATACAAAGCCTTTTGCAACCTGCAAACATATTTTGGGTGCTTTGAATCTTCATATCCTTGTGGCTGGTCCATGTATACTTCTTCCTGTAACTCACCATGTAGGAAAACTTTCTTTACATCCATTTGATCAAAGTCCATCCTTTTGCTGTAGCTAATGTGACAAGTGTTCTGACAATAGACATTTTGGCTACAAGGCTGAAAATTTCCTCATAATCAATGCCATATGTCTGTGCATATCATTTTGTTACCAATCATGCTTTGTACTTGCTTATGCTACCATCAACATTGTGCTTTACCTTGTAAACCCACTTGCAGCCTATGGATTTCTTTCCTTGCAGTAATGGAACCAACTTCCATGTATTATTTCCATAAAGGGCAGACATCTCTTCATCCATAGCTTTTTCCCAATCTGCATTTGCAATTGCATCTTTAAAACAAGAAGGTTCAACATCTTGTATTACCTTGGTCATGTAGGCACAATGATGAGCCATATAACTGTCATATGTCAATCATTGCACATAATTCTACATCCTCCTAGGTCTTCTTGATCTTGGGTCACTTCTCCTTGTATCATCTACATGTGCCTTTCTAACTCCTAGAGTCTTCATAGAGGTCAATCCAAGTTCCTAATCAAGGCTCTTCTTTGAACCACTTGAATCTCCATCAATTTCTTCAAAACCTATAGATGTTTTACTACCAGTAGAAAGCTTTTCTTTACCTTTCTTTGATGTAGTTGGTGAATTTGCTGGTTGGAAATTTCCATGCAATCTTCCACTCCATGGATTTGAGTTGGAACTATAGCTTGGTGACACATCTGGTTCACTCAAAACTTGAGATTATGAACTTGATTTTTAAGCATTTTCTTTGTCGTTTGGTTCAAGATCAAGTCCATCTTTGACATCTACATAGAAGCTTGACATTTCATGAAACACCAAATCTCTGCTTACCTTTACCTATCATGTGAGTGGGTTATAACATTTATACCCCTTTTGCTCAAGGGAGTATCCAATGAAGATACAATTTTCTTCTTTACGATCAAGCTTTGTCCTCAACTCATCTAAAACATGTACATATGCAATACAACCAAATACTTTCATATGTGATAAGTTTGGGTTTGTACTTGTAAACTTCTCTTAAGGTGTAACTTGATGTACAACAAGAGTCGGAGTTCTGCTCATGATTTATACAGCAGTATGCATAGCTTCTGCCGAATAACAATGAGGCATATTCTTCTCTGCTATCAAAGCTCGTGCTATTTCTGCAATATGTCTATTTTCACATTTAGCAATGCCATTCTTTTGTGGTGTGTACCTGCATGAAAACTGACATCAAATTCCATGACTTTTAAGAAGGTTGCTGAACTCATTTGACATGTATTCACCTCCTCCATGACACCTTAATATTTGAATATACTTTCTTGTCTGTTTTTCCACTATAGCCTCAAAATTCTTGAAGTGAGTGAACACCTCACTCTTCTCCTTCATCAAGTATACCCATACTTTTCATGTATGGTCATCAATGAAAGTAACATAAAGCCTACAACCACCTATAGATGTGGTCTTTGTAGGACCCCAAACATTTGTATGTACTATTTCTAGTACATTCTCACTAACATGCTTGTCATGCAAAAATGATGCGCTTGACTGCTTACCAAATGGACATGCTACACATACCTTTTGCATTTCTTCAACTTTCAAATTTGGTAGTCCATTGACAATCTTCTTGGACTGCATCATTTTCAGCATCTACAAGTTTGCGTGTCCAATTCATTTATGCCAAATCTCTATATCAGCCATAACTCTTGCACCTTTTGAAAACATGGTTGTATTCATTTCAAGAATTTTCACATTTAAGGTGAGCATCCTACCCACTTTGTTTCCTTTGACAATCGATCGTCCATCATGTTTATACTCTTCTACATATAACCCATCAACATTGAACCTCACTTGTAATCCCTAGTCAACCATTTGTCCAACAAAAACTAGATTCTTTGTTATATTTGGAACATGCAGCACATCAGCAAGATGTTTTACCTTTCCGTCCTCTAGAGAGAGTGCTATGTTTCCTATATGCTCCATAGGGTGTGATGTGTCATCACTTGTTTCAACATATCCAGGAACTGGAAATTTCTCCAAACTACTAAACCATTCTGCATGACCAGCCATGTGATTTGAAGCACCTGAATCAACATATCAGACATTTCTATTCAATTTCAAAACATCAACAGACATCATATTCATCATGTGATGTTGAACCATGAACAACCTCTCATAATCATCTGCATTTGCGGATGTATAGTTGTTTTGCTCCCTTCTATTATTTTGATTTTTCAACCTGCAATCATGTTCAAAGTGTCTAGCTTTACCACAATTCCAACATCCTTTACTATCATTTCTTTGGAAATTTTTGTGGCCTCTTTGGTTTGCCCTGCCTCGAAATTATCCTCTACCTCTTGCATGATTTTGATGTTGACCTTGGTCTTGGTTACTGTTTCCTCTTCCACTTGTGAAGCCTCTACCTTTGCCTTTTACTTTACCAGAGTAGAATACCTATTTAGAACTAGGTTTTCCTTGGGATTTTGAGTCCTCACCAAGATTTGTTTCTTCAATAATCAACATGGACACCAAATCAGTAAAATTCAAATTATTTTCCCTGGTCTGAATAGATATTCTGAACTGCTTATATGTAGCTCCCAAAACCACGAAGGAATTGTTCCATCTTATCATCATCATCTACATTCATGCCAATAGATGCAAGTGACTAACATATGCTTTTTATTTTTAGGGTGTAGTGTAAGGAATTGAACTCACAACCTCTTGGTTAGGAATGTGATGGGCTAACCACTTGCCCCAAAAGCCATCGTTGAGGATTACTTCCTAATCCTCTCCCTTAGGGTGTAGTTCAACCATGTCCTACCTATCAAGAGTGTGTTTCAACCATCGCCTTCCTATCACTTTATTACATTCTTCCCCCCTTGGTCAATCATTGTCCTCAATGATCTGCTCTTGTATCCCTCTAGCCTCGGTGATCAGCCCCTTGAACTCCTTAGGTACCCTTGAATTGATGTCCTCAAACTCGTACACTTTCTTGAACCTTGTTTGAAACCTTGGTCTCTTGAACCCTTGCTCTCAACCTTGGTGTCTTAAACCTTCTTGTTTGCAACCTTGGTGTCTTCGGCCCTTGTTCTCAACCTGAGTCTTGAACCTTGTTCTGATCCATGTTTGGTATCTTGAACCCTCAATCAACTGCCACCCGTTGTTTCCTAAGGGCTTTACACTTTCTAGCTATGTCATTAGATTTGGAGAGTTCATTCTAAGAACTTTCCAATGGTATCTTACGTGCCTCAATCTGACCTATGGATTGAGAGATACACCTCAATCTTTGTTAGGCTAACTTGTGAAAGCAACGTGTGCTACTTTGTACCCTTTCATATGGAGGATGCCCAAGTGCCTTTTTTAGAGGCTATTAGGTCAATCCACCTGTCCCAAGACTACTTCCTAGGCTCTGATACCAATGTATGGAATTGAACTCACAATCTCTTGGTTAGGAATGTGATGGGCTAACCACTTGCCCCAAAAGCCATGGTTGAGGATTACTTCCTAATTCTCTCTCTCAGGGTGTAGTTCAACCGTGTCCTATCTATCAAGGGTGTGGTTCAACCATCTCCTTCCTATCACTTTATTACATGTAGTCACTTATCGACATGCCCTTTTTCTCCAAAGTATGCAGCTCATTCTTGAGTTGCAATTTTCGTGCCTTTGTATTCATCTCATACAAAGTAACTAAACTGTTCCAAGCCTCTTTCAAAGTCTAGGCATCCTGTATGTGTCCAATCATGCTATCCTATATGCTAACAAATATCCAATAAATTACCTTTTGTGCTCATTGATTCCATTCCTCATATACTCTTAAGTGGTCTGCAGTCCGATTCCTCTTTGGTAACTGTGGAGCATTTTCATTCTCTCCTTCGATGTACTTCTAGTAGCCTTTTCCCATCATGAAATTCGTCATTCTGAATCTCCAAGCATGGAAGTTGTTCTTGTCTAGC
>CM035429.1:53542593-53827593 GCA_020310875.1 Ceratopteris richardii
TTGTTCAGGTAAGTTGAAATAAAATTTTATTGCTATATCAAAATAACTTCATTTACTAATATCATTCTAATTGCTTATTGCAGTCTTCTTAAAGATCAATTTTTGCCAGAGGGCAATGACATGCATCCAACATGTGGAGATGCAAAAAAACTTATACAATCCATTGGAATGGACTACACTAAGATTCATGCTTGTCCGAATGATTGCATCCTCTTTCGGAACAAGTATGAGCATCTCCACATATGTCCAAAGTGTAGAGCAAATAGATTTAGAGAAGACCTTGTAGGCGAAGCAATCCCCACAAAGGTTCTTTGCCACTTTCCTATCATTCCACAAATTAAGAACATGTTTAGATGCAAATCTATAGCTGAATCAATGTCATGGCATGCAAAGACCAGGTCTATGGATGGTGTAATGCGAGTGCCTGCTGACTTTGATGCGTGGAAACACATAGATAGTAAGTGGCCAGAGTTTGCTAATGAGCCTTGAAACATACGTCTAGGACTAGCTATGGATGGAGTAAATCCATTTGGTTTGCATAGCTCTTCATGGAGCACATGGCCTGTATGTTTGGCAATTATAACATCCCACCATGGCTGGCCACAAAGAAAGGTCATTTATTATTAGCTCTTATTGTGCTAGCTAAGTATATGGTAAAAAACATGGATGTATACCTTGCACGACTTGTGGAAGAGCTACACATTTTATGGGATGGGATTACTCTGCTTGACATGTCTCAACCTATAAGAAGATGAGAAGTGCAAGTGCAAGGCATACTTATGTGGACGATGCATGATTAGCTTGGTTATGGTGAATGTCCACATTTGTCGATTTCAAGTTACCATGCTTGTCCTTTATGCAGACCACGACTCGAAGCACCCTTTTCCAAAGCACTGCATAAAACTATCTATGAAGGACATCATAGATATTTGCATGATGGACATGTTTTACATGAAGGACAAATTGGTAGACAAGCGCAATGCCAAATTTGTGAGAACATAGATGTAGAAGAAAGTCCATATGTAGTGGACTCTGAGATTCATTCGATAGTCAAGGAGGAAGAGATCATTGTCCGAGAAGAAGAGGTCCTTGAAGAAGATGAGTACAGGATGAGGCAATAGATGATGATCAAGAAGAAGCTAGCATACCAAGTGATTTAGAAGTCACCAATATAGAGATAGATATTCTCTTTGCATCGAATTTCCAAGAGGATGCTAGAATAGAGGAGTTTTGAATCAAACACTTGTACGTACTAATTTTTGTTTTTTTTTTTGCTATGTTCTTTTGTACACTATCATTTCTCTATATTACCTTTATTATCATATGCTAATTATTTGAAAAATTTTGTTATAGAGCACTATGGGAGACAATCCTCCAGTCAATCACATTTCATGACAGAGGAGCAGTTCTTAGAGTTCATATCTCAGGCACCTCCCGCATATATGGTCGCTGCATCACAATACTGGATTGCTCGTGGTAGCACTCCCCTCGGCCACACTCCTATCGGCCTCACTCCTGCCAGCCTCACTCCCGACGGTGTTACTCCTGCCGGCATCACTCCTGTGGCTGGTGCTACTCCCACCAGAGGTATATCTCCTAGCTTTATGACTCCACCACAACCATCTTCTCAGCCATCCCCTAGTGGCTCTAGTAGTAGACGTGTGCGTTTAACACCTCAGTGCGATATAGGTGTTGGCCCATCTTGTAGGTTGAGGTCACGCTCTGAAGCAAGAGGTTCTAGGAGTGGATCTACAGGTAGGTCTAGAGGAGGCAGCTATTGTGGAGACAGTGCGACAAACGTTGTGTCGCCCACTTCTACTCCTAGAGCGAGTACCTCAGATGTAGGTACACCACGTGGAACACCATGTACACCTTGGGGTGCTCATGACCAGTATGATTCCAAGGTGTATAATCTCCATGATGGAGCTTCGATGATGGATGCAGGCGAAAAGGCCATGCGTGTGCATATATGACAACTTTGCTCCATACAGTTTGGACACTCTATCATGTTGAAATGGAGTGAACAAAATAAAGATAAAAAAATTATATCATAGAGACAATTTATTAGGAGTTTCGGCCAGCACATGGGCATCCTCTTGTTAGTTTAGAGTGGATTCTGCACACTGCACATGAAGTTATGTCCCATCGACGATTCGAGGCTCGTGATGCTTTCAGAGTAGGCTTACTAAAGCCTGTATGGTTAGATGCTGAGGAGTGGGATATGATTCGTGACGAGCAGCAGCAGACTCCTTACAGATATTGCTAGCAACAAGATGCTGCAACCACACGTTTAGATACGGTTGGACGTTACATTTGGGCAGCGGCAGATATGACACTATGTGTCATGAATTTGTAAGTACCATTTGGTTTATTGAATTTGTTTGTGTTAAGCATTTCATGTATGTTCCTCTAATGTTTTGTATATTTTTTGTAGGATCTGGCACTGGGTCATCCTCCAACATGAACGGAGGAGGCTTATGGATGTCGCCATGGATTGGTTGCACTATTGGAGGACTAGGAGGGACGCGGTGTGGTCCTTTCATGGGAGCATTTGCGATGAGAAGATGAATTTAGAAATGCTTTGCCACATGTTATATTTGCCTCATATATGACAATGGTTTGCCACACTCTTGTACATGCTTCATTTATGAAATATTTGTACATGGTTCATGGTTCATGGTTCATTCTGATTATCTCTTTTCTGTCCAATAGTATTTTGCTTTATGAAATCATATTTCGGTTGCCATTAGAGTACACATCACATGTACTTGGTTTTTTTGGGTAGAGTGTATTGCCTTTTGCTAAACAACATCATGGTAATGTTGTTGTAGCAAAAGACAAAACACTCTGCCCAATTTTTTTTTTGCAGATATGGCCGCTAGTATAAGCATCGGTACACCCAGGATGGTCGCCGGTATAAGCGATGGTACACCCAATGGGTGCCGGTATGGACGTCAGTATGAGCATCAGTATTTTTGATACTTATAATGACGCTTGTACCGATGCTTATACTGATGACTATACCAATGCCTATACTAACACTATTGTTTCGATGCATATACCAACACTTTCATCGATGTCCGAGCAATGCACCCGTTCAATTTCCTCGGTAAAAGCCTTGGTATACAAGTGATATGTTGTTTTGTCATGCCAACTCTATCAGATAGATAAAGCCCACTTCCAATATTTTATCAAAATCTTGTGTGACATGCTGAGTATAATTGGGATTCATGTGATATTATTGTTGTTCTATTGGGATTGCATCCTTCTTAAATTAATCTTATGTTTGAAAAATATGGGATGAAAAACTTTTAGTTCAATATAAGACCATGAAAACACATCCATGTACTTTATCAATAGTGCATGCAAATGCTTCTTGAACTCATCATCCAGATGTGCCAAAAGCTTTACAATTTGTGGGCCTTCTGTAGTATCCAAGTTCAAATTCATGAGTTGTTCAGGATTTAACCTTTTTCTTAGTGTCTTCAAATCATCAAACATCTTTTTTCTTGCTCCATGGCCTATAGTATCGTTAATTCTTCGTCTTCTGTTCTAGAATGCGTGCTATCCATAACTTTATTCCTCTCATTTTATCTTGTTGCTAATCTTCTAACTACTTCTATTGTACTTCGGTTGCTACATGGAACACGTCTACATCAAAGATTGCTATCACAATAGCATTTCTTTGGAGAAATACTTCCTCCTCATCATCTTTAAAAGCTATGCTCAAATTGATATCCTCTACATCTATAGCACATATTTTTTGATGTATTTCTAATATTAACTTCATCTCATCATGCTTGATCACCATTGTGTCCCTAGCCCATAATTGCTTAGCCTTGGCCACTAGGAGCCAAGGTCTTCCAAAGATCATTGCAAAGGGGCGATCATTGTCCTTGCACTAAAGGACCACAAAGTTTATAATAAATTACAATCTTGAAATTTTGATTAATTGGTTCCTTCATATTCCAATTAGGGTTGTACCTTTTCCTGGTCTTCCATTTTAACCCTAAAAGGTGTAGTATCTCAAATGCTCGCAGACTTTCTTAGCGAGGATGTTAACACTTGATGCCCCATTTATAAGAACTCCCATTAAAAATGCGTTTCCAATAGTTACATGATGCTACGATTTTGTAATCTACATCAAGTGATAAGTTTTCCTCCATGTAAATGCTTGCAATAATCATTTACAAATCAAGAAAAATCCTTTTATGCTAAACCGTCTCTTGTTTTCTAATCCTATTATATTAAGTGCATTCCAAATTTTGACACTAATCATAATAGCTATCCTATGAACCAACAATGAGGCATCCAACAAAGCTTTGCAAAGTGCATTGGAGAACCCCCTACATCACATCTTGAATTGTCTATTCATGAGACCCTACTATCTCAATCTTGGAGCCCACTTTGTGTTGAAGTCTCCTTCTAACTTTTGACTCATTTCTTATCCTTGACATTTTACATTGGTGCTTTGATTTCTGACCACTTATGTCTTTGAAATTCTTTGGTCTAAGGATTTCTACAATGGCTCTAGCTTTATCTTCATCGGTTGATATCCCATTCTTTGGCACTATGTGTCCTAGAGTCTTTTCTTGCCTGACCATGACGATGCACTTCTCTAGGTTTAGATAGACCTGATATTCTCTACATTTCTCAAAGATCTATATAAGTTTAGGGATATGGGTTTGTCTAATGTTGGAGTGAGCATAGAAGTCATCTACATAAGCCTCTAAATTCTTTTGCAAGAATTCCTTGGACACATGTAAATATTAGCCTCTAGAATGTAGTAGGGACATTGGTGAGCCCCAATTGCATCACTCTAAATACAAAGATACCCCATTTTATGGTGAAAGCCATCTTATGTTGATCTTCAGGGGTTATGGCCACTTGGTTTTATCTTGAGAATCCATCAAGGAAGCTATATTATTCCTTGCTTGCTACTCCTAATAGATGATCAGTGATAAGAAGAGGATAGCTATCTCTTGTGGTGGCTATGTTAAATTTTTTGCAAGTAAATGAACATGCATAACCCTTCATTCCTTTTTGGCACAAACATAATGGGGAATACCCATTTGGTATGCTCAATTTCATAGATAAAACATGCTTATATCAAATGATCAATATCCTCTTTGATTTTGGCTACATAATTATCATTGTAGTTGTGAGGTTTCTGCTTGGTAGTCTTGGCATCGAGGGACATCAAGATTAAATGAGAAAGGATATCTGGATGCACTCCTTTCAAATCCTTTTAACCCCAAGAAAAGAAATCTCTATATTCTCTCAACAAATCTATCAACTCATGTTCTTCTTCACTTAAATTTTGCCTTATGTGAGTACATCTATCTTCATCGTCTTCTATGGTTACAATTTTTTTTTTTGGTCTTCTCTTTATTGTCCTAAGATTCTCTTGTGAGTGCTTTTCATTTAGACATTCTTATCATGATCTTCCTATCTTCTACCTCCTATATCTGGAAGTTCTATGTCACTTCAAATAATGCTTTTTCTATTACTTGCATAGTGATTGGTTACTTTCCTTTCTTCTTCTTCTCACTTTGATCTTCTTCTATGGTAGTCAACTTCTTTTCTGGTTTAAATTCTTCTTGTTCCTCAATCCTAGCATTAACTAAATAAAGGTACTCTTATTTTTAGGCACAAAATGGTTCCACGATGATCGACTCCTCATCCTGATCACTAAATCTCTGGAAGGTTGTCTCATTAGGCTCAAATTCCTTGATAAATGAGTTAAAGATAAGTGGTTCTATCTGAAATATAATACCCCTCTTCATCACAATGAGTGGTCCACCACTCTTCATTGAGTGCTACATCCATCTTTGCTAGAATCTCCCCAACTATGGTGTTCAAATCCTTCACCTCGAAACACCATAGGTGCACAGGCACAGTCTTAAACTGACCTAGGATTCTCATTAGCAATTATGCTTCTAGAGGCTAGCCTTGTCCCTTCTTCCACTACAACTTTGCACATGCATATGTGGGTGTGTTCTTGCATCCATGAGGACTATGATCCTACGGAGTGCACCAAATCTGTTTCTTCTCATGTTCTATGGATTGGGTTCCATTGCAAGCATGGTACATCTCTATGGGAATAATCTTTGAGATTGACATTACTTATCACCCCTAGATGCTATAAGTACAAGGAATTGGTTCCCCAATCTTGCACTATCTACAACTGTTGCATGAAGGGTCTTCCTAAAATTATCTCATAGACATTATTCTTACCAAAATCACATATGGAAAATGTATGTTCTAACTCCACACCACACCTAATGAGAGTTATTCATTCTATTAACCCTAGGTGAACCTCAATATGTCCATTTTCCATTTACAACTTCATTCTCATTGGCCTAAGTGCTTGCTTGCCCCATTGCTTCCATAAGGAAGTGGTAGCAATAGCAACTCCACCTCTTGAATCGAGAATTGCTTTTGTTGTGTAGCCCCGATAACTGAAAGATAGATAGGTGTTTCCTTGCTCTCCTTCACTCATATCTCCTATCTTATCCAAGGATATGTCTGGCGTTGTTTTGTGTGATCCTACCTGAGATTGTGGCTTAGCTAGTTTTGTCATCTTGTTAGCTATATGCTTTCATGGCTCACACTTAATTTTCACCAACTCCTCTAGAGTGAGATGAAACTACACTGTAGTGTTCTTCACTACTTTTGCATTCCTTGGTAGAACTGATTCATCATTTCTTACCATTTTTGTGGGCATGTGAAGTGAGGAAATTCCTGCAAGCAATTGGATTCAAAGTCTAATAGCTCATTTGACTACATATCCTTTTGTTTACCATAGATAGATGGAATGTCCTGAGCAAATTGATCATGAAAATCATCCACTACCTCAATAGGAGGAGGATTCTCACCCTCTTTGGCCATTTCTCCTCTTGAATCTTTCTCAGAAACTCTTGTGAGTAATGATTTAGTGAAGAGGGAATTCTAGTTTCCATAGAATTAGGAACGTAATCTTCCTTAGGGGGTAAGATTAGCCTTTCACTTATACTAATGTAAGCCTTTGGTGTAGCGGATGCCCTAGGTTTAGCTATCAATCATTCTAATTCTCCAATAGTCCTTCAAAGTGTAATTGTGATGTTTTTGAGTTAATGTGATTGACAAGAGAGCTTGCATTGAACATAGCTTGAGCTAGTTCCACCATTTTTGTACAAAGCTTGATTCTCTCAATCTCTAGGTCTACTCTAGGACAACACGTATCTAACTTTGTCACATTTGGCCCTTGTCGAAGTCAAGCCTAATAAGCCTTGAACATCATGTCCAAGTCCTTAGGAATGGGGTTTGCTTGGATCGATCCGGCTCTAGGTGCTGGTGGTATGGATGGGGGTTTTTCATGAGATGATGGAGGTGGGGTTTAGAAATGTGTTTGAGATGCGATCTCTAAGAGTTTTGTTTTCGTTTCCTTGAGGCTTTCTTCTAATTTGCTCATCTTTCTTGCCCATTGTGTCTTCATTTTCTCATGGCTATCCTTCCAAGCTATAGTTCTCTTTCTAGCTATGCTCTCTGACTCACTGCCTTTTGACTTCTTCTCTTGATCTACCCCTATAGTTTGTTGTAGTGCTTGGGCTCTAGTCACTACGTGCATAGGTGCTATAGTAGTTAACATGTGCACTTGTTGCATTGATGATAGTTCAACAAGAGTGCATAAAGGTGCATTAGTCCTCGACGGGAACTTGTTTTTTCTCTTATCACAACATGTCAATGAGGGGTGTCCTACTAGCGCACCTACGAGGCTTGAACACACAACCCCCCCCCCCCGGAGGAAAATGACTAACCCCTCACGCTAGCATTGCTCGAGATGTCTCCCAATTGTTTGTGTTGTATGTACATGGCCAAATCAAACCATGTGACACAAACAATTGGGACTCTAAAATTTCATATGTTGTATTCATTGAGTTTAAAATCAAGAATTTTCGTAATTCATATGGGACCTCTGAGTGAGGTACAATTTGGGGATTGGGTCGCTTCTCCCCCTTCACGATAGGCCTTTGTATCTTCTCTTTCTTCAATTTATTTCTTGCTATAAAAGGACAAAAGTTATTGCATCCGCATGCTTTAGCTTAACCGATTGGGTCCTTTGCCTTAAAAGGTTGGGAGTGGGGGTTCAACTCCTAGGGTTTTGTAGCACGACATCCCTCACCACTTCTATGGTGAGATATTAAAATCAGTCCCTTCAAGGGATCGTTGGGTCTTTGGCATTCTTATTCAATCCAAGTTTTCCAACTACTTGATTCAAACTAGTTCTTTCATGTAGCTTTAGGATCATCTCTATCCAATTTCTATCATAAGAGACCTTGTGGCTCTGTATGTTACTACTTCCTAGAGATTTTGGTTCAAACTAGTTCTCTCATGTGACCTTACGACCGTCTCTTTTCAATTTCTATCTTAAGGTTGGGTTCACATAGAGTGGCAGCACAATTTGTGCTATCACGTGAAAAGATTTTATTGATATTTGAAGAGGCAAAGCATTTTGGTTCCACCATTTGTTGAGACAAGCTACCCCCTTGGAACAAAAACATACCGGCTGAAGGCTGTCTTCTGATTGGTCGTTTTGCTTTTTCAACCAATAACTATACCTTTTTTTATAGCTTCTGAGTAGAGTCATCGCTCTGTGTGAATTGGAGAGGGTGTAGTCGAGGGTGAGTCAGCAAGAATGTACGGCCATGTCTGAACTCATCCTAACAGACCTTCCGGCTCTTCATTGTAGTGTGAAATTAATTCAAGATATGAACATTGTCAATGAGTAAATAGCCGACAGAAATGACGGCGGCATTGACCGATCGCGCACGCCATCATCTATTTCGTCGACTGTCTCACATGTATGTTGCCAGCGTATCCCATTACAGATCTTTGAACGATTTCTGCCAATGCAATAACGATAGCAACAAACTGTCACGAGAACCTACAGAAAGGACGTCGCCATTGATGTTCCGGACTACGTTCCCGTGCACGAGCACCTACACCAGCTGCTTGCGGCTTTCTGCATATCAGCGAGCCGCGTTAGTGCGCTTGCATGGTCTCTCATCCTTCACGTCGGTTTGCAGAGGGGCTTGCATTTCAGCACCTTCGATCCACTAAAGCCGACAGTCATGGAGGATTCGATATGTTCCGCGGTATCGGATCTTTCATGACGTAAAAAGCTAATGAGGGACGTGGAAAGTGCAGCACTCATTGAAAAGCGTGATAAATATCGCGTGGGCGACGGTGGATTGATAGAACCGCGTCGTACATTGGGGGGGGGGGGGGATAGATCATAGAACCGCGTCGTACATAGGCCGGGGCTGACGATGGGTGCTAGACCGGGGTGACGGTGGGTTGATTGACCGAGGGGCAAGCAGTATACGTTTTCTACAGATGATGTCTCGCGTGAGCTACAACAATCGCGCAGTTATTCGAGATTCATAATTTTATAGTGCATACATAATCCGAAGTTTTTAGACTGCTTCGGATTCCAATGGGGTTCCCATTCCAAGTTAGGAGTCGCGGAGTTATTCGAGATTCATAATTTTTTAGTGCATACATATAGAAGTTTTTAGACTCCAATGGGGTTCTAATTCCAAGTTAGCTTAGGACAAAGGTGAGAGTGGGTTATCCAAAAATTTAGAGCGAAACTGTTTAATTGGTATGCATGTCAATCTTCTATTTCCCATAGGGTTTTTGTCTTGAACCACTACATTTTGTCGTCTCTGGTTTATTTCCTTTCTTGTTGGGTCCCTAATAAAAAGCAGATGAACCAGGTCATCAGTCTGTCTAGGAGATTCCTTTGGGGGGTATCATGATCCACAACAAAATCCCTAAAGTGGCCTAGAAAATTTGTTGTCTACCTAAGTCTCAAGGGGGGATTGTTTTATTTTGTCTAGTCAAAATGGCTAATAATCTTGCTGCTAAATGGATTTGCAGGGCTATGGACTCTGAAGACTTCAGGGCTATCTTAATTAAAAGAGACATTCATAAGTTTGCTTTATTGGATTACAAAGCTTGGCAAAATCATTCCCTATGGGATATTCTCATTTCCCCCCATGTTTATTATCGTGTTGGATCTAGTTTACGTTGCAAAATGTGGGAAGCATGGATGGAAGTGAAAAAGCTTTGTTCTCCTAAAAACAAATTCTTTGAGTATTTTGATTTTTTCTTACAAGAAAGCATTTGGACAGGGTGGCTTTCACTATGGAACAATGGTCACATGGGGATAAGGGAACACAAATGTTTTAACCGGGGATTCATGTTGGAGAATTCCTCTCCTAATCGCAGCGGAAAGTGTAGAAGACCTTCTCAGGATGAAGACTCTTGCCAACAGCAGAACCTTCAAATGAAAACTGGTACCAACTGAAATATCCAATGAACTTGAAACTTTGGTCACTCAAACTAGACACCTAGAGCTTTCAAATGAGATATCAAACACTCAATTTGGAGTAGATTTGAGTTGTCAACTATTTGATTCAAAACAGACTACCTGTCCACTCAGTTAGGCTGAAAACTGGACTTCACTAAAACCTGAATAACTCAGAGAGCATAAAGAATTTCATAAAACTATTCTAGGCAGAGGAAGTAATCAAGATAAGCTTTCCAACGAATGTTTAAACACTAAATTTGGATACATATGTTGAGAGATATGACTCTCACAAGTAGACTACCCAAAAATGGGTGTGCGGCTGGACATAGCTGAAAACTGGACTTCACTAAAACCTGAATAACTCAGAGAGCATAAAGAATTTCATAAAACTGTTCTAGAAAGAGGAAGTACTCAAGATAAGCTTTCCAACGAATGTTTAAACACTAAGTTTGGATACATATGTTGAGAGATATGACTCTCACAAGTAGACTACCCAAAAATGGGTGTGCGGCTGGACATAGCATATGAGAGTGAACTCAACGAAATGACTCAAACCAAATGAAGTAGATACAAGGGGGCTTCCACGCCTTATTGCTCTCCCATTGAGTGTCCTCCCTTGCTTCTTTTATAGCCAAGTGACCAAAAACTCTCATGATGAGTTTGAGAGCTCTTCTCCATCATTTCTCCACTACTTACTCCTCTTACAATTCAGATTTTGGATTTGATTCTCTTTTGAATGATTCTCTTTTGGCCTCCACTACTTGCTGAAGTAAATACTTCTATTGTTCATTTTTGTATTTTCCTTCTACTTGAAGAAAATCCTTTTTGCAAAAATATATACGAGCTTACTTCTTTATTTTTAACACTCCCCCTCAAGCTCACATGTGAGCTTGCACCTTCAACCATATCTTGTGAGTTGATGTTGTCCTTGAACCTCTTGAGCTTAGAAGCATCGAGGGACTTTGTAAGCATGTCTGCAACCTGGTCATTAGTTCCAATGAACTTTATATCCACATCCTTGCTCAAAACTTTTTCTCGAACATAATGATAATGCACTTCTATGTGCTTGCTTCGTGCATGAAACATTGGATTGTTTGTCAAGTGAATGCTTGACATGTTGTCACCATAAATTGGAATGGTCTCCACCTGCACATCAAGATCAGCCAAGAGCTTCTTAATCCACATAGCTTCACAAGTTGCAAAGGCTAAACCTCTATATTCAGCTTCTGTAGATGATAGTGCAACAGTAGGTTGCTTCTTTGAGCTCCATGTGATAGGTTTGCTACCTATCATGAACACATAACCTGAAGTGGATCTTCTATCCTCCTTGGAACCAGCCCAATCAGCATCATTGAAGCCCTTTACCTGCAATTCTTCATCATATCTATTAAACAATGCATGATTGACAGTGTGCTTCACATATCTTAGCACTCGTTTGGCTGAATTTAAATGTTCACTTGATGGAGCTTGCATAAATTGAGAAAGAACTCCAACAATATAACACAAATCTAGTCTTGTGATCGTAGCATAGATCAATGAACCTATAATACTCCTGTATGTAGTTACATCATGTAACTTCTCTCCATCATTTGAGCATAGCTTCACATTTGTGTCCATAGGTTGAGTGAGTGGTTTGCATTCACTCATTCCAAATCTGAAAAGAACATCCAATAGGTACTTTCTTTGCATTAAGTAAATGCCATCTTTCCCATAGACTATCTCAATGCCTAAAAAGTATTTCAGCTCACCAAGATCTGAAATTTTAAACTCCTTACCGAGTTTCCTTTTGATCTCTTGTATTCCTGTAACATTACTTCCTGTTATGATGAGATCATCAACGTATATGCAAATATATACCTGCTTGCCTTCTTCTTTCTTCATGTAGAGAGAGGGATCTGCATTACTTGGACTATACCCACACCTTGTGAGGTACTCGACCAATCTTTGATTCCAAGCACGTGGTGCTTGCTTCAGCCCATACAAAGCTTTCTTCAATCTACAAACAAAATTTGGATGCTTTTTGTCTTCAAATCCAATCGGTTGACTCATGTATACCTCTTCTTGAAGTTCACCATTGAGAAAAGCATTTTTTATGTCGAGTTGGTACAATGGCCATCTCCTTGCTGCACTCACTCCAATCAAGGTTCTAATTGTTCCCATCTTTGCAACCGGGCTGAAAGTCTCTTCATAATCGATGCCGTGAGTTTGCTTGAATCCTTTTGCTACTAGTCTAGCTTTATGCCTTGCTAGAGAGCCGTCAGCATTTCTCTTTATTTTAAACACCCATTTATTTGGAACAATCTTCATACCTTCAGCCTTTGGAACTAGCTCCCATGTGTGATTGTCCTTGAGAGCTTTCATCTCTTCTTGCATAGCTTCTTGCCATTCTTTTTGTGTACATGCTTCTTCATATGCATCCGGTTCTTTATCTTTGACCACCTGTGTCATATATGCAAAATGTTTTGCAATAAAACTATCATAGCTCAGCCTTTCAATTGGATACCTTGCTCTTGAAGACCTCCTTTCATTTCCTTTTGAACATTGCTTCTTCAATCGGTTCAACTTTACCTTCGGTGTGATCACCTCTTCATACTCTTCTTCACTTGTATTTGAATCACTATTTTGGGCAGCACTTTCGGCTTTAGATCTTTCATAAGCTGATGTTGGTGATGAGGAATGACTCCTTAGCCTCCCCTTCCATGTTGAGCTTTCTCCAAGTGATGTAGAAGCTTCTGGACCTGACATTTGAGTGCTTGTTTGCTGAAATTCTTCTTGGACAGCACCTTCATCATCTTCGCAATCTTCTTCAAGAGTCTTCTCTTTCCCTTTGTCTCCAAACCATGGTCTTAGCTCATCAAATACCACATCTCGTGAGACTCGTACCTCCTTTGTCACCGGATTGTAGCACCTATATCCCTTTTGCTCCGATGAATATCCAATAAAAATACATTTTTCGGACTTTGCCTCCATCTTTGTCCTTAGTTCTTGAGGGATGTGAACATAACACACACATCCAAAAACTTTGAGATGTGTAAGGTCAGGCTTCTTACCGGAATAAACCAACTCGAGAGTTAGATTATGCACTCCAGCCGTTGTGCACTTGTTCATCAAATAAACGGCCGTACTAGTTGCTTCAGCCCAATAGTTTAGTGGCATCTTCATCTCGTTGAGCATGCATCTTGCAACTTCTGTGATATGTCGATTTTTCCTTTCAGCTATTCCATTTTGTTGAGGTGTGTACCTACATGTAAATTGTCTCTTGATTCCATTTTCATAAAGAAAGTCTGAAAATTCTTTAGAGAAATATTCTCCTCCTCCATCAGACCTCAAGGTCTTTATGTAGTGTCCTGTTTCCTTTTCTACCTGTGCTTTAAATCTCTTGAACATGGAGAACACATCTGATTTTTGTTTTATGCAAAACATCCATACTTTCCTTGAATGATCATCAATAAAAGTGACAATATCTATTACCAGCCACTGATGGTTGTTGTGATGGTCCCCATACATCCGTGTGTATCAAGTCGAGGACATTCCTTGCCACATAGTTGCTTTACTTGAATGGTTGTCGAGTTTGCTTTCCTAGTTGGCATGCTTCACAAAACTCATGTAGTCCGGCATCATTGAATCTTGGAAGACCTCTTACCACTTCATGGTTGCTCATGTCCTTGAGCTTGGGAATGTTGATATGTCCAAACCTTTTGTGCCACAAATCGATTTTAGCTATCAAATTGTTTCCAAACTGAATATACATCACCTTTCCATGCGGTTGTTGAATGTCCAAAGTGAACATCCTTCCTTCTTTCCTTCCTTGAGCAATGACCTTGAATCCTTCTTTTGGATTCTTTATAAAGCAGCCTTTTTCATTGAAGATAACATGATATCCTTTCTCTACCATTTGTCCTAATGAAATCAAATTCTTTGCAATAGTAGGAACATGAAGAACATCAGCCAATACCTTCTTGTCTCCAAGCTTGATATCTCCAACATGCTCAATTGCGTGTTGAGTTTCATCGCCGGTCTCTACACATCCTTTTCCACTTGGAGCTTGTAGCTTTGTGAACAAATCTCCTTGGCATGTCATATGGTTGCTGCAACCTGAATCTATGAACCATTTTTGGTCATCACTTCTCGAGTTGTTGTAGTCATGCTTCATGGCAAGCATGGTTTGCTTGTCTCCTTCACTTGATGTACTCGCATAGTTATTTTGGCTCCTTTGGTTGCCTCCATTCAGCCTTCCATTCTTTTGCCAACAATCATTTGCATAATGTCCTAGTTTACCACAATGATAACATGTTATACCTTTATGAGGATTGTATGAACCTCGACCTCTTCCTCTATTTCTTCCTCGACCTCTTCCATGTGTGTTGTCATTTGAGTTGTCCTTGTTGTCGTCTGAGTTGTGTTGGCTGAAATTTGTATTGTTGTAGCTTCTTCCTCTTCCTCTCGAGCCTCCTCTTGAGTTCCTTCCTCTACCTCTTCCTGCATATAACATTTGACTATGGCTGTCCTTACCTTTGTTGCCTTCTCCTTGTTGAGCAACCTCTTCAGCCACAAGATTTGGTATAATCTCGTCGAATGTTGGTAGAGGATCTCTATAAAGGATGTTTGTGATGAAGGGCTTTCACTTTTCTTCACTCCTCAAGCCATTGAGGGCTGTTTGGACGATGTCTTCCTCTTCTATCTTGCATCCAACTGATGCTAGTTGATCTCGAAGCTCCTTAATCCTCAATGTATACTCACTAATGCTTTGGTTTGAGCTTTTCTTCATGTTGTTGAGCTCGTTCTTGAGTTGCATCCTCCGAGACCTTGTTGAGGTAGCATACACCTTCTCCAATGCTTCCCAAACTTCTTTGGTTGTTTCTAAGCTTTGCACATGACCAATCATAGTGTTAGAAATAACTTGTGAGATGAGGAACATCACCCTTCGATTCCTCTATTCCCAATCAGCAAATTGTCTCCTTTGTGCCGGAGTAATGTTGGGATCTTCAACGTCTACCGGTTGTGGATCATCTCCACTAACTAAACCCCATAAACCTTTACCTTTAAGGTAATTTATCATTCTATACCTCCAAGACTGAAAATTGTCTTTGTCTAACTTCTCAACTTGTTGTCCTAAATCAGCCATTGAAAACTTCCAAGATTGAAGTTTACCTCAAGTATGTTGTGGCGCTCTCTCTTGAATTCACGAAGCTCCCCCTTGATTTGTAGCTTTCCCTTTGCTTCAGTTTAGTTCCAATGCTTTGCCTCTTCAAACTCCAAGGCTCTGATACCAAATGTTGGAGAATTCCTCTCTTAATCGCAGCGGAAAGTGTAGAAGACCTTCTCAGGATGAAGACTCTTGCCAACAGCAGAACCTTCAAATGAAAACTGGTACCAACTGAAATATCCAATGAACTTGAAACTTTGTTCACTCAAACTAGACACCTAGAGCTTTCAAATGAGATATCAAACACTCAATTTGGAGTAGATTTGAGTTGTCAACTATTTGATTCAAAACAGACTACCTGTCCACTCAGTTAGGCTGAAAACTGGACTTCACTAAAACCTGAATAACTCAGAGAGCATAAAGAATTTCATAAAACTATTCTAGGCAGAGGAATTACTCAAGATACGCTTTCCAAGGAATGTTTAAACACTAAATTTGGATACATATGTTGAGAGATATGACTCTCACAAGTAGACTACCCAAAAATGGGTGTGCGGCTGGACATAGCTGAAAACTGGACTTCACTAAAACCTGAATAACTCAGAGAGCATAAAGAATTTCATAAGACTGTTCTAGAAAGAGGAAGTACTCAAGATAAGCTTTCCAACGAATGTTTAAACACTAAATTTGGATACATATGTTGAGAGATATGACTCTCACAAGTAGACTACCCAAAAATGGGTGTGCGGCTGGACATAGCCTATGAGAGTGAACTGAACGAAATGACTCAAACCAAATGAAGTAGATACAAGGGGGCTTCCACGCCTTCTTGCTCTCCCATTGAGTGTCCTCCCTTGCTTCTTTTATAGCCAAGTGACCAAAAACTCTCATGATGAGTTTGAGAGCTCTTCTCCATCATTTCTCCACTACTTTGGACAGCCACTCCTCTTACAATTCAGATTTTGGATTTGATTCTCTTTTGAATGATTCTCTTTTGGCCTCCACTACTTGCTGAAGTAAATGCTTCTATTTTCCATTTTTGTATTTTCCTTCTACTTGAAGAAAATCCTTTTTGCAAAAATATATACGAGCTTACTTCTTTATTTTTAACAATTCAAAACCTAGAGGGATTTCATCGACACTAATGGGATAATTCCAGACCTTACTGTTATGGGCTCTAACTGTTCTCCTATTTGTATACAAGTCCTGATGAAATAGAAACAGATGTTGAATGACCGTGCTGCTCTCTGTCCTATCAAAAGGCCTATCAAAATCTCTGAAGTTGTCCAAGACCTTTGGAAAAGCTACAAGAGAAGTCTTCTTTAGGAATAGAAACCATGTCCTCCAAGCTTTGAAGACCAATTATTTTAACCACTTTGTAGCAGGAGAAATAATCACCACCTATGATCTTATTATTATATCTGGATTTGTTTCTACTTTTCCATATACTCCACAAAAGGTGAGCTCTCCAAAGATTCCATAAAGGGAAGTCAAAATTCTTACAGGCACCAAGCATCACTTCTTTGTAGGTGAGCACAATCTTGTATTTCTTGTAGTAAGGAGCAAGAAAAATCCAAAAGGATTGAGCATGCCTACAATTTAAGAACAGATGGGGAATATCTTCCACATTGTCACAGAAGCTGCATACACCATCATTAACTTTAAATTTCTTGTCTTTTATTCCTGTCCAAACAACATTGTACAGGATAAGCCACATCAGGCAAGTGTGCTTGATGTTGTTGGGCAAATTCCATATGTAGAGAAATCTATGTTTCAATTCTTCAGGCTTCCCGCACACTTGCCATTTGTTGTTGAGTTTAGGGAGAATCAAACCATATCGATTCATGTCAAGATTACAAGTGGGAAGAAGATTTTATTTGAATTTATCTCTATCTGTGCAACTAAATGACTAGGTGACTATGTAAGCCTTCTCTAGGGTTGCAGAAAAAGTAAAACTAGTGAAGATAGATGTCAATGTGTAGTACATGGCATGGTCATTCATGTTTAATTTGTAAAATCTTCAAAGAGTAGAAATCGTTCTAGTTGCAATCGATGGCTTAAGAATATGAGATGGATACATGTCTTCTCAAGCTCCTTGTATTCAACCATCAACTTCTTTGCCATCCAAATATGAGATCCCAAACAAAGCGAATCATCACCAATCCAATCATAGTGATTCACATACCACATCTTTGATCATAGTGATTGGCAAGCCACCTCTCTAATCACGATGATTGGAAATCCACCTCTCTGATCACAATGATTGGCAAGCCAGCTCTCTGATCACAACGATTGGCAAGCCACCTCTCCAATCACACGAATTGAAAAGGTATTCCCCATCTCCATCACCATCTTCATCCTCTAAGTCACACATGCAAACTGAAGAAGATAGATATTCAGAAAAATGATCCTATCTCCCTCATTACTTGTCCAAATAGAGGATATCTTAGCTCATTCTAAAAAATTCAAGAACACCTACAAGTTTCACCAACTATAACTAGAAACAAATCAATCTGCGACTATTTATAGAGTAGAAAATAGTTGTGGCCTATAAATAAGCATGAAAAGTAAGCATGAAACAACTTTTAATTGTGATAATAGAACAAAAACACTTAGACCAATGATAACAACCACATAATGAAGCAACTAGAAGTGTTACAAAAAAAAAATCAAGCAAGGAGAAGTCACTGAAAAAACATGAAATCGCATGCATAAATTTTTTGTAAGAAGAATAGCTCTCTTACTCACATTACCAGAAAGTCTTTTGTAGATGAGCTCTTGGACTTTTTATAGGAGTTTCTCAAGACCGTTTAAATTTATTTTGAAAATATCTAAAAAAAGAATATTATTAAAAAAGCTCTTATTTTTTAGATTTTTCAAGGGAAGACTCTTCCTCCATTGTTATTTACAACAATGCTATGTACAATGTTTATAATGAATATACAAGTGCCGTGGAAAATTGATAAATACATGAGAATTTTTGTGAGGCGCTAGCCATGCTATGTAACACTCCCTACTACTAGATCTTTTCATCCTCTACAAGGCTACTATGTAGTCTAGCTGGGTGGTCTTGATATTTGGAATTATCCAAGTGCTTTGTCATCATCATTGAGATGTGCATCTACAAAACAAGCTGGAATTTAAATGAGGCACCAAGTATTGGATAGTTGCATGACGATATTGTGTGGACGTTGCTCTTTATCTAATTCTTTTATGACGTCATTATTTATCCATCTTGTATGGTATGATGGAGTGATGTGCATGGCTTTGATAAATTATGTGCTTTGTGCATGGCCTTCTAATATGGTCCTATGAATGCACACACGAGAATAAAAATGAGAAATATGGTGCTAAGAATGGACCTTGAGCAAGATTCCCAAGGGTGTGTTGCAAGCAAGGTTTCCTAACCTAAGTGATAGAGTAAAAAGTTTTATCTAGGAAAGGAAATCGATGGCCCGTCTTTGTTGTTGACTCCATGATTTAGGTGCATTGGATTGATTGTGTTCTTGTTCTCCTTCAATTATTTGCTATGTGATGTACCATGACGAATAAATTTTTTTCTTGATAAATAAAAGTGGAAAGTATTTTTCATTTACTTTTTTTGTTACTTTTCATTTTTGAGATTTTCTTTTTTCAAATTTTTTTCCTTTTCAATATTTTTTATTTTTTTATTCTTTTTTTTCTTTATTCTATTTTTTGTTTTTTTCTCTTTTTTTATATAAATCAAACTAACAAGGTAACAAGGATTTTGTCAATGTCAAGAAGATGGCTAGAAAATAATATGAGAAAAATGAATTAAGGATATGAAATGAAATAAAAAATTACTATCTCAAAGTCTCATGATTCTCATATGTGACCGGTCCATGTTGCTTTGTCCTTTTGCATGACAAGGGCAAGGTATAACACCAAGTATTCAAAGTGGAAGTCATAGTACAACTAGACACCAAAGAAGAGGAATCATTTAAAGAGAAATCAACACAATTCCATCTGATCAATCATATTTTTTATCATCTACATAGTGATTTCCATCACGATAATTTTGTAAAAATCGTATTTTGTAAATATTAGCTCTTTTTTCCAAGCCAAAGATTCCTTGAGCTTCAGGAGATTAGATAGAATGTGCATACCAAATTCCACATTTTTTGGAACTCGTTTGAGCCACAAAATTAGCTTTGGGATGTATTTTTTAACTATGGCAAGCATTCAGTATGAAATAGGTCAAAAATAGTCTAGGACTTTATATAAATAGAGCTTGTAGGATCAATAGAGGCATTTGAAAATGGATGCAAATTTAACTCTATCATTATGGATCTTTGTCTATTACACAGACACTCTATTGTGATAGACCACTCTATGATGACAAACCCAGCATATCATGACAAGCTTATCCTTTCATGATAAACCACCCTAACAAACCAATCTGTTTATCATGATATACTTCAATCTATCATGAGAGACTAGTATATAGTGATAAAGGAACCCTATGAAAGGTAAAATATCATGATGGACTACATCTATCATCGCAAGGTCACCTTATCACAAAAAACAAACTCAATGGAGCCCATCTATCATGAGAGACTCCCTCTATCATGATGGAACACTCTATTGTGATAGAGCACTTTGGTCTGCCAAACCCACTTTATCATGACAAAGCCCCTCGATAGACCACCATCTATCACAATAGACTAGATTCATAATAGCACATCAAAAATCTGATAGGAATCCTCTACCAAGATAGACTCCATCTATCATGATAAAGCACTTTATTGTGAGAGACCACTCTATTCTGATAGACTAGCCTATCACTAGTGAAAGACTACTAAGATAAAACTTTTTATAGTCATTTTGGGCCATTTTTATGTATTTTGTGTGATTTTCATGATCTATCAATTATTTTAGGTGTGTTTGTAGTTGTAGAAGGGTGTAAAATTGTGATCAAGTACCCAAAAGTACTTCGGACATCACATAAGACTTAGAAAAACCTCACAAACCACATGAATTAAGATCAAAAGATATTGAACCTCTTTGGTCAATGCTATCCTAGGCTAAGTACGTAGCTCTAGGTATTTGTAGGGCAATCAGAAAAGCAAAGTCCAAGATACCTTAAGAAACCTCAAGCTCAATGATCAAGAATATACATTAACACAAAAATCTAAGGGAAAGAACTTAATCTAATGATCAAACAAAAATTTGACTCATGTAATTCATTCATGACATTGAGATAAAAAGACAAGGCTAAAATAATAGTATTAAAAGAAGAAAAAGTGACTAAAAATTAAGAGAAATAAGATGCACATAAGTAATGCATAAGGGAGAGAGTTGGATAAGTCATGAACTTGTGTTGAGGAAAGTATCTTGGAAAGGTGGATTAGAAAAGCTTAAGATCTTCTAGAGCTAGTGCCAATTGCACAACCAGATATTGTTCTAAGAAACTAGGTAGTCATCCCTCTAGTTTGAGCTCAAAAACAAGTGAATCATATGGCTCATATAGCATGGAGAGGCCCACTATTAGTACAAGTTTAGTGTACCTAGAAACTATGAGGAGAGATGGCTGATATACTCTAAGAATGTGCCTAGTGCTGCAAAAACCTGCTCTACATCTGCCAAGATAGGTTCAAGGATGATACATAGAAACCTTGTGCTTGCTAAAGATGCATATAAATCATCCTAGTGTTTTGCAGCATCAATCTCAAATCAATTCATCAAGACCGACTACTTAACACAAAACAGATGAAGCAGGACTTGCTATTTTTGGATCATATGCACTCTAGAAATTTACTTAGAGCCCATAGTCTGCTAGAAATTCACTAGAGATATTTTGCACATCTTTTTAATTAGATATATAATGAATCTAAAGCAAAAAATTTGATGAATTTTGATGATCCATACTGAGAGAAATAAGTTTAGCAATATAGGGGTGTCATCTCGACATTTTAGGGACTATCTGCTAGAATACATAACTAACTTCAAATGAATGTAGGTCATAGACTAATGAACCAATGATGATGACAATTGATATGATGCAAATAGATTTATCAAGTTACCTATACCAATTTAAACCACAACGAAATAGTAAGTATACATGGAGAAATCAATCACTAAAGTTGATTGAAAAACATGAATGTGAACCTGAAGCAGCTGATGAGAGTAACTCCAAGATGTAGCTTGAAAATCAATATGTATTTCACATATTGTGCATGATATGAATGAGCATGAAGCTTGGGAAGGAAGAGCACAATGTGTGCTTCACAAGTAATTGGTGGTTGGTCAGAATCGCATCAGAATGTAGCTCAAAGGATCTGGTCTAGTCTGCAACTACACATATGTGTATATATACGAATTTTTGAATTTAAAACTTGGAGGGACTGTACCTAAAAGTTCCCTAAATTTTGGGAATCTCTTAGCTAGATAATCTCTCCTACTTTCAGCTTGTAATTCATGCCTAACTAGTTTTGGTTATTGTAGGTACATACAAAAATTTGCTTAGAAGATTCATGTTGTCATGTGATGTCTTGACATTACGTAATTTTTCCACTAAATGTCTTGTATCATCACTTGTCTTCACTTCATGTTTATTCTTGGGATCTTCTAAATCAGAGGGAAGTGCTACATTTCTTGAGACATGACTTGAGCACCCTGAATCAATATAGAAAACATGGTCATCATCCTTACCCTACTTCAATGATAGGTTCATGAGGAGTAGTGAGTCCTCTTGATTTTGATCTTTAGTGTAGTTGTTGTAATCCTTCCTTCCTTTGTATTGGTTGTTATTTTTTGTTGTACTTGTATCCTCCATTGTATTTGCCTCTATTCGATCCATAGCCACCTCTATTTAATCCTCTTCCTCTCGAATTCCTTGGGTTTTTGTAACATTCCTCAATGGTATGATTAGAACAACCATAAATACTGCAAGGTTGAGACATTTGGGGTCTCCCTCTACCTTGCTTTCCTCCTTTGCCTCTTCCTCTAGCTCTTTCTCTACCTGTGAAGTTGGCTTGGAAAGAGCTTCGTTCATCTTCATTCTTCTTAGACTTTGACTTATCCTTAACTTTAGCTTTATTAGAGTATAAGGCAAAAGACTGATTACCTCTTGAGGATTCACCATTCTTGCTTATCTTTGCCTCATGTATGAAGAGTTGGCCCATCAGAGTGTTGAAGACAAGAAAGAAGAAAGATCCAAGTTTCGCTTGAGGTCTTGCATCCTTTCACATGAGGTAAAAGAAACTGAGAGATAGAGTTTAAGATGTAGGACCTGGCTAGTGCATCCTTTGAACACCAAGTTGTAAGCCTTTCTTGCTCTTCATGTGATGGTTGTCATTTGCTTCTTATTGTTGGCATGACTTCATCCTCAGATATGTATCCAAATAGATTTCTCCCTTGAAGGTAGGCCTCCATCCTTAGAGCTGAGTAGTTGTTTCGATCAAAATTTGTCAATGGTGGAAGGAAAACCATCTCCCATATTGATTTAACTTTGCTCTGATACCACTCTAAGGAGAGATGGTTGATACACTCCAAGAATGTGTCTGGTGCTGCAAAAACCTACTCTACACCTGCTAAGATGTAAGACAGAGAAGATAACAGATATAGGAGAATCTCAACAATTTTTCTACTAGCAGCAAGTACAAAGATGATGGTGTTGTCCACCCGTGCGCTCTCAAGGTAGAGCTTAAATGGTGATCTAGAAAACTCTAGATAGGGAGATACAAGGTAGAGGTATGCTTGCTCAATTCGATATCTCACGTAGTGCAGAAGTCATGTATATATAGGATCATGGGTGGCCTTCCATGGACGGCTATACATGGGCAATAGAGCATGGGTGGCCACTGCCCGTGTAATTGCCATACACGGCTTAGACCGGTTGAACCGACCTAACAAATATAGATGATTTCTGACTCCGACAGGGAATATTCTATGGAATATTCCCTTTACTGTTGCACCGAGGGCGCTGCCCCCGGACAGCCACTAGGGCGCCCACTGGTCCCCTGGGACCCCCCAGCCAGGGGGCCTGCTGGCCCCCTTGGACCCCCTAGTCGGGGCTGCTCACCGCTGCCCCAGACCCCACAATTGGGGACCCTGGTAACTCCCTTTCCTTACAATACCTTACATGGTCCAATATGACCTTCATCCAACATGCAAGTTGGGATTCCCTTCAATTGGGTAATGCACACTTGGCTTCTCCACATAATGGGGGCCTTACAAAATGTGCATACAATCATGAGGGGTAGACATTGATCATATACTAACACCCCCCCTAAATGTTTACCAATGATAAATCAAGTAGGTCTCAGTCCTATGCCCATCTGTTGAAGATGCCTATTGAGATGCTCTCTTCCAAGCGCTTTAGTGAATATGTCAGCACAATTTGCCTCTGTTGGACAATATTCTAGCTCCACAATTTCATCTTCAATTAGCTCACGAATGTAATGGTACTGTACTTCTATGTGCTTGGTGCGAGCATGAAATACTGGGCTTTTTGCAGTAGCCATACAACTTTGATTATCACACTTGAGTACAGTCGCCATATTTGATGGAAAGCCTAGATCTGCAAGAATTCTCCTTAACCAGACTGCCTCACAAGAAGCAAAACAAGCTGCTTTGTACTCTGCTTCAGTGGAGGAGAGTGCGAGAGTTGGTTGCTTCCTACTTACCCAAGAAAATATTCCTGAACCAAGTGAGAAACAATATCCAAAAACTAATTTTCTAGAATCACAATCTCCAGCCCAATCTGAATCACAATATTCTTGAAGTGTATCACCTGTGGTATACAAAATATCAAAATCCAAGGTTCCTGCAATGTACCTTAGAATTCGCATTCCAGCATTCCACTGATTCTCCTTAGGTTTGTTGGAAAACCAGCTTAACACTCCAACAGCATAGCAAATGTCTCGTCTGGTGTTGCACAAAAAAGTAAGACTTACAATGAGCTTCCTGTACTTCTTAGCATCTACATCAGGCATGTTATCATCCATAGATAGCTTATGATTTACCTCCATAGGTGTGCTAGTTGGTTTGCAGTCCATCATTCCAAATGCCTTGAGAATTTCTTTGGCATATTTTTGTTGTGAGATGAAAATGCCATCCTTCCTTTGCCATACTTCAATTCCCAAACAAAAATGGAGTAGACCTAAGTCTGTCATTTCAAACTCAGTTCCCAAGCTGATCCGAGTTTGATTGATGAGTTCTCGATGATCTCTTGTAATGATCAAATCATCCACATATACAATGATAACAACTAGCTTGCTATCCCTTTTCGTTACATACAAGTTAGCATCAGAAGTACTTCTCTCAAAACCCATATTTTTGAAAAAAATTATCTATCCATTGGTACCAAGCTCGTGGAACTTGCTTAAGTCCATACAAAGCTTTCTTCAACCTGCAAACTTTATTTTTTGAATTGGGCACTTCAAAACCTGGTGGTTGAGATACATATACCTCCTCCTTGACCATTCAAAAATGCAGATTTGACATCCATTTGGAAAATAGGCCAGGACTTTTGTGCAGCTACTGCAAGTACCGTCCGAATAGTTGTCATGCGTGTTGTTGGTGCAAAAGTTTCTTGAACATCAAATCCTTCGATCTGTGAAAAACCCTGTGCAACTAATCTTGCCTTATACTTTTCTAATGTTCCATCTGCCTTATACTTAGCTTTCCAAATCTATTTAGTACCTATTACCTTCTTCTTTGGCGGCAAGTCGACTAGATCCCATGTATCATTTTTGAGTATACTATCACACTCAGACTACATTGCCGCTCTCCAACCTGGATCATCAAGGGCTTCTTCAATGGTGGTAGGTTCCTTTATCGAGCCCATGATATCTGCCATTAGAGCCATGTTAACAATGAGTTCTGAGGCTCTTCTTTGCTCCTCTATTATCTTTGATCTTTGTAATCCATCCGAGGATGATTCTGGTACATCTACATGTGGATTGTGATCATCAAAGAGCTGTTGTGCCCACTTTGGTAGTGGCTTACGTTGTGCAGCTACAACTGGTTGGCTTTTTATTGAGGAAATTTCTCCATTAGATGTTTCCTCCTCCTCAACTTTAACCTGTCTTTTGATAGGCACAAGGTGAGATATTTCTGCGTTTGATGAGATAGTAGATTTACCTTTATCTTCTACTAAGTGTGGTCGTTCATCAAACACCACATCTCGGCTGACAAAAATCTTCCTTGCCTCAGGATCCCACAACCTGTATGCTTTAGACTCTTCACTATATCCTAGGAAGACACACTTTTTGCTTTGTGAATCCAACTTTGACCTTGTTGAATCAGGAATATGTGCATAACAAAAACAATCAAAAATTCTGAAATGCAAAACTGAAGGCTTTTTTACTGGAATATGCTTCTTGAGGAGTCATCCCCTTGAGTGCTTTTGTGTAGCTTTGATTGAGGATGTAGACTGCTGTATTGACTGCTTCTGCCCAGAATGAATCAGGCATGTCCTGAACCTTTAACATACAACGAGCCATTTCAACTACTATCCTGTTCCTACGCTCAACAATGCCATTTTGTTGAGGTGTATGAGCTATGGTAAGTTGCCTTTTCACACCATGCTCCTTACAGTAATTGTTGAATTTTGTTGAAAAGAATTCACCTCCTCTATGTGTTCTGAATTTCTTCAGTTTCCTTCCTGATTCATTTTCCACATACTTATGCCACGTTTTAAATTTTTCAAAAGCATCAGCCTTCTCTCGAATGAAATAAACCCACATCTTTCTACTATAATCGTCGACTAATAGCAAAAAGTAGAAAGATCCTCCTAAAGCAGGTGTAGACATTTTACCACATAGATCAGCATGTACCAACTCTAGAGGAGCTTGAGATCGATTGTTGGTCTCTCTTGGAAACACCTTTCATTGTTGCTTGCCCATCATACAAGCTTCACAAGGTTCCTGCAACTCTGAAAATGCAGGCAAATGAGCAACCATCCCTATTCTTTGCATCTCCTTCAAAACTACAAATCTGAGATGCCCAAATCGTTGGTGCCATAACCTGCTTAAATCTTTATCTTCTGTAGCAGTTAAAGCACTTAACTCATATAAGTTATCCCATCGTATGCCTTTACCTACAACATTACCTGATGAATCCATGATTTCTACACCACTCTTATTGAAGTGAACTTCGAGTCCACGATCTGCTATTGCAGAAACTGACAACAAATTTCTTTTAAGTGTAGGTACATAGAAAACATCGGATAACTTTTTCTCAACACTTGGAGAAGTGATAAAAGAGATGGTTCCTGTTCCTTCGGCTGGAGACTTGGAGTCATTTCCCACCACTACATTGATGGATTCCCGTAGAGGCACTAGGGAACTATACTAATCCTTTTTACTGGTCATATGGCGAGAAGTTCCAGTATCTAAAATCCATGGTTCATCAACACGAGCTTGAGCAGATGAACATACATCTTCAATAGCTACCCAAAGTTCCAGCTCTATGTTGTTTGCAGACTCTTTGTTCTTCCACGATGATTTTACAGTCCCATTCCGTTCATCAGCTTGCTTCTTTCTGCAATCCTTGATGGCATGGTCTTTCTTTTCACAATAGAAGCAACTTCCTGTGAACTTTTTCTTCTTTGGCTTCTTCTTTGATACATCAAAAGAGCCTTTACCTTTTGCATTTGCTGAAAATGCAGCGTCACTTGTACTTTGCTGATTCCTCAACCGCATCTCTTCTTCTAAAATCATAGCACAAAACTCTTCAAATGTGAGGGGAGTTGGCCTTACCTGAGTGTTAAGGGCTGTTACTAATCCATCATACTTTGCTGGAAGAACACGTACACATCTTCGAGCCAGCTCTTCTGGTGTTATAACAACACCAACTACAGCCAATCGGTCTTGAAGATGTTTTATCCTTTTGATAAAATCTTCATCGTTTTCAGAATCAGAATGCTTTTCATTTGCCAACTGATTTTCTAAATTCTGTATC
The DNA here is from genome assembly GCA_020310875.1 of Ceratopteris richardii. Lineage (NCBI taxonomy): Eukaryota > Viridiplantae > Streptophyta > Polypodiopsida > Polypodiales > Pteridaceae > Ceratopteris > Ceratopteris richardii. The sequence goes on from CM035429.1 coordinate 53,570,025, forward strand.
CTAGTGTGGTTCTTGGTCTCATATTGTCAAGACAATATGCCCCAAGCCTCATGTACTTTAGTAGTATGTTGAACTAAAGTAAGCACAGAATCACTTACACTAGTGACAATTGTACATAATGCATCAGCATTCCCCCTCTTCCAAGCTCGTAGAAGATCTGGATCTGGCTGAATCATCAATCTTGAATTTGCTGGATCTTCAACTGGTATAGGCTCTGGACCCAATCCCATCGGTCCCATGACAGTGTCAAGTAATTCATAGGAGTCCAAAATTGCAGAAATTTTGAACTTCCAGAGTGTATAGTTGGTTCCATCCAGCTTCCCTTCAGTGAATGCAGGTGGTCAAATTCGAATAGGTGCAGCATTAACATTAGCTGAAGCACCAAGACCAGTGTTCGACAATGAAGCCATCATCTAATAACTCCAATAATCTACTGATATTCTAGTCTGCTAGTAGGCTAAAATAGTGATACGTCTCAAGCTATTCGAACCTTACGGCTTTGATACCATGTAAGACAATAGTTATGCAATATAGCATAGGAGCAGTAGCAGACAAGATAACAAATATAGGAGAATCTCAACAATTTTTCTACTAGCAGCAAGTACAAAGATGATGGCGTTGTCCACCCGTGTGCTCTCAAGGTAGAGCTTAAATGGTGATCTAGACAACTCTAGATAGGGAGATACAAGGTAGAGGTATGCTGGCTCAATTCGATATCTCATGTAGTGCAAAAGTCATGTATATATAGGATGTTGGGTGGCCTTCCGTGGACGGCTATACATGGGCGGTAGAGCGTGGGCAGCCACCGCCCGCGTAATTGCCATACACGGCTTAGACCGGTTGAACTGACCTAACAAATATAAATGATTTCCCCCTTGGACCCCCCAGTCGGGGCTGCTCATCGTTGCCCCGGACCCCAAAATTGGGGACCCTGGTAACTCCCTTTCCTTACAATACCTTACATGGTCCAATATGACCATCCAACATGCAAGTTGGGATTCCCTTCAATTGGGTAATGCACACTTGGCTTCTCCTCATAATGGGGGCCTTACAAAATGTGCATACAATCATGAGGGGTAGACATTGATCATATACTAACATAAGATAGCTTTTTAGGGATGATAAGTAGACACCTTGTGCTTGCTAAGGATGCATATAAATCATCCTAGGTCTTTGGATCATCAATCTCAAATTGATTCATCAAGAACAAATTGATTCATCAAGATAGACTAGTTGACACAAAACAAATGAAGCAAAACTTGCTATTTTTGGATGAGATGCACTCTAGAACATTTACTTAGAGCTGACAGCCTACTGCAAATTGACCAAAGATATTTTGCACATCTCTAATTAGATATATAATAAATCTAAAGCAACAATTTTGATGAATTTTTATAATCCAAACTCAGAGAAATAAGTTTAGCAATATAGAGGTGTCATCCCGACATTTTAGGGACTTTCTACTAGATTACATAGCTGACCTCAAATGAATGTAGCTCATAGAATAATGAATCAATGATGATGAAAATTGATATGATGCAAATAGACTTATCAAATGTATCTATATCAATTTGAATCATAGCAAAAGATTAAGTATACATAGAGAAATGAGTCACTAAAGTTGACTCAAAAACATGAATGTGAACCTGAAGCAGTAGATGAGAATATAAATCCAAGATGTAGCTTGAAAATCAATATGTATTGCACATATTGCACATGATATGAATGAGCATTAAGCTTCGGAAGGAGGAGCACAATGTGTGCTTCACAAGTGACTTGGTGCTTGGCTAGAATCTCATTAGAATGTAGCTCAAAGAATCCACTCTAATCTGTAATTACACATATGTGTATATGTTAACACTCTTAGTCCAAGGGAAATTGTCTCACACACACCTATGTTTTGTTCAACTAACTTGTTCTAGGCCACTTTCCTTTACTTTGAGTCCACAATTGCTCACGAATATGCCCTCTTTTGGGATCCCCAATAGGATCGCCAAATGGATAAGACCCGATGTACCAGATTTATGCAAATTAATGCACTTGTTTAGCTTTTGGTCCTATGTTTGGTCCTATATTTCCTTGCCCGAATATAGCAAATGTTTGCACTTCTGACCACAAGGCAAAACCCCCCTTAGGCACCCCTTCTTTTATACCCACACACAAGTCTGTGTTCGCCCTTGCATACTCATAACTTCATACTCATAACTTCACACTCACACGTGCATGTATATACATATGTATTCTCCCCCCCCCCCCCCCCCTTTAATGTGCGCACCCACCCCTACTTGCCTTTCCCTACTTCCCTCTCTTCCCACTTCCACACTTCCTTACTTCCCCGTATACACACTCACACACTTTAAATCTTGCCCTCTTTTGTTCTCACCTTCTCATGCACTATCACTCTCACATCCGTTCCCACACACCCTCGCACACACACACACACACTCATGTATACATATAGATGCTCCCCCACATGCTCTAACACATGGCCCTCCACATATACGCACACTTACCAGTCATCTGTAGACACACATATATAGATATGTTCAGACACACTCCCCTTTTTCTCACACGTTCTCTTTTTTAAAACTTCCAAATGCATACTATTGAGATTGTCAACGTCAATACATATAAGGATGCGTTGTCTGCACATATAGCTGTGATTCATTTATGCCCCATGTTCTCACAACATTGAACATTATATATCTTCTGTGCTAAGCGTGGTATAGTTAAACCTGCTCATACGTTCATTTTATATTTCACTACAACTCTGACAATCAAACAACATAGTCATTATGAAATCCAATCCACAGCCATCAGGTCATTCAGAGGTAACAACCGCCTGTGCGATAAAGAAAAGCTCTTATGTGGAGCTTGAATGCTTTTACCTTGCATATCTCTTTCTCAATCTATTGCATGAAGAAGCACCAGCCAGAAATTCATTGCCTTCTCATTTCTTTCCTAGCAATGAAGCCTACCCTGCTCTTCAGCTGACTGTCCTCTTGTACAATAGCTATCTTTCTTCCTTCTTGTCCGTCGAATTCTCTTTCAAAGTTTAGGGGTCTCTTCATAGATCATACCCCCAAATTCATATATAAGCAGTGCTACATAAAGCATCCTCGAGAAAATGACGTTGTTTCATTGATGGAGTTCTTTTTCTACTTGTCAAAAGCTTCGTCTCTTCTGCCTTTGTTCGTCCAGTTTGTTTAGTACTCCCCTATGTCAGGCACATCGTACCCACTATCTGCTACCAGGCCCTGATTCTTTTGCAATGCTTTCAGATGTCCGATGCTTTGATCCTTCTATCGCAGCCACTGTCTTCTCTGCTCTTCCGTATTTGGCCCCCGTATGTTCCTTGCCAGTACAAGTGTTGTGTCCACCACATAGATGATGTAGATTACATAGGATGCATCTCTATTAACTTGCACGATATGCCATCCAGCCCCTTCGTTAATCCTCAAATTTCAGAGATTTGATGGAAGCCGTGGTAGCAACACGAATGAATGACCCCCATTTGTAGGCTTCAGACTTCTACCCATGCTCAGTAGATACCCCTCAACCTGTTGTGTCTCCTGCCCACCCCTGGTATCCTCCAATCGAGACCTTTGCCACAGACTGCAAAATACCCTAGGTAGTGATCTCGACCCCCAAAAACTGATCCAAGACTGACGACGTATAGAGATAGTCCCCACCCCTTGGATGCTTGGTGTTTCCCTCCTCATCGCTCCCCTACATTCTTCTTTCTCTCCCCAGATGGGCTCCCTCCCGAACTCTCCCTGATAATGACCGGTAGTCTCCCCCTCCTCTTGATGCTCACACTCACCGAAAACAGCGAAGAAGAAGCAGCCCTTCGTTCCTGCTCAACAAAAAATGAAGAAGCCAAAAAACGATAGCGCCCTTCCCCCTCGTTCCTGCACACGAAAAAATAGAGAGATAGCACCCCCCCAATATTCCAGCCCCTTCAAAAAAAAATCCCCAGGAAGCCTCCTCTGGTCATCATTAATGAATCATGCCCCTTTCTCCTTTATTTCCTCACGAGCGACCTGCAAAATACAAGAAACCGTAGCACAGGCAAACTTCATTGCCTTAAAAGCAAGGGGGGAATTACTACTTAATTAACTTTCAGAAGGGAGTGAAGGAACAACAAGTTGACCTGACATGGGCTGGATAAGAAAATGAAGTTTCATGGTGGACAATTACCAAGGCTAAGCTATATGTATTACGGAATCAATCATCAATTGGCGAATCTAGATGTGAAATTCACAAGGACCTCATGAATCGGCCTCTCTCGAGGGTGCACACAAGGGATCATTAACAATGGGGTGTGCGAAAAACCTATGAAATGTGAATGGCAACCACATAAGCAAAACACATCTCAAACTCCACAACTCTAGTACAATTATTCCCTAGCAAAATTTTTTAGCAAAGCAATATACTCGATTGTCGGCAAAAATCCAAGCTAACATACTCCCCCCTTCTGCTTGCGAAGTCGTCCCCGACGAGCCAATGAGCACCTGCACTCAAACCATTCAAGTCACTGACAATACATTAATGCACATTCACATACCTCATACTTATTCTGTCTCTTTCCATTGGCGTACCTGCAACCACACTACATCAACATCCATTAGTCATAAAAAATCAGTCACTTCACTTACCAACTTGGTATGCCGTTTCGCATCTTCGCCTATCATGTCCACCTGTCTACAAACTCACCAAAACATTAGACCATTTTTCATCAAATTACAATATCATCTACAACCAAAATGAACCGACAATCATATCAATCATCCACATCACACATATATGCTCAACACACACATCATGATCCCACATCACATATGCATTCTCGTCACACACAACCTACATACAAGTAGAAGACATGTCCACATTCCCTCTCATCACTCTTCTCGACTATTTGTTCAACACGTCGTGAATCTCTATTCATGATGCATAATCAACCCACTGTCTACACACACCATATATATGTAAGCAAGTACCATTCTTAAACTTCATTTTTGATGCCCTTATCGGCTATACTACCACCTATCCAATTCTTCTTTCGTTTCTCATTGAGTCCTCCTGTCTATTTGTCATGCCTCTTCGACCTAGGGTTTCCTATTCCCACTTGCCTTCCTATCTCTCTCGTTTTTTGCTTGCTCATCGACTAGATCCTATGCTAGGTCACCACCACCTCTACCTGAAAATGATGGACACACGACCAAGACGTCTCAAGCCTAACGCAAGCTCACCTCGACAAGACCGCTCGTCATCAACGAGATTTTGGACTTCACAAGTCATTGCACCACCTAAGAGCCAAACTGAACACTTCCTAAGAGTTTGCAAATGAACAAAGCAACTAGCATGCTTGGGTCGCTCAAGTCCAAGTCTTCCACAAACACGTCGCAGCCAAAACCCTAGCCGAGCTTAAGCTTCGATTCAACATGCCTCATCAGGAGTCCACATATAACCCGAATTCCCATAACACATACACACATTCCCATCCGAGCATCATGCTCTCTCGCCTCTCTTCTGTCCCCCTCGAGAGAGGAATTTTCTTTTTCTCTCTTTTTTCCCTTTTACTTATTTATTTACGCGCGATGCACAACGCTAGCCCTATGCGAAACCGACGTCAGCTCGTGGCTTTGACCACCCGGCCAAAGGTACTCCACCCGCCTATCGGCCCACATACGCGCATAGCCATATACAGGTCAGGCCTAGAGTGAAACTAGCGTCAGCTCATGGCCTCGATCACCCGATCAAGGTTGCTCCACCCGCCTACTAGCCCACTGCAGCGCACCGACAACACACACATATACACAATCATTTCTTTCTTGTTTTCTTTTTTTAAATTCCCGCATCTCGAGAATTAGGAGACAAAAGAAAGGACCTTTTCCCAACCCAAGCAATCACGACACACACACATATATCCCCCCGTGGACATCCCAATGAGACACATCTCCTCTCTGCTGCTACTCAAGCAAAAATCCGGCCACTAATGCCATGGTCAACATTTCCTCTCGAAACCCTCACACACTAATTACTTTGCCGACCTGAAACCTCAAAAAGTGTCACTTCAGTCCTAAGTGTACAGCAAACTCGATCCGCCCGTCCTCACGTCTCTAACTCACAATCCGCAAAGCAAACCCTAATCAGACTCAAGCCGTCCTCACCGACATCCATCTCCTCGTGTATTTCTTCCTCACCTCCAACCTCTACCTCGCAGAGATTCGACCTGACCTGATAAAAGACCTGGAAAATTACCATTAGCCGTTGTACCTCTTAGTGCCTCAAGCCTTGTCGCTAGGTCTCTTAATCCTTGTTTGTTGTGCTCAATATCACTATGATATTGGAACAGGTCACAATCAATGCCTCGGAACTGATTCCATATCTGCTCCATCTCTTTATCCTCTCTCACCCTTTTTGCAGATCCGAGGGAAATATCCTCCCTCTTCTCAACTCGAGCAGTCAACTTCTCGACTTCCTCTCTAATCGATCTTTCCTCCCAAATCCTATTCATATTTTCTACATCCAGATCATCTACCTTCTTCGACAATTCATTCTTCGTCCTTTCTAACTCCGTTCCGAATGCATCCAACCTATCCAACATGGCTTTCAGCTCTCCTTCCATTTTTTCTTCTTTCGGGTCCTTTACTTGTCCTCGCATCTCATCGTCTTTCCAATTCATCCACCTACCGAGCTTGCTACTCAACCTTGCATTCTCTTTCTCTACCTGTCTCACTTTCTCATCGCTCTCTACTTGGGCACTTTTCATTCTTTCTAACTCCAAGTGGAACTCTTCCACTACCTTAACCGCTTGGTCATCATATCTACCGGTCACCTCTCGCAATTTCTCAATTTTCTTTTCCACTCCGTCAACTCTCTGTGCCAGGTCATCATCATATTTAGGGGAATCCTCCTCGATCACAACACTATGGCAATCGGCTATCATCAAGCCGGTTCTTAGGTCTAAGATCACGTTTTCATGCTCAGACCCCGCAAGGCCTTCCCTCAAGCTTTTATTTGCTTTCAACTCCTTGTTTCTGTTCTCCAAAACTTGCAATTGTTCTACACATTTCGTGACGACCTCTCCTAACCTCTCTTGACTTTCCTCAAGCTTTTCTACTTTGGCCCTCTCGCTATCCCGCTCTACCCGAAGCAGATTGACTTGACATTCCAAGCTCTTTACGAGTTCCATCAAAGCTTGATTCTGGGATTCTCTATCTGCGTCTCAGTTCACTCTTGCAGTCTCCGTTGGCGAAGCGACTCTGCTCATGTCAACTTCCACATACAAAGAAGACAAACACCTATCCAATTCATTCGTTGCGATCTTTATGTTAGACATCTCTTTTGAGCCACACACGTGCTCGCATAGCCTCTTTTTCCCACATTCTACGCATTTAGGGACAAAGTCCAATGGACTTGATACACGAGGGCAAAACTTTGCAATGTGCCCGACTTTCTCGCAACACCAACACTGAATATAATTCGAGATTGGACCGACCCAACGACATTCATATGCACAGCTTCACATTGAGTGTCCAAACCCGCTTCGACTTCTAGTCCATCCGGGAGTCAATGTCCTTATGCTCGCCTCTCGAACATTTATGACCTACATACTTTGCACCATTTCTCTACCTAAGCCAATGCACTCAATCTAGGCCGACGGGCTGTGCCGCACAATTGGGGCACCGAGCGTACTCGTGGCACGACTCTATGACGAGTGCCAAGCCAACTTCCCGGCAGACGCACCAAAATGTTAACACTCTTAGTCCAAGGGAAAGTGTCTCACACACACCTATGTTTTGTTCAACTAACTTGTACTAGGCCACTTTCCTTTACTTTGAGTCCACAATTGCTCACCAATATGCCCTCTTTTGGGATCCCTAGTAGGATCGCCAAATGGATAAGACCCGATATACCAGATTTATGCAAATTAATGCACTTGTTTAGCTTTGGGTCCTATGTTTGGTCCTATATTTCCTTGCCCGAATATAGCAAATGTTTGCACTTCTGACCACAAGGCAAAACCCCCCTTAGGCACCCCTTCTTTTATACCCACACACAAGTCCGTGTTCGCCCTTGCATACTCATAACTTCACACTCACACGTGCATGTATATACATATGTATTCTTTCCCCCCCCCTTTAATGTGCGCACCCACCCCTACTTGCCTTTCCCTACTTCCCTCTCTTCCCACTTCCACACTTCCTTACTTCCCCGTATACACACTCACACACTTTAAATCTTGCCCTCTTTTGTTCTCACCTTCTCATGCACTATCACTCTCACATCCGTTCCCACACACCCTCGCACACACACACACTCATGTATACATATAGATGCTCTCCCACATGCTCTAACACATGGCCCTCCACATATACGCACACTTACCGGTCATCTGTAGACACACATATATAGATATGTTCAGACACACTCCCCTTTTTCTCACACGTTCTCTTTTTTAAAACTTCCAAATGCATACTATTGAGATTGTCAACGTCAATACATATAAAGATGCGTTGTCTGCACATATAGCTGTGATTCATTTATGCCCCATGTTCTCACAACATTGAACATTATATATCTTCTGTGCTAAGCGTGGTATAGTTAAACCTGCTCATACGTTCATTTTATATTTCACGTGACAACTCTGACAATCAAACAACATAGTCATTATGAAATCCAATCCACATCCATCAAGTCATTCAGAGGTAACAACCGCCTGTGCGATAAAGAAAAGCTCTTATGTGGAGCTTGAATGCTTTTACCTTGCATATCTCTCTCAATCTATTGCGTGAAGAAGCCCCAGCCAGAAATTCATTGCCTTCTCATTTCTTTCCCTGCAATGAAGCCTACCCTGCTCTTCAGCTGACTGTCCTCTTGTACAATAGCTATCTTTCTTCCTTCTTGTCCGTCGAATTCTCTTTCAAAGTTTAGGGGTCACTTCATAGATCATACCCCCAAATTCATATATAAGCAGTGCTACATAAAGCATCCTCGAGAAAATGACGTTGTTTCGCTGATGGAGTTCTTTTTCTACTTGTCAAAAGCTTCGTCTCTTCTGCCTTTGTTCGTCCGGTTTGTTTAGTACTCCCCTATGTCAGGCACATCGTACCCACTATCTGCTACCAGGCCCTGATTCTTTTGCAATGCTTTCAGATGTCCGATGCTTTGATCCTTCTATCGCAGCCACTGTCTTCTCTGCTCTTCCGTATTTGGCCCCCGTATGTTCCTTGCCAGTACAAGTGTTGTGTCCACCACATAGATGATGTAGATTACATGGGATGCATCTCTATTAACTTGCACGATATGCCATCTAGCCCCTTTGTTAATCCTCAAATTTCAGAGATTTGATGGAAGCCGTGGTAGCAACACGAATGAATGACCCCATTCGTAGACTTCAGACTTCTACCCATGCTCAGTAGATACCCCTCAACCTGTTGTGTCTCCTGCCCCCCCTAGTATCCTCCAATCAGGACCTTTGCCACAGACTGGAAAATACCCTAGGTGATGATCTCGACTCCCAAAAACTGATCCAAGACTGACGGTGTACAGAGATAGTCCCCACCCCTTGGATGCTTGGTGATTCCCTCCTCAGCGCTCCCCTACGTTCTTCTTTCTCTCCCCAGATGGGCTCCCTCCCGAACTCTCCCTAATAATCACCGGTAGTCTCCACCTCCTCTTGATGCTCACACTCACTGAAAACAGCGAAGAAGAAGCAGCCCTTCGTTCCTGCTCAACAAAAAATGAAGAAGCCAAAAAACGATAGCGCCCTTCCCCCTCGTTCCTGCACACCAAAAAACAGAGAGAGAGCGCCCCCCCAATATTCCAGCCCCTTCAAAAAAAAATCCCCTGGAAGCCTCCTCTGTTCATCATTAATGAATCATGCCCCTTTCTCCTTTATTTCCTCACGAGCGACCTGCAAAATACAAGAAACCGTAGCACAGGCAAACTTCATGGCCTTAAAGGCAAACTTCATGGCCTTAAAAGCAGGGGGGGAATTACTACTTAATTAACTTTCAGAAGGGAGTGAAGGAACAACAAGTCGACCTGACATGGACTGGATAAGAAAATGAAGTTTCATGGTGGAGAATTACCAAGGCTAAGCTATATGTATTACGGAATCAATCATCAATTGGCGAATCTAGATGTGAAATTCACAAGGACCTCATGAATCGGCCTCTCTCGAGGGTGCACACAAGGGATCATTAACAATGGGGTGTGCGAAAAACCTATGAAATGTGAATGGCAACCACATAAGCAAAACACATCTCAAACTCCACAACTCTAGTACAATTATTCCCTAGCAAATTTTTTTAGCAAAGCAATATACTCAATTGTCGACAAAAATCCAAGCTAACAGTATATATATGAATCTTTGAATTTAAAACTTGGATAGATTGTACCTAAAAGTTCCCTAAAGTTTTGGCATCTCTTAGCTAGATAATCTCTCCTAATTTCAGCTTGTAAATTGTGTCTAACTAGGCCACGAAATTCTTCATTGACTTTTACTTTTTGATGTAGTTACTTTTCAAGTATTACAAGTGTTTGTTTCTATGGCTTCTCTCATTGAGAGTATACATAATCAATGCTTTACATTAATGAGTGATCAAGCACTAGGCTTGGATAAGATACACCCAACCAAAAGGGGTAAACAAGACTCTAAACTAGCCAATAGGTGTAACCAATTTTTCAAATACAACCAATGACTTTGGAACATTCCTTCCTAAATCTAAATAGGAGAATTCGAGGAAGATTATCCTGATCAAGGGCCCTGTATGGCTAGAAGAAAGTCAATGTTGTTGCTTATCATTTCCACATGAGTGATACCCCCGATAATGCAAGGGCATAGAACTATTTGCAAATAAGGCAACAAAAGAAGGCTTTTGAAGGTTTCAATCATCAACACCCCACACCAAGGATGAGTTCCTGGTTTATATATTCAATGATCTAGAAACCCAGGTAAAGTAATCTATTTCAATCATAATATTGATAGGATGTACAAGGTGTTGGAATTTCTTAAGCCAACATATGTTTGGAAAAGAGAGAAAATGTTTCCCTTGCATAAGCCAACTGCATCTCGCAGGCAAACAAGTGTTGGACCCCCAAACCCATTAGGTGCTTAGAAAGACAAATCAAAATAATCCCCATAAGTGAGTTTTGTACATAATTAGGTATAGGATGTATCAGAGCAAGGTACTAGACAACTAGAGTGAGATACACAAAGCACATGGAGATATTGAAGAATTTCCCCAACCTAAACTAAGAAAACATTCAAGAACTTTGAGATGTCTTAGGTAGTAAAGTAATTACCAAGTCTTAAAAAAGTAGAATTAGGGAAAATACATTATCATTGATTCAATTTTCTCAAGTAGGATCCCAAAGAGATAGTTACATTAGCAGGACATATGTTCAAGCACTATATCAAGAAAAGCCATGTTCCAAAGTTACCTACTCAAGATAAGCAAGTTTCTTTGTTCTTAGATGGATTGTTGAGTAGAAAGCTTAGGTCTTATGTGTACCTAAGAGAGCTAGATACCCTAGATCAATGTGTCAGAATGTGCACCCACACAGAGGAAAACCCAGGTGAGGAGCTAGAGCTTTCAAAGCTTTACAAAGGATTGGATTACTCCATTAGTATCATTTCCATGTCTTTCTCTTCATTAGAGAAAATTTCACAATGGTGGTTTGAAAGCTTGGAGGAAATTTTTAGAATCGGAAAGCGCAAAGAGTGATCAAAATCAATTGTTTCTACATGTGTGGAGGAGATCACATGGTAAATGCTTGCTCTATGCAAGCGCAAGCTACTAGAAAGGAAGTATACTAATCATCTAGCTTAGAATTTCCCCTACATGAATCTAGAAGTTAGTAAAATACCAAGAACCATATAGATATGCAAACTAGTACCCTACTGTGTACCAATAACAAGATTTCTACAGGCATCTATACAACTATAAATAGCCTTAACAACCCAAACAAATGACTCAACCTACTTAAGATCAGCAATCACTACCCTTTGCAAACATAGTATTAATCAAGTATGTAGTGGTTGAAGAGAATCAAGATAGAGCTTTAGTGACTACATCATCATTGATCATAAATAATGATCCAAGTGCTAATAGCTTTGATTCTTCACATTTGAAATAGTGTACTCACATACTATAAAATTTCACTTGAACATCTAAAGAGATTTCATTATGAAGGCCCTCCACTAGAACCTAATTGGGAGCCAGATTACATGAAGGTCATGTATGCCAATCCAAACCCTAGACCTGAAATGAGACAAGTAAGGCTACAAGCTCCTAGAGAACCTTGCTTTAGACACCAGGGAGGTCATTTTATGTGTGAGTGTCATCATCCATCACCTTTAGGTCAATCTCCATCCATTATGATCCAAGGGTATTGCTGATATTATGGCAAGGAACATCTCATTTGAGGCTATTGTAAGAACCCTACAAGTGCTTTGAAAGTGGCATCAGTCAAATGTGATAGGCATAGTGTAATACTTATCTTCCCATAACCTATATCTTTGCCATTGCTATGACATCTTTGTGGATACAATGGGACAAAATAGCCTTGTAACCTACAAGAATGAAGGTTTAGATGGCTGATGATCATATTGGGTGTCCATTCGGATCGCTAGAAGGGATCACTTGCACCACTTATGGTGTGGAGTTGAACATATGTCTGCCATATGTGATTTTCAAAAATCCAACATATATGAGATGATACTAGGAAGACCCTTTTTGTATTAGCTATACATAGTGCGAGCTTGGGGTACCAACTTCTTGTACTTGCAACACTAAGGGGTAATGACTAAGATCAACTTGAAAGAATGCACATATAAAGACACCGCACCCCTATAGTGGAATCATATCCACAAGATGCAAGAAGACTCAATATCAGTACACTCTGTGAACACTTTAGACCCATCATTTATCCATGAAGATACTCACTTATGGTTGTGCAAGGTAGCCAAAGAAGAGGAAAAAAACCTAGAATCTATTGAACTAATAACATGTAAGAACACTAGACCTATAGAAGACCTAGCCTATGCATGCGTGGTATTTCTAGACGAGGAATTCACAGCTCATGATTGGGCATAAATACTTGCAACTATGGACATAGAGATCAATGAGGAATACTAGATCATCCATTGTGAAGAAGATGGATATGTTATACCATCGTTCATGTGTAAACCAATATAGGATGACGAGGAAGATGAATCCATATTGAGGATAGGAAATTCCTAGTGAGAATGTTTAAGAGAGCAGCCTCAACAAGAAAATCCTACAATAACAAGGAACTAATGAAGGAAGTAGTGGTGAGAATCAAAGAGCATGAAGAAAGATGCTTGTACAGAAAAGACAATTTAAGCCTTGAGGAAGAGGAAGAGTTAATACCTTAATTGAGATAATATAGAGATGTGTTTTCTTGGAAGTACAAGGACTTGAAAGGGGTAGAACTAGAAATCTATTCCCATAGGATCCCCATGACCTTAGAGGCAAAATCCCACACAACAGAGACCTTACATGTATAATGATACTTGTTTCATGAAGATAAAAGAAGAAATTGATAGAATGAAAGAATATGGAATCATCCATGAGATTGAACATACCAAATGGGCATCCCTCATTATTGTTGCTCAACAATAATGGTAAATTATGCATGTGTGTAACTTAAAGAAAGTTAATGCAACCATGATAAGAGATAAGGTATCTACTTTTTTTCAATGAGAATTTGTTAGAACGATTCGCATGCAAGGAAATTTACAATTTCCTTAATGGGTTTTTGGGATAAAATCAAGTATCTGTAGGGTCTAAAGATCATTATAAGACATCTTTTTCTACAAAGTGGGGTATCTATGCATTTCATGTGACTCCATTCAAGCTAAAATTTTTTAGAGGTGGATGTGTCATGTTTTAAAGGAATTCTTGTGAAATATGGAAGTCTATGTGATGATCTTTGTGCACACTTCAACATGAGAAAGGATCATATCCTATAGCTTAGACAAACATTTGACAAGTGTAGAGAATATCGAGTGTGCTTAAACCTAGAAAAGTGTGTATTCATGGTGCAACAAGGTAAGATTTTTTGTCATATTATTCCAAAAAGGTATATCAACACATGATGAAAAGGTAAGACCAATGACGGAGTTACTCAGAACCAAGAACATGAAAGAGGTACATGCCTTTATGGGCCACTATGGCTATTACAGAAGATGTATCCACATGTATGCTATTATGGCTTGTTTAGTTACACTAGAGTCTATAATATTACTCTAGAAAATAAAGTAGGTTCAAGGAATTGGGAGTATCGGAGATTGTTCTAGTGCATTTCTATTCCCTTACTGTATACATTTTCACATTCAATACAACTTATATAGACAAAGAAAATGATACAACATTGATAAATGAACAGAGATATAGCACCAAGGTATATCCTTATATTAATGAAAAGAATACAATCTCTCGATGTGCATGACTCATACTCAACTACTCCCTTCTCTCTCCATGAGGAGATCCTTACTAGTCATATGAATAATAAGCTTCTATTACAAGGTATGTTTGTTGAATTCTCTTGAAGTTCAATCAGCCTATTTTACAAAATAAATAAATCTAGATTTACAAAAAATTAGCCATACTGATGGCAACCTAACACTAGCACGCACGATGGACTCGAACCTAGGATTAAGGATCCTCCACATCAGATTGGGGATTATTTATCCTACCTAAATAATAAGAAACTCATAAAAAACTTTTCGAAGATTGGCTGTTCTGAAATCAAAGATATCCTGAAAAAAGGTCTTCATCCAAATTATTGTAAAGTTGGACAGTCTAGGCAGTAGCTTCAACTTAAGCTTTTGTAAATTTAATACTAAGATTTTCTGAAAATTTCTTAGTGGCTGCCTGTTCTTCCTCCTATTGTTCTTGAAGGCGTTTTAGCTTTGCCTCATTAGCGGCTGCTTGTTGTTGACATGCTGCTTCAGGAACTACAACAACCACCTCCTATTGTTGTTGTCGGAGCTCCTCCTCTGTTTGATCCTACATTCTTCATTGCTATTCTTCTTTCGCTTGTCAGATGGCTTCCTACACAATATAGACCCAAGCTCGATTCTCTGCATTCAAAAGATCTCTCAGGTTTGGTAGTGATCTTTTACCTTGTTTCTTACCTGCTTGAAGAAAAGCTGCTTCATCCACTACAATCGACTACGAGAATGCCGGTAAAGGGGCTGCAAGAATCAACAATGCTAACAACACACTAATCTTTGTATCCAATTGTTGGGGCTTGCATGTGGGTCTATATAGTCGATGCACTTGCTTGTTTATACCGTGGAAAGATGATTTCTAGACAATTAACTTGTCCATGTGTTGCTTCTGCATCCTTCATCAAAGAATAGAGTGTCTAGGACACTCCATAAGGTTTGGTCTACACGAAGATAGCGAGAGTCATTAGGTGCAATCCAAATTTCCATGGATTAGTATCGAGATTCCGGCATACTTGTATTCTCCCAAGAAAGCTCTACCAAACATCCGCTCTATCTCTATAGTCCAAGCTAATTTTCTTGGTGTGGTGATTCCTTGTTGACTAACATGTAATTACACTAGTATGTAAGCCGTACCAATCAGCATATGAGTGGTTTCTCTGATATGAAACTCTATGAAGGCTATTTGATCACCAGCTTCTTCTAATTGATAATGATACTACTACACAAAAGAGTTAATCATCGATTGATTGGGGATACTAGGCCATGGGATTTGTGCATATTGGAGCAATCCATGGTGTTGGAACCATTCCATATGTAGCTCCATTAAGTGATCACAAATCACCAATGAGATCATTCCCTGAGCTTGAGAGAGTTGAGGCAGAATAGTGCCTGCATCGAACTCTAGAGCAAAAATAAATCTTCATAGTGAAAAGTGTAGGTAAATATTGAGGCGAGGAAGCACGAGAGTTAAATAGCATGTAAAAATGCCATTAAAGATTTGTGCATATATGCATACTTATTTGCATGTGTGCAATGTGATAGAGAGGGCCTTTAATACGACATGCAAAATCAATGATACCAAGTCAGATTGAAGATTCACATAAAAGAGCCTCTGTCAAGTGCCACCCCTCATGCATGAAACCATGGTGCCTTTTATTAAATGCATGATGAATGTCACTTTATTCCCAGATTAAATACACTATATACAATGTTGACTGCAACCTTATCCACAATAAGGTAGCAGCTCGGACCCATTGACAAGGGTCCGTAAAATCTCTCCTGCCAGCGTAGCTAGCTGAAATGTAGCTCGTCCAATCTCTTGATGGATCCAAAAAGTACCCATCCACCATAGTTTGAATGTAACCACTTGAAGTTTCATTTTTTAATTAAAGAACAGAACCAAATCACCCAACCGAAAACTAGGAGTCCGTAATTATCGATCATGCCAGTGATGTTGCCTATTCGAGACTGTTTGCATCAGTACAAGGCTGTTATACTGATTTTGTTTGAGTTTGTGTAATGTGTCTATTGGAAAAATTAAAGATTCCTCTGGTAAAGTCTTTTCTGAACGACAATTTATAAACTTGGGACTGTAATTTCCATAGACATGATGGCTTCAATACCTAAACAAGTTTAAAGGGTGTAAAACTTGTGGACACTTTATATGAAGTTCGGTAAGCCCAAAATACCAAAGATAAGTACTCTTCCCATTTAGTCGGACATTTGAGAAGGAATTTCTGCAACATAGTCAGTAAGACCTTGTTTGTGCTTTTGGCCAATCCATTGGCACAAGGATAGTAGGGGGAACCAAATTTATGCTCAATTCTAAAATAATCAGTGATTGATTTTATAATTTGATTTAAGAAATGAGTGCCGCTAGTCAAAATAAGCTCCAAAGGAAGCTTGTATCAAGGAAATAATTTTGTGATTAAAATCATGGTGACACTATGCACAATTGAATGGTGCAAACTCCAAGCCTCTACCCATCACATATGTGTAACAATGATTGGGTCTTATGCATCCAGAGGACTCCTCTAGTGGATTTACATGACTTCAAGGGATTTCCAATGAAATCTGAAGAAGAAAAATTATGCCCATAATTTGAAAATTTTTGGGGCTCCTCTTTAGTGCTTCTTTACTCTACAACACTCTCCCCCTCTTTGTCTCTGCCGTCTCTTGATAGCCTTTTGCTTCTTTATCTGCGACTTGTTTATAGTTCTTTAGTACACACACCTAGTGGTTGAAGAAGCGATTAGGACAATCAATGAATTTGTTACCTTATCTGATCTAAGTCCTTTGCTTCTGTAATCCCCTTGGTATTCTTTACATTCATAAATCTGGGTTGCTATGTTGATTTGGGCTGCCACACATGCATCTAGTGGGTAAGAATGTGATATTCTTAGTCACCCTCTTCAACTTTTCAGCCTCTACCCCTTTCTAACTTTTGTTCTTTAGATATTTCTTTGTTCTCACACATCTGACCCTATTGTATTTTTGGAGCCTGTTTACTTCTTTTTGCCACATGCATCATTTGGCCAAGCTTGCATCGCTTTCTATCTTTTGGTTGATGCTTCAAAGGTTTTATATTTAAATATTCTTTCACTCCTTCTAGGACTTGATGCTTTTCTTTAGCCTGTTCATTTCTTTCCACCACACGCACATGGTGGAAAGGGAACAATTAGGACCTTCAGATAATTTGTTAATTTATCCGATCTGAAGTCCTTTGTGTATAGCGTTCCCTTGAAAGGTCCTATTGTGATTCTTTGTTTCCACTCTTCGAGACCTTCTTCTTTGGTGTTGCAGCATGATGTGTGCCCCTACGGAGCTTTGGCCAGAGGGTGGTTCTTTTTATTGAGCTTTTTTGTTCTTTGATCTTCTTCCCTTTGCTTTTTACTTGATTCTCCCTACACACATCCCTCCTCCTGAACTCTGTCGTCCCCGATAGGATTTTGTTGCGATGTGAGTATGGTTGTATGACTGTCTGCTCTCTATGATTTAGCAAATTGGATTCACATATCATGAGCTCTTTCCACTAGGCTGACTTCACTCCATTATCTGGTGTCTGCCTATGGTTTGCAAAGAAGCTCAACTCATAGGCCACTAGTCTTACATTTAAGTTCGAAGTCATTTTTACAAAAAATTCTGAATCCATCTCAAAAAAGCCTCTAAAGAAAGCTTCCGCAAAGGTTTGCGTATAAGGACTCAGGAAGAACATTAATCTAGAATATATAGCCATAATTGTAAGTCTGTTTGGTGTAGTAGATAAGTCAAAAATGGTTGCATCTGCTCCTTGATTGATACTGATAAAGTTCAAAAATGTATATTGTGCATGTTTGAATACCTTCTAAACTATAAGGATCATGCTTAATATTTTATTTGTCATGTTGGTGACTAAGTCTGGTACTGTCGCATATCTTGATAATCGAAATTCGATTGTTCATACCATATATTCTTCAATCGATAAGTAATTGTGCGGCGGGTTCGGTAGTAATGGATAGTTTAGCCATTGATTATTTACTTTACCCTGGCACTATGCTTCCTAAAATTGCATCCAAGTTCGTCTTCGAGGGACTAGGCAAAAAGATGGATTGATTTGTGGCACATATGGTGCCAATTCCCAGTGCACCCCGTTTTTCCAAGAACTTCTTTCTCCACTCCGGATCTACTTTGTCAAATTCTTCTTGAGTATAAGAAAATGTGTTCATGTTGAATTGCAGATCATGATGTGTTTCCTTGTTTGTAATTTTCTTGATAAATTGTCTAGTTTCCTCTTTTAATAATCCGTATGGTACATTAAATGGCTTCAAAATTTGTTCAAAATTTTTACTTTCAATCTTTGCCTCTTTCATTACCTTTACTACCTCATCTTCAAACTGTTCTATAAGCTGGGACATTAGTAGTGTCCTCTCATGATGGCTTAGTTCTACGATAGCCTATTTATGTCAGTCAGTGCTCGACTCTACTTCGTCCTTGATGGGAGAATGATGCATGGGGGGAGAAAGAGGACGTACCTCAATCTCCACAGTAGCTGCTTGGGAGCTTGGAACTACTGGTGTCCCCATTGGAACTTGTTGTGCTATCTGATCTTTTAAATTTTCATTGCTTTTGTCCTTTTTCTTGATTTCACTAGCCGCTTTTCTGATTGCTTCCTTGTTCTTCGGGAGTTCTTTTCCTATGGCGGCGACTTGATATGCATCTTCATTACATTGTGCAATAATTTGTGCTTCTGTAGTCTTCCACCTTTTCCTAAGCTCATTTGTGTCATACATATACTTCTTTTCGCATTCTTCTCTAAGCATTTGCTCTTGTTTTAGCTGATTTTCATACTTTGCTATTTGAGCGTCCAATGTCTGTGTATTATTAGGTGCAATTTCTTGTGTCTCTAGCGGTTGATTGCACAGAATGGTAGTCATCAGTTCTTTATTTCTATTTCTGAGGTTATCTGCTTCATCAATGTATACCTTGATTTGTGTTTCTAGCAATTTGCTTCTAGTAATCAATCAAGCCTTCTCTGCTTCATGTGCTTCATACTTACTTTGAAGCTCTTTGAGCTGATCTTGCATTTTCTAATTTTTGGCAGTGAGTATGTTGCACTTTTCGATAGGTTCATCTGCCTCTTTTTCTTTGATTGTAAGTGCATGTTGAACTTGCAATACCAGTGTCGATAACTTCTCACTTAATCCTTGAATTGATTGCATTCCACTAACGCCTTGTCATAATCACTATCCGCTTTGATAAGTTGTTGTTGAGTATATATCCATGGTTGTTTGTATCATTTGCTTTAGTACGGGTTTGAGTTGAGCCACATCCACATTCAACCATGTCTTTGGGATGCTCGGTTCTTTACGTGTGTCTTTTCCCTTATCCATGTGTATCGTTTCATTATGTGGTTGTCTAATTTGAAGATGGATCTAACTTTCTTTTTCTTCATGTGTCGTAGGCTTTGTAGCACTTCCTGGAAATGTTACATCCTGTGGAGAAGGCTCTGCCACAATCCTTATGGATGTAAATGATTCTTGTTATTCCACATCTTCCTGATCTTTTTCTTCCTTTGGAATCTTGTAAACGATTCTTGTTATTCCACATCTTCCTGATCTTTTTCTTCCTTTGGAATCTTTATCGTAGCCTCACCGTCCAAGAGGGTCTTTGTAATTTGAATCTTTGTTTCTTCATTCATCTTTAGTTTATGGACCTCTCCTTATGATGATCCTTTGTTTGGTGTCTCGGTGACTGTGTTATCAGGTGTTTTATCATTTTTGTGCCTTCCACTTCAAGGGAATCCTTTACTAGATTTAACTCATCCCATTTACCATCATCTTTGGTTCACTTTTGATATCCACATTCATGGGGGATGGTTCACATTCTTCTTGGACTTCAGAAGATGAACTAGAATTCACCAATCCTAGTTCTTTGTATCTATGGAATTTTCTCAACTGCTTTCCCTTCAAAGTTTTTGTATGAGTTTGATGATAGTGGTGCCCTTGTACTGGCAGGTTTACTTTTCCTTCCATAAATCTGTGATTATCTTCCATGGATTCCTTTAACTCTTCTTCCGTGATGGGCTTGGCCGGTTCAATTTTCATTCTTGGAAGTACATGTATTCTTTTTTATGAAGGGAGTGCTTCTTCTACCTTCAATACTTCTCTTAATCTCTTTGCTATCACAAGATTGATGTCCATAGATGTTCGGGTTTTTGCTCCATGGCTTTCATGCTTTAGGTCAGTGTTCCCATCTTTCTCCCATCCAAATGCTTCTTTAATCAATTTGTGCATGAACTAAATAATCACCCACTCTCCTTTGGATGAAGTGGTGTAGAAACTGAGTGACACTGGTCCATGTTATATCTCGAAAGTAGATCAGAGCAGTACTTATTCTATGATAGGAATATAACTTCTTTTTTTTGCCAAACTTCCATACCCAAGAAGTAGTGTAGTAATCTAAGATCTATCATAGAGTACTCAAGATGAAGCTGTGTGATGATAAACTGGATGCGTTCTTCATTTGAGCCTATCAAGATCAAGTCATCTACATAGAGAATGATGATGGCTACTAAAGACTCCTTTTGATAGATATAGAGATTAGCATCAGCATTGCTTCTGTGAAATCCCTTGTCTTCAAAGAACTTGTGAATCTTTTCATACCAGGCCCTAGGAGCTTGCTTGAGTCCATAAAGTGCCTTGTGAAGCTTGTAGACTTGATCTTTTTTGCCTTTGATCTTGAAGCCTTCAGGTTGTTCAACATATACTTCTTCTTGAAGATCTCCATTGAGGAATGCACTTTTGACGTCCAGCTGGTAAATGGCCACTTAAAGTGAGCACTTAGTGCTAAGATGATTCGTATGGTTGTGAATCTTACAATAGGAGCAAAGGTTTCTTCATAGTCAATGCCATGTTGTTTCTTGTATCCTTTAGCTACCAACCTTGCTTTGTACTTGTCTAATGTGCCATCTAACTTGTACTTAACTTTATAAAGCCACTTAACTCCTATGACTTGATGGTTTGTGGGCTTAGGTACAAGAGTCCAAGTTTTGTTCTTCTCTATTGCATCCATCTCTACTTGCATAGCTTCTTCCCACTCAGGTTGACCTTGAGCTTCTTTGTAATTAGATGGTTCTGGGATTTGTTGAATGTGATGCATTAAGGCGTAATTGACATAATGACTTTGTTCTCACTATCTCTTGTCAATAAGTCTTTGAGATCTTCTAAGATGACTTGAAGTACTTGCTTCTGAGTTGGAGTTTGGAAATACTGAGTCCCCCTCTGAAGTGTAGATAGGTGGACTAAGACTTGTACTTGAATCTTTTCTTGAGTATGAGGAAGCTTCATTGAAGATCACATCCTTCGAAATGGTGATGGAGTGGTTTTACATATCATATAGATGGTATGCCTTTGATTGGTCACTGACCCTAGGCCTTGATGAAGGTCCAGGTAATCGTAACTGGTATGTTCAAGCAGAGCTTCAGAATGGCAGATGGGAAAAGTTGGGGATTGCTCCATGTCTGTTCACCTCGGGGACAACTATGGCCACCATGCAAGCTGCTTTGGGAGTAGCGTGATCTCTCTCTCTCTCTCACTCTCACACAGAGAGCGACTGCATAGTGGTGCGAGCAATCTCTTTTGCTCGTGTGCTTTTGCTCTGTCTCTCAATAAGCACAGTGCCCACGACAGAGCTTGCCACTGATGAACAAGAGGAGGATCAGGCCGAGTCGCTGGGGGAATTAATCCTTGATCTGCTGAGAGATCTACTACTCATCAAGTTGTTAATACGTAGAATCTTCTGCTAGTGCCTCTGACAGACTCGTTTGAATCCGAATGTAGATGAAGAGGAGGCGCAGCTGGATTGTGAAGTGGATGCACACTTTGTTTGAACAAGAAATGAACTCAAGAGAGACCCTCTCAAAAATATGCTATCAAAATCATGGCAGAAAAGATCTCTATAACAATGTTTATAAACACTTCAGATCAATATATGATTATCACAAAGATTTGCATAGTGAATGGAATAGTCTCCACACAAAGGTTACAATAATGAACCTCAAAACGAGCACAAAAGACTACCAAATGCAAGGGTGGGTGTTGCTCTAGCACAATGGTGAGAACCACGTTAAGAAGCTTCACCTCCTTAATGTCAATCCGCGGAAGAGGTAGGAGTGATATGAAGATCGTGAACGTGAGATGGTGTGAGAGTGAAGGTGAGAAGCATCAAGATGCACACACACATACACACACACAATGAAGAGACAAGCAAGACACAATGGAAGGTGGGAAATTAGCTCTCTTACTCAAGAACACTATTACAAGCTCAAAAGAACTCTAAACTCCAACAAGCTAACATGAACCAACCTCAAAAATGAGCTCTCTAGCTCTTTTTATAGTTTCTAGACTAGTTTTGACCGGTTTCACATCTAGTGACCGGCCTAGTTAAAAATTAGGTCCTAGAGGCTATTTGGAAGGTTAAACGATGTCTAAAAATAACGAAAATTGGTATGCGCATTCTACCTAAGCTCCTCAAGCTCGAGGACTCCTCGGCTTGCACAAAATGGAGCTATGACTTACAAAATGGGGTTTTGTCTATATTACATATGTTACAAGAGTGATGAAAATCACTGTTGGATATTTGAAGAGGTAATAAAAACATAATTGTTTGAAAAAATGATCCGACTGGCTCCCTGCTCCATCTTTACATGCTTCCATGTCGTCTGTGCCTCTGACTGTGCCTCTGACTGCTTCCAACACCCCCCTCCCTCTCGCTTCTGTCGTCCTCGACAGAACCTTGTTGTGCGGTCTGCAGGATGTAGTTGCCAGCAAGGATTATACTTTAAATGTAAGGGTGCTTTCACCCATGTGCTCATCATCTCTGGGTACTTCTGGAGGAGGTCTTTGCGCCAATCAGGTTGATGGATTTCTCCTCTTTGCGCATTTGGTGGCAAGTCCGCCGGCTCGAATTGTGTAGCATGCGTGGGTTTCATGCCGGTTTCTTTCTCTATAGCTAGCTGATATTCAGCCATTAACATGAAGTATGGCTTATACTGCAGCTCATGCCCAGATATATAGCGTCGGGGGGCCAAATGAGCAAAGAAGGGGGATTGTAAGATTCTCTCTTCAATCATGGCCATGGCATGTAACTGTGCCTCTACTCTGGCCGAATGTGTCGTTCCAAGTTCTTCGATCGTTTTCATCCACGCGGGGGTAGGAAGTTCATAGGTCATCTGGCCTTCGGCCGTGACTTGTCCGCCTGGGATGGGTATTGGCTCGTATGCTTCTTCAAACGTTTCCTCCACCGGAATGGTTATGTGCTCGTCGTCAGCTGGGATCTCCGGTGGGGAATCAGGCCGTGGTGGTGCTTCGTATACATCTATGCGTGATTGGAGAGTGGTTACCTGGGCCCGTAATGCGTTTAGTTCCTCTATGAGTTCAGGAGAGGGGTCCACAGGTTCTGGTACTTCTGCTGCCACTGGTGCTTGTTGTGGTGCCGGTTCTCTGAGCTGTAGTAACTTGTGATCTTCTTTTAGCTTCTGATGTTCTTCGTTCATTCGATCATAGTCTTCTAGCAGTCGAACATGGTCATCTAGCAACATCCGCATCGATTCAGATGGGATTGCCTTGAATCTGCTCGGACTTAATGGTTGTTCAGGATGGTCCAATGCTGCTTCCAAATTTTCTCTATTCTGCTCTTGGAGTCTTTGGTTCTCCTCCTTGGCTGCGGCTAGGTGCCTCCTGAGTAGGCCCATATTCCTGGTCAGCGTCGCGTTCCTAATTGTTTGGGCTCGAAGCAGGTTGTCCAGATCAGCAGTGGCTTCTTTTGTTTTCTCTTCACTTTCTAGCTCTAGCTTATGATATGCTTCTCTTAGTTCTTGGTATCGCGTGTTCAAAGAGGCATTCTCGATTGATAATGAATTAAGCTGCAACTGTAATTCATCTGTCGTCCTCTGCAGCTGTTGATAGTTGTTACCAAGAGATGCAAACTCATCTCGTACTTGTGTCATGCATGTGAACATTTGTTGAAGTGCAGTGTCTATGGTGGGCGATAATAGTAATGGAGTGCTAAGTGAGGATGCAGTGGAAGTAGATGCAGCGGGAATGGGAAATGGGGTTGGGAAGGTGGATGCAGTGGTGATCGTGGAAAATTGTGACGTACCTAAATATGATGGTGCTGTGAGTGGAGTGCGTGTTGGTGCGGTGGGTGGTGAGATGTCCATGTCATTGGACGTGTCAAGTGCGGTGACTGTGAAAAGCGGTGTGTATGTGGGTGGTTGTGTAGGTGTGAAGATGGGATTTACAAATGTGGAGTAATTTACAGGGGGGATGGCTGGAGCAGCTTGGTGAAAAGGGGAAATAGGGGTTATGGTGGGTTGGGGAGGTGAAACTGGTGAGAAGGTTAGTGGGGTTAGAAAGGTGAAAGGGGGTCTTAAAGGTGGGGGAAAGGATGGGAAGGATGAAGGGATGAAGGGGTTAACACGTAGACGAGGTGGGGTGGGTGCGGGCATGGTGGCGTGAGTGGGCGGGGTAAAGATTTGGGTTATGTTTCCGTGAACTGGTGTGGCTGTTGGAGGAGCAGGTGGGTGTGCAGGGGATACAGGGTGGGTTGGGGAAACTTGAGGTGAGAGAGGAGTAGATGGTGTGGATGTTATTTCAAGGATAGTGGTAGTATGTACAACGGTAGTATGTGGTGGGGAGTTGACTAGGATGGCTTCTTCGGTGAAGGATCTTTCCGGCCGTAGGCGTGCATCTTGCGCCTGGTGGGATGATTGAGCACCTACCGGAACTCGAATATATTCACCGGGCTTCGATAGCAGGCGAACTCTGCGAGGGTCATATTGGGGGAGTGGCGTCCTTTGTAAATATCTTAGTGCTTCGACCGGGCCGATGGATTGGACCAGTTCTCTGAACCCTCTGATGTAAACTTCTTCAAACCCTCCGGAGATGAGTTCTTGTTCGATTATGGTCTGGCTCTCTTCTTCAGTCAATTTCTTCCGTGCCCAGACTTTCTCCATGGTACGATATAATTTCTTGATTGCCAGCGTGTAAGCTGCTGCTTCGAAAGTTTCCTCTTCGTGCGTGCTGGTGTCACCGTGTGCATCGGTTTGTTGGCCTTGGCCGTCTGTCTGTCCTTGTTCTTGGGAATCATGCGTGCCCTGGCTGGCTTCGTCATCACCTTCGTCGTCGTCGGTGGCCGTTCTTTCATCATCAGAGCTCGACACAACTTGTCCCTGTGGCAGATCCCGCGGTGTGGTAGGGTAACTGGGGCGTTCATATTCTTGGGAGAACATCTGTGCCTCTGAAAACTGGAATTCATTTGAGAATGCATCAGGCATTTCAAAATCGAATGTTGTGTTTATTGGTTCTGCCTCCATGTGTGGTATTGGGAAAGAAAAGGCTTCCGCACCAATAGTGGTGGGAGCTTCTGCTGTCGTGGTGGTGGGTTCTGTGGTTGTAGCTGTCTAAGGTGCAGCGGTACTAGTAGTGCCCTCCGTTACCACTGGTCTAGATAACCTTATGCGAATAGGTTGTATTGTGGGAGCGGCTTCTGTTGGTGATCGCTCTGGAGAGGGTTGTGGTGATGGTGACTCTGGCACTTGAAGGCAAGGAATGGTGCCTCTCATGCGCTTACCTGCCCGTGTTCTGCTGGGCTTCCTGGCTTTCTTCGTCGTTCCTTTGAATGCCTTCAACTCTTCTCCTGTTAATGCACGTTCAATTGGCAAGTCATAAGCCAAGCACATATAAACAATTCTTGTCAGCGCACAACATCCATTAAGCACTTTCTTTCGTTCCCATCTGTGTTGTGCCAAATACATTTGATCAATAATCCAGCTCGCTAGATCAACAGTCTGAGGTCCGGTACACGCTAAGTACAATCCAAACCATATTCTTTTATGGGGCATGGTGAATCTGTCCTGAGCGGGAAATGCGAAGTGTTGCATGCATATCCTTAGTGGCTTTGACAGCTCAGGTGTAATTGCTGAGATCTCCTCCCACTTAGTGACATCCCCACGTTTCATAGGGTCTGGAACTAATCTTTCTCGATCTGTGGGCGTGTGGCTTCCATGAATCTTGATGGCCGCTCTGATTAAATCCTTCGAGAGATAAAATCTCTTGTAAGGTGGATCATCCACTAAAGAGGGCAAAATAAAAGTTCCTGGGATATCCTTATTCTCCGAGGCCAGCAAAGTAGTGATTAAATAATAACACCTGTAAAAGTCAGGTTTGGGCAGAGGATCACTGAAATACTCCGTGAAGCCGGCTCTGGCCCAAACATGAGTTAAGTCCTAGGTGTTCTGTAGGCCTTCGAATTCTCTTGAGAAGAATTGGTATTTTCCCCAAGTGCGGTCATCAAATGTCAAATTAGATTCAAATATGAAATCCGCGTCCGCTAAGGGTCCTGCAAGTCCCTGAAACCAGTGAGAGTTACGGTGTATCTTTTCTGTGTAGCCCATAGGTGGGTTATCGATCGGCATGGGCCCTGGAAATCCTTGGAATTCTGGTGGTGGAGCAGTCGGGTGGGATTCTGCTCGTAAAACATTGAGGGGCACTGCCGCTACACTGGGGCCTGCTCCTGATGGTCCTTCGTCGGTTTGCATGATGACTGATGCGTTAATGAGAAAGATCTGCTACAAAAGATTAACACATTAGCATGGAAATTAATTATGATCCCATTAAAGTGAGACCGCAATCCCTTTCCATAACTGATGCGTAACCCGTGTAGCCAAGTGCTGTGATGTGATGGATGCAATGCTTCTTGCAGCACTAGTGCAGGTCTCTAGACACCTACACGTTTCAGATCATGCATACATTTCTTGATGAGATGAGATTATGAGTGATGTGTGATGATGGTGGGTGAATTTATACAAGGTTTAAAGGTTAGTGATTTATTACAAGGTTGTATGTTAGTCGGGGGGGTAGTTTTGTCAGACATGGGGTTGGGGGGAGACAGTTGGACACGCTTCGGTATCCATTTCCTAAGAGTCTTGGAGTGGATGGTGGGTTGCTGCTGAGGGGTAAAAGGTAGTATCGGGTGTGGTGGTATTGAGGGATGGAAAGATTTGTGAGGGGTATATATTACATGGCTTAAGGGTTGAGCTATGATACATGGTTTGGGTACCCAAATCTGCGTGGGTGTGGGTCTATGGGTAAGGTATTTCTTGGCGATCCAAATTTGTCGAATGCTCGGGCCTGTAGAAGAAGGTCGAGGGGATGGTGGATACTGATTCTGTTTCTGCCCTGCCTTTTGCTTGTCGGTCTCTGCTTGGTTGGAGTTCTTCGGTGCTTTTTGTCCTTTAGGCACCCATATTTGTCTAGTGCCGCTTCCTTTGGGTGGTCTAGACTGCTTTCCTTGTTGTGTCCTCTGATACTGCCGTCGGTCTGGGTTCCTTCGTCGTGGTTGACTCTGTCGTGGTTGAGGTAGAGAGGTCGGATGGACACGCTGCTTTGGAAAAGAAGGGAGTTCCAACACTTGCGTGACCTGCCCATTAGGAAGTGATTCGTTCTTTAACTTTAATCTAGGCCAGTCCGCAACAAGTTTGGAAGGATGAGCACCGCAGGGTGTCATGCCCATTTGGCCGCTGATGCAACCCACCTGACCGCTGGTTGTGTCCATCTGCCCTTGCGGTTGGGTAACTGTCCCTTCTAGTTTGCAGGAAGTCCCAAGGAAGATCTCCTGTCGTCCTTCTGATTGACAACTGTCTATAGCCAAGCCCGAGTGGGTTGGTGTAGACGTAACGTGACTGGTCTGACCAAAGATCTTCCGGTGTTCCGTCGCATGTATTTCGTAGGGTCTAGGGTTACAACCGTCAGTCGGAACGCCGTTAGGGAAGTCAAGCGGTATCACTCGCTTCTGCTCTAAGGTTCCAATCTGTAAGGAGCCTTGTCTAAGATTTAGGTCCACTAAGTGATCGTGTAGCCAATCTTGGCCAAGGATTAGGGGTTCTATCAGGTCGTCATCATGGCACACTAGTAGCTTCGCTGTCATGGTCACATCCTTAATGAGGATAGGAAGGTCCACCTCACCCATGCAAGGGGTTTCCATGCCTCCTAGGCCTATGAGGTATGCCTCAATTGGCCGCATTTCTATTCCTGAATCCTTATAGTGGGACCATCTAATCGCACTAGTCGCAGCACCTGAGTCAATTAAAGCCCTGAGTTCTTGGCAAGGATTGCCGTGCTCTAGCCTAACTGTAATGAATGGTCTTCTGTCCACTATGCTAGGATGAGTGGTTGACTTTACTTGACACATGGCCATGGGATATCTGGGTGATGTTTCCAGATGGTTATAATGTTCTCTCCCTAGTCCTTGTCTTCTTAGCTTCATGCGCTTAATGCGTTCTATGGCTTCTGCCTGAGCTTCCGCTCGTATTCTATTTTCTTCCTCCTTACGCTTCTTTGCCAACGTGAGTCGTCTAAGCATATCCTCAGTAAGAGGTTCCTGATATAGCTTGATTCTACAGCCACTAATGTAATTAGGCATTATATCTCCTTCTAAGGTGGCTAACTGTACTGCTCCACTTGTTGAAAGTCTGTTAATGATCATAGGTCCATAACCTCGCTTTTCTAACTTCCGTGCGTGCTGTTTCAGCGTATACACTAGAACTAAATCTCCTTCTTTTAGGCCTTTATCTTTCACATGTGCATCAAAATATGCTTTCTGTCGCTTCTTCGCTGCGTATATTCCTGCTGCTGCTTTCAGCCTGGTTTCTCCTAATTGTTCCAAGTCCATTATTCTCGCTGATAATTCATGGCCGGTCCACTGATGTTCCTGTGCAACCTTAAGGGTCGGTATCAAGAACTCCAAAGGAAGCACAGCATTCTGACCAAAAACCATCTGAAAGGGAGTTGCATTGAGTACGGTCTTGTAGGCCACTCGATATGCCCAAACAGCATGGTGTAACTGTTTGTCCCAATCTGAACGTTTATTGTTCACGAGTTTCGTCAGTACGGTACAAAGTATCTTGTTAGTGCTTTCAGCCTGACCATTGGCCTGAGGATGATATGGTGCAGATTTCTTGTGAATCACCATAAAATCCTGTAACAAATATTCAATGACTTGGTTTAGAAAGTGAGTGCCTCGATCGCTCACTAACTCTATAGGCAATCCATATCTTGTAAAGACATTTTCAAATAAGAATTTTGCAGTCGTGTGAGCATCATTCTTTTTTGTGGCTTTTGCCTCTACCCATTTGGTTAGATAATCTGTGGCAACAATAATGTATTCCGCATGTGTACCTTTTGCAGGGGGGTTGATGGGTCCTACAAAGTCTATACCCCACTTTGAAAATGCAGGTCCGCCCATCATGGGTTTCAATGGCATTTCATCTCTGCGAGTAGGAAACTGAGTTCTTTGGCACACATCACATCTCTTTACATAGGTATGTGCATCCATGTGAAGAGTGGGCCACCATAATCCTGCAAAGAGAATGGCTTTGACTATCCTATCGGGTCCGAAATGACCTCCTGCAACACCTTGGTGTGCAGTCTCTAGTATGCTAAGATATTCGCTCTCATGAACACATTGTCTTAGATATCCATCTCGTCCTCTTTTGTATAGATTATCGCCAATAAGTGAATAGTCGTGAGCTTCCTGCTCTAGACTACGTTGTCGAGCTAAGGTCATTCCTTGAGGGAATGTGTTCGTCCTCAAGTATGTCACTAAAGGTTCGCTCCAGTCTGGTGTGAGAGACACGTGATATAATGTCGCATGCTCTACTGGTGGTCTTTCACAGCAAACATGGCATTCCTTACACAACTTGTAGACATCTGCTTCCATCGTAGGCCAATATACTCCTAATCTATGCAGAGTCTGTAGTGTTCGATGTTTTGAATGATGTTGCTTTAGTGCACCTATGTGTACTAATTGCAACCAATTCGCATGCTCTGATTCATCTACACAACAAGCAAGAATCCTTTGATTATCCTGTTTATATATGCTTCCGGCCATTATTTGGTACCTCTGAGACTTGGTAATCTCTCCTTCTTTGATCTTTATCCTAGGATTCTTGGGTCCGTATGTCAGAATAGGGACTATAGGTTTAGCCCATTCTGGTGCTATCTCAAGGTTAAACAAGTATGCATCTGGTAATTCATCTACTACTCCTTGAGGAGCTTCTCCTGAGGTTAATCTTGAAAGGTGGTCGGCTCTAAGATGCGTCTTTCCTTTCCTAACTACCACTTCAAAATCGTACTCCATGAGCAATAGAAACCAACGTATCAGTCGTCCTGTGTTACATGGTTTGTTGACTAAATATAATAGGGCTTGATGATCTGTAAAGAACTTGAATTTGTTGGCCAACAAGTAGTGCCTAAACTTCTTTACAGCGTAGATCATCCCTAATCCTTCTCGTTCCGTCGTGGTGTAATTTCTTTCTGCTGCGTTCAATTGTCTGCTAGCGTAGGCTATGGGGAGATCTATGTTACCTTCATTCGTGGGTTGTGCTAACACACATCCTATGGCGTAATTGGATGCATCCACATGTACATGGAATGGCTTACTCCAATCTGGGGTAGTCAATATAGGTGCTAAGCACAAACGTCGTTTAAGTTCATTGAATGAATTTTCACATTCATTTGTCCACTCAAAATTGGTTAAAAGAGAGTACAAAGGCTTGGCTATGATTGCATACATGTGTATGAATCTCCTATAATAACCGCAATGGCCCATAAATGCTTGTACCTCTTTCACATTAGTAGGTCTGGATAGATCCGCAATTACCTTCACTTTTTCCTCATCCGTGGAGATTCCATTTTTTGACACAATGTGTCCTAGAATTTTTCCTTGTCTGACTATGAAAACGCATTTTTCTGGGTTCAAACAAACCTGATATTCTCGACATTTGTCAAATATTTGTCTTAACTCTGGGATATGTGTCTGTCTTACATTTGAATGAGCACATAAGTCATCGACATAAACTTCCAAGCTCTTGCGTAAGAATTCCTTGAAAACATGACACATGAGTCGCTGGAAAGTAGCGGGTGCATTTGTTAAGCCAAATGGCATCACACGAAATGCAAATATGCCCCATTCAGTGGCAAAAGCCGTCTTGTGTTGGTCTTCTGGAGCAATGGCTACTTGGTTATAGCCTGAGAATCCATCAAGAAAGCTGTAAACTTCCTTGCCCGCAACTCTTTCCAATAGGTGTTCCGTGATAGGAAGAGGATAACTATCTCTAATCATGGTGGCATTAACTTTTTTAAGGTTAATACACACACGCAATTTTCCATTCTTCTTGGGCACAACCACAATGGGGGATACCCATTCGGTGTGCTCAATTTCGTAAATGAATCCTGCTTCTATCAAGCGATCTATCTCCTCTTTAATCTTCGCAGCGTAGTTATCATTATACGTGTACGGTTTCTGTTTTGTCGGTTTTGCATCTGGAGTCATAGGGATTCTATGAGAACATATATCTGGATCTACTCCTTTCAAATCTTTGTAACTCCAAGCAAAAACATCTCTATATTCGCGCAATAGGGCAATTAACTCTTCTTCTTCTTCAGTCGTCAAATCATGCCCTATATATGTGCATTTTTCTTCTTCTCCTTCTATGGCAACTATTACTTTTTTGGTTTTCTCTCGGTTATCATATACTTGTCCGTCATTCGCCTTTCTATTGGGCATTCGTACCATGATTCTTCTATCTCCGATTTCATATTTCTTGAAGTTCTCGGGTACTTCAAACAATGATTCTTCTTTTTCTGTCATGGTGTCTTTCTTCTTTCTTTTTTTGCCCTCACTCTTAGTAGTAACTTCCGTGGCTAACCTCACCTCGTTCGTAATTTCCTCGTGTCTCTGAGTGTGAGTCTCTACTTCGTAGAAATATTCTTCCTCGGATGCAAAGGGTGGGTCCATGATAATTGATTCTAAATCAAAATCGCTTGCATCCTCAAATGCATCAGTGTTCGGTTCACACTCTTCTAAAATTGCATCGCCCATGATTGGCTCTATCGTGAAAACTGAAATGTCATAGCCATCCTCGTCACAGTGGGGTGTCCATTGTTCTTCATTGATGGCTACATCCATGGTTGCTAGTATTTCTGCCCAACCATGGGGTTCAAACTCTTCGTCTGGGAATACTACAGGTGCGTAGGCTGGATCTTGAAGGGTTCTTGGATGTTGTTCTGCACCTAAGGTCCTTGCTTCTAATCGTTCTTCCTCTTGTTTGGCTACTTTACACATCCATAAATGGGTATCCTCATGCAACCAAGAAGGGTCTGATTCTAATGAGTGCACGGATTCCGTCTCTACTGGTGTCTTATGGATGGTATTCCATTGTATTGGGGGTACATCTCGATGTGAATAGTCTTTAAGATTGACTTTGGTAGTCACTCCTAAGTGTTGCAAGTACAAAGAATTAGTTCCCCAATCTTGTACAATTTGCAACTGACGCATGAATGGTCGTCCCAATATCATCTCATAAGCACGATTTTTCGCAAAGTCACAAATGGCAAAGGTATGCTCAAATTCCACACCACAAGTGGTGAGGGATATGCCTTCTAGTAAGCCTAACGGTTTTTCTATGTGTCCATCAGCCATTTGTAGCTTCATCCTGGTGGGTCTGAGTGCTGGCTTACCCCAACGTTTCCATAAAGCGGTGGTAGCGATGGCTACTCCGGCTCCTGAATCTAAGATGGCTTTCGTGGTGTAGCCCTGATGGGTTATTGGAAGATAAGTGTTACCTTCCTCTCCTTCGCTTACGTCTCCAATCTTTTCCACGGGTATCTCTGGCACCTTCTTATGTGATCCTATCTGAGAGGGTGTGGTAGCTAGCTCAGGGAATTGATTTGCTACGTGCTTCCACAATTCTGGTTTTACCTTTAACAATTCCTCCAGAGTGAGATTACACTGTACTTTAGTGTTCTTGATCACTTCCGTGTTCCTAGGGATCACTGATTCTTCATTCCTCACTATTATCGTGGGTGCTCTCATACTAATAGACTTTGCTTCCCAAGGTCCTGTGAACTGAGGTAATTCTTGTAAAGAATTAGATTCAAATCCTGTGGGTTCACTCAGTTGTTCCACCTCTACATCATCATATATAGAGGGGATGTCTTGGGGAAATTGTTCCTGCAAGTCGTCTATTTCTTGAATAGGAGGATGGGTTCCTTGTTCCTTTTTCCATTTCTCTTCTTGTATTTCTCTCAAAAATTCATGTGAGTACCTATGTAGGGAAGACAAGTTGTCTTGACTTTCTGTATTGGGTACTTGAGACAGGGATGGTGCATTCCTTTCCTGTGTCTCTGGGACAATAGGGTTCCTATGCTGATCCTTTTTCTCTTTGCTTTCTATCAAGTGTTCTAGCCTCTCCATTAGTCCTTGAAAGTGTAGTTCCGGTTTTGCCATGTTACTCCAATTAAGATATCTAGAGGCTTCGAACAAAGCTTGTGCTAGTTCTACCATCTTCATGCAAAGTTTAGTTCTCTCAATTTCTAGATCAGCTCGAGGGTAGTTTTTACTCATTTCCGTTACTTGAGGTCCCTCTTTTAATCTAGCCTGATATGCACGAAACATCATGTCTAGATCTTCTGGTATGGGTTCCGCCAAAACTGATCCTGATTTTTGAGCTGGGATTTCTTGGTTTAATTCTTGTGAAGTCAATTCTTGTATTTTGGCTCTAGATTCCCTTAAACTTCCTTCCAACTCACTTATCTTTTTACTCCACTTTCTCTTTATTCTTTCTCTACAATCTTTCCAAGATTTCGTCTTTTTACTACTCGATTCTGCAACTTCACTAGTTCCGGCTACTTTCTCTTGATTAAGCTGTTGGTTTTGTAAGAGCGCCTGGGCTCTGGTTATAGCTTGGATAGGCACGTATGTAGGGTTGGATCCATCTGCGTTGTTTACAATACCTATCACGTTGATCGGTGTCACATTTGAAGTGTTAACTGGGTTCTTAGGACAATCTTTGATTATGTGCTCTTTGCCACAATCGGCACAAAAGCCTTGTATGTTATAGTACTGTGATTGCCTTGCTATTGGGGGATGTGGACAATCCTTAATGAAGTGATCTCCTTGGCACCTAAAGCATGGTCCTCTAGGGCCCTGTGGTCTTTGTTGTCTCAATTGGGGCCGTGGATTTGGGTTTGTGTACATCACATTAGCATAATCTGGCTCCCAACTAGGTTCCATTGGTGGAATATCATAATGATATGTCTCCACATGTTCTGGTGACTCCGTGTAATAAGCGGGTGGACTAGTTACATGAGTAGAGTCAAAACTGTTTGAGTTCGGGTCACTTTCTGTGATCAAGGGTGAAGAAGGCACTAAGGCCCTACTTAGGTTCTCTTCTGCAGCAGCGTATTTGACTGAGATGACATTCGCTGGTGGGGGTGGCTGCTGAGCTAAGACGGGTTGAGGTCTCTGTTGAGCCTGGTATGGGTAGTTCTGGGGAGGCCTATAGTAATAAGGCTGAGCATTGTATTGGCCTTGATACCTACCTGGCTGCTGGTATGTTGGCGGGTAGTTCTGTCTCACGGTTTGTTTGTTGTATGGGCAGTCCTGAGCCGTATGATTCGTGTATCTTCTCTCAATTGTGCAATATTGGCCACTAGGGTTGGCTTGAGGTTGAGGTGCATTGGGACACACGTTTGCCAAATGATTTCCACCACAAGTGTAACAACGTACATTAGTTGGTAGCTTGGGCACCTGTTTACTAGAAACTCCTAGTTTTTGGGCCACTTTTTCTGCTCGGTCCTCTATCAAATTAGACAATTTTGTGGATGCTAGAGAAGAACAATCTGAGTCTTTATAGACCTTTGAGAGTTCTAATTCATCTCCTAGGTTATCCTCAATGTCTATACATATTCTTACACACTCCTCTAGCGTTCTGGGTTCCTTTAGGTACACATAAGAGCGTAGTTTAGCGCTCAACAAGCCATCTAGGAACAGTGATACTTGTTTGGCTTGTGAGGGTAGCTCTTGCATTGGACATCGTTCGACATATTGTCTGAACCTACGTCCTGCCAGTCTAACTGTTTCCTGAGGGGTTTGTTTAAAGCTATGAATCAACGAAGACGTGTCGTGTCTAATCCCACTTTTAGAGAATTCAGTGATGAATGACTCTAAAAAGTGATGGATGTCTCTAAATTGCCTTTGTTGCAATGGTTGAAACCAAGTTAAAGCGGTATTCTTTAACGTTAGTCCAAATGCATTGTATTGCGTGAACATGTCCTCGACTTGTTCTGCTCTTAGTACTTGCTTGAATTCTGCGACATGGTCATAGGGATCTCCTGTCCC
This sequence comes from Ceratopteris richardii, assembly GCA_020310875.1. Lineage (NCBI taxonomy): Eukaryota > Viridiplantae > Streptophyta > Polypodiopsida > Polypodiales > Pteridaceae > Ceratopteris > Ceratopteris richardii. Next base: position 53,605,735 of record CM035429.1, read on the forward strand.
ATCAAAGTAATTCTTCATGGATTTCACTAATTGAGTGGCTCTCAATACTCTTGCGTGTTCACGTGGTCTAGGTAGAGGAAAATCATCTCTACCACCTGGTATTCCATGATCTCTTTGTCTATCCGCTCTATTATTGTCCGTGGTTGTTCTATCTCTCCCTATGGGGTGATTAAAGCTTACTTCCGGTCTCTCTTTATTTCCTTCTCTTTGATGTCCATGGGCTGAGGATGTTCCTGCCCCTTGTTGACTTGTATTCATGTTCGTTCTAGATGGAGGGAATACCAATTCTCCTCTCCATGTGTAAGTGTTTTTAGCGCGGTCAGGCACCACAAAGACTCTTTCTGAAGTCTCATCCAGGTATACAACCTTTCCAGGTGTATCTGGGTCCTTGAATTCATAAATTGTAATGATGCCTATCTCACCAGGGTGTTCCTTTCTGTACCTCCAAAAGGCTTCATCCGTCTCTTTATTTACGAACAACTCGGTGCTCCTGTTATCTTGAGGAATCCACTCTGGGATGAGTACTCTTGTTAATACGGATTTCCCTCTAGGTGTTCTAGGTTCTTCTAACGGTTCTTTTCCTTGAAATTTCGCTTCCGTCTCTAATTGAATTGTGCCAAACTCATTAGTATCGTTTGGCTGCGCACTTAGAACGTACATGGTTCCTTCTTTGTCTATGTACGCGTCTCTCTCAAATTTCACCACCGGTCTTTCCAATCCAATGGGTTGATCAGGGTTGTGCAGTTGCACCACTTGCCTTTGCAAACCATCCTCATAGATGCGAGCACCTAGTCGGTTGGTTCGGAGAAACTCTAATTGCGTTCTATAGGGTCCTTCTGGTTTTTCCAAGTATGCTACATTAGACCCTCCTTCTGGTCTGTCTGTGCTAAATGCCATTTCTGATTCGCTAGTATCTGAGCTCTCGTAGGGGTAATTACTATTCAATTGCTGAGCCCAAGATCGTGCAGTGGTCCTTACACTTGCCTCTGATGATCTAAGGCTTCGTCGGTCCGACTTACCTATATGTTTGCCCGATCTAAGGTTCATTAATTTCCTTCCTTGCTCACTCAATTACACACTTAGATCGTCACTGGTTCTTTGTTATTACTTTCTTGATTCTTTTTTTATTTTCTTTGGATTCTTGTCTTAATTTATGCGTCAGGAATTCGACTTTCCGTTATAATTTTTGAGTTCTCGTTCCGTCAGACTTATGTTCTTCCCTTTAGGTTTTCGTCACACATCTTTATCTTTAGCCTTAAACTTGAAAGAATTAAGTATCTTGAACTTGAGGCGTTCCTATCGTCTTAAATCCACAATGCTACCGTTTAGCCTAAGCTAAGAATTGACTGAGGGGGTTGAGTAATCTTCCAACCTCGAGTCGGCTTTTCTGGTTGCTCTGATGCCCTGTTGCCCAAGAAGCCGCGCTTCCCAAGCTTTGCTGTCTTCACTGCCTTGCTTGCTTGCTTTTGATTGCCCTTGCTAGACCTGGAAAAACTCCAATATTAGACCAATCCACAATTGAATGATCAAGCACTTGACCATACACACCTTTTTAGTCCCTTCCCTTTGCCCAAATTTTCAATGTGTGCCCCCTGGCTTCCTAGTCCCAAACTAGGTGAACCTCAAAATAGCTTATCCAAAAATAGATGTTAGGAGCTTTCTAACGAGCTATTAAGCTCAAAAAACGGACTTCGGATGAAAAAGTTATGAGTGTTCAGGCCCTGGGGGGTAAAAACTGACAATCAGGTTTTCCTTCAAATATGAGCTAAGGGGTCTCCTATGAGCCTAAAGGTCCAAAAATTTCTCAAAAATACCCCCAAAATTGGTCAAAAAATGGAACCCTAAATTTGCGATGGGGGTGCACAATCGCGATGGTCTGGGACCGTCGCGATGGTCCAAGCGAACCGTCGCGATGGTCCAAGCGAACCGTCGCGATGGCGTGGAATTTGGACAATCGCGATGGCCCGAAAAGGTGAACCGCCGCGATGGCCCGAAGTGAACGATCGCGATGGCGTGGAAATGGACCATCGCGATGGTCCGAAAAAGTGAACCGTCGCGATGGCCCGAAGTGAACGATCGCGATGGCGTGGAAATGGACCGTCGCGATGGTCCGAAAAATGAACCGTCGCGATGGCGTGATCAGGCGGACAATCGCGATGGCGCGGTCAATGGTCAAAGGTGGACAATCGCGATGGTCCGAAGTGAACCGTCGCGATGGTCACAAGTGCGATGGCGTGAGCCAATCGCGATGGTCCGATTTTGGGCTGTCACGATGGTCCGAAAAACGAACCGTCGCGATGGTCTATCTTGACACGTGGCACTGTCGTGGCGATGGCGTGGGCCAATCGCGATGGTCCGGGGTCAGCTGAACAATCGCGATGGTCCAAGCGAACCGTCGCGATGGCTCAAGTGAACCGTCGCGATGGTCCGAGACCGTCGCGATGGTCCGGCCGAGCCGTCGCGATGGCGTGAGCCTATCGCGATGGTGCGACACAATCGCGATGGTCCGAGCCAATCGCGATGGTCCACCAAAGTGTGAATTTTTGAGATGCGCCTGTGGATTCGTAGATGCGCAAGGGTCACCTACCTCGTGGTGTGGTCGCCTACCAAGAATTCCGAAGGTTGCAGACCATCGCGATGGTCCGCCACACTCGGCAGATCTTTGACAGAGAGTAAATTTTTACCTTTTCCAAGCTTTCCTGATGCACTGGAGCTCTGTACCTGCAAGAAAACTCAAGAAAACACAAGCACACACAAGCACAAAAGTTCTCTCTCGCTCTCTCGCATGCACAAATGAGGGGAAATGAGGTGAATGGGTGGATATGGTGAATTTTCTGATTTTTTTGGAGGTGAAGATGATGATGCGATGATGAAGATGGAGTATGGGGAAGGTGAAAAACACTAAAAACTAAGTAAAAACAACAACAAAAACTGAAATTTTTACCTTCCAACGCCACTTCTTGCTATACTCTTACCATCACACATTCGTCCTAGACTCGATCCCCGGCAACGGCGCCAAATTTGGTGTTGCTCTAGCACAATGGTGAGAACCACGTTAAGAAGCTTCACCTCCTTAATGTCAATCTGCGGAAGAGGTAGGAGTGATATGAAGATCGTGAACGTGAGATGATGTGAGAGTGAAGGTGAGAAGCATCAAGATGCACACACACATACACACACACAATGAAGAGACAAGCAAGACACAATGGAAGGTGGGAAATTAGCTCTCTTACTCAAGAACACTATTACAAGCTCAAAAGAACTCTAAACTCCAACAAGCTAACATGAACCAACCTCAAAAATGAGCTCTCTAGCTCTTTTTATAGTTTCTAGACTAGTTTTGACCGGTTTCACATCTAGTGACCGGCCTAGTTAAAAATTAGGTCCTAGAGGCTATTTGGAAGGTTAAACGATGTCTAAAAATAACGAAAATTGGTATGCGCATTCTACCTAAGCTCCTCAAGCTCGAGGACTCCTCGGCTTGCACAAAATGGAGCTATGACTTACAAAATGGGGTTTTGTCTATATTACATATGTTACAAGAGTGATGAAAATCACTGTTGGATATTTGAAGAGGTAATAAAAACATAATTGTTTGAAAAAATGATCCGACTGGCTCCCTGCTCCGTCTTTACATGCTTCCATGTCGTCTGTGCCTCTGACTGTGCCTCTGACTGCTTCCAACAGTGGGAGGGAGGGAAAATGGTATTAAAGGGTGAACAAATCGATGAAGAAAATGGGTGGGAGGGTGGGCAAATGGGCCAAATGAAGCCTCAAAGAGTAAAGTGATGGAAAAATGCTTCTCCAAAGTGAGTGGAGAGCAACACCAACAAACTCAAGCACCACCACTACCAAAATCACCGCCAAACACACCACCAAGACCTCCACCTAGCGCTCTGATACCATGTAGAGAATATGCACGCGGAAGCAAAATGAAAAGTAAAGTACTCTCACAAAACAAAGAATGTGTGAGACACAAAATGAATAGACCATGAAATGGGTAAACTCATGTGGATTAGAAATGAGCTTGCCAAGAGCATGGAGTATGCTCCTCAAGCTTCTAACCAAGTACAAATGAGGGGAGAGGCCCTCCTTATATAGATTTGGGAGGGGCTCTCAAAAGTACACCATATGTGCGATAAGTCTCCTGAAAGGAGAATGAATACAACTGGTAGAAGCTCATGGCAAGGTACCCAAATAAAGGAAATACAATATAAAATGGAAATAGACTAGAAATGGAGTGCCTCCTGGATACAAAATGGAGATGCACTCATGCGGATACAAATGTAGATGAAGTAAGAGCAATCATGTCGTCAACATAGTTTGGGTTTAAAAATGTGATATATATTCCATCATTATGAATTGTTGAGTTCCTTTATTCTTTTGGTTCCATTGAAAACTTGAAGCACTAGAATGGATGTTACATTCCATGATTCCACATGTCAGATACAAAGAGAAGGATCACACATTTATATTTTGTGTTTCCAAGGATTTTAGTTTAACCTGAAGAAGAAGACACTCTTAAAATTCATCAACATAATCCAACAGACTAAGAAGAGAAGCCAAAAGTAGATAAAAAAACCTAAAGAGAGCAAAGGAGTGAATGTTGTACATCATGATTTCTTAGAAATAACAAGATACCTTCCACAAAGAATCCATGGGGGAACATTTTGCATGCTTACACAAAAGCTTTTGAAGATTTGAACTGCCTTTCTAATTTCCAACACTTTCTACTTCAATGCTATAGTCCACTTGTGCCATCAAGTTACTAGTTTTACTCAATTATATCAAGTTAGTTCTTGGTTCAACTTAGCCAAATGTCTATAAATAGATTACAGGAATCGAGTCTCATTTTCCACATGTGCGAGTTGAGATAGAGCACAAAGAGCAAAATAGAACTAAGAGAAAAAGAGCAAAGAAAGCAGAGGAAAAGGCAAAAAATTAGCAATGGAGAAGAAGAGTGTTGGCAAAATGTCTCACAGGTAACCCAAATTTACCTAGAAAATAAAGATTCCTTTATAAAACCCTAGAAATTTTAGTATTTTGTTTGAAAGAATTTGAATTTATGTCCAAGTTTAGGATGATGCAACTCGATGCCAAGCATCGAGATTGTAGGAAAATTCGATACCAGGCATCAACTTTTCGATCCAACTCGATGCCAGGCATCGAGTTTGCAAGCCAACTCGATGTTAGGCATCAACCTTATGGGCCAAATCGATGACATGCATCACATTTATGGGCCAATTTGATGTCAGACATTGCACTTGAGGGCCAAATTGATGCAAGGCATTGACCTTCTGGTCTAACTGGATGACAAGCATCGAGTTTGGGGGCCAAGTCAATGCTAGGCATCCACCTTCTAGTCCAACTCAATGCCAGGCATCAAGTTTGTGGACCAGGTTGATGCTTGGCATCGACTTGGCCCACAAACTCGATGCTTGGCATAGAGTTGGACCAAAAGGTTGATGCCTGGCATCAAATTGGCTTGCAAACTCGATGCTTGGCATTGAGTTTGTCTTGGCTAAGATTAATGTCATGCCCTTGGCCAAGATAAATTGTATCACTTTAGGGACATTGAGAAGCGCAAGGAGAAGTTTGTTAAGAAGTTGAAGGTGATGCTTAGCTCAGAAGAGGGTGCTTGGGATAAAATCATTGGACATGTTGTGAAGCCAAAGAAGAGCATCCTATATTTGTCCTCTAAGGATGCAAATAATCCAATGGCCCTATCATCAGGTGGCCATAGCAGTGTCAAGCCCATTGAGGAAGAGGTAGTCACAAAAGATGAATAACACTGAAGTCACTAGGAAAGATAGACCAGTTCGAGACATGACAAACCTGGAGTGGTGCCTTCAATACATAGAAGAGAAAAATGCCGTGCTACTTGTATTTGTAGGGGCCTATGGGAGGGGAAAGATTACCACCACCCAGGTTTTTCAATATGGCCTAGTGTTTAAGGTGGATTACAAAGACAAGGACTCAGATAACCTTCTTTTCGTAGTGGAAACTTCAAAAGGATTGAGGAATGCAATTTGCAAAATGAAACTTCTATGTCCTTAATGTTGTGTGCCACAGAGGCTTGCTGAGATTTGCAGGGATTTGGACAATTTGATTGTGGATCTCTTGTCATGGATATAGGGGAATATCATGCTAAGCCAGCAACAGAAGATGACACTTGTAATGTCAAAGGGTAAATAGCCCATACAAAAGAAGCCCCAGAACAAGACCAAGCCCACTAATGCGGGATAAAAAAAAGCTCATACTCTCAGGATGACATAGTTGCCCCTCATGGAGAGGTTGCATCTGGGATTTTGCTTACTGAAAAAAATAAGATTATGCAGGATATTGTCAAGAGGAAGCTCGTGAAGAAGGGGAAACTTTTCCACCTCCCCATCACCATCATACACAGATCCCCTATTGACCCACTTACAAGAAGGAGGCCTCTTGAGATAAGGGAGCCTCATAATCTCCATCTGCAAAATCTTAAGAAGAGGTCGAAGATAAATCCACATGCAACTATTGTGCCATTCTTGGTAATGGTCGATCCAAACGAGTGCGGTTTAGTGGAGGAATTCAATGACAGATTGTGTGAGACTACACATACTATGTTATTGGAGGATCACACTCTCCAAAGGCACGAAGACAACTTGTAAAAGAGCATCCAAATACATACTTCTTCAGGTATGCAGAGTGTAAGATCTACATTGGTTTGACTATAGAGGAGGCAAAGCTCCTAGCTTGCGACCACAACAATCACAATGATTATAGGTAGAAGATGTCGTCCATTGAGCATATCCGTTTCTTAACAACCATGATTATGTTGATGCCCTAAGGGTAGGTGGTGGAAGGATTCATCCAAATTTGAGAAAGCAGTGTGTGATAGAGGTTGGGTCTATAGTGGATGACAATGTGAAGTCAGATGCATTCTGTAAATTTGACCCATGGTTCCAACTCACCTTCAGGATAGGGGAAATTTGGGAGCTCTAGGATGAAATCTTCACAATATGGGAGAACAAGGAGGAGAAAGGCCTGAGAAAAAAGAAGGCAAAGCTAGATCCTCAGGTGGATGTAAAGGGAAAGCGAAAGAAAATAGATCTCTCAATTGAAGAGGTTGTTGAGGATATGAAGCTAACACCTTGGAGAGCTTTGCAAGGCATTAAGGATGAAACTTTGATAATTTTGACATTATCAAGGGTCATTTCGAAAGACCTAAGCCTTGAGGAGATGATCATAGGGCTAAATAAGTAAGTAGAATCTTGTCATTGATTGGTTCCACTTGCTCCTTCAGTAACTTATCATGTAGCTCCAAACATCACAATGCACTCACAAGGTTTATATGAAGATTTAGGAGGTGATGATGAGGAGGCTTGGGTGCTTCACATGGAGTGAAGTCTACCACCCAGTTCACATGTTTGTGCCTAGATTGCACATCACGAAACTATGAATTGGCCAGGGATGGTTTTAGATCCACCCATATTATTCTTTCACTAGTTTGTACTTTGATTAGTTCATCAAAGTGCAGAATGAGACAGTGTTTTGAATCATTTGGGCAGGGATGCCACCACAAAGATGAGACATGTTCTTCCATTTCTAGAACATGACCATGTTCTTCCAGTTTTAGAACATGAGGCTCGGGGGTTGCCTACAGTAGATATATAGCTCTATTTTTTAGGAAAAAAACTTTTTCCAAGGGGGGAAGAATGTACTAAAGTATTTCTATGATCCAAGGGTCTAGCTAGTTCAGACCGATCTGAAATCGGACACCATTTGTTCATCTCTGTGTATGACCAAAGATCTCGAGTTTAGATCCGTCTGAACCGGCTAGACCCTTCCATCATAGACTTACTTTATTACATTCTTCCCCCCTTGGAAAACATTTTTGTCCTCAAAAAATAGAGCTATATATCTACTGTAGGTGACCCCTAAGCCTCATGTTCTAAAACTAGAAGAACATGGTCATGTTCTAGAACTGGAAGAACATGTCTCATCTCTCTGCCCAAATGATTCAAAACACTGTCTCATTCTGCACTTTGATGAATTGATCAAAGTAGAAACTAGTGAAAGAATAGTAAGGGTGGATCTAAAAAAATCCCTGGCCAATTCATAGTTTTGGGATGTGCAATCTAGGCACAAACATGTGAACTGGGTGGATTCAAACTACTAGTCCATTTCTAGGCATAACTAGTGCATGGACTTAGTAATGAAGGTGGGATTCTTATCCATAGTAAAACTTCAAGTTCTCCAAAACAAATTCAAGTGAATCAAGAGTTCTCAAAGTTTTACTAGGGATAAGAATCCCACCTTCATTACTAAGTCCATGCACCAGTTATGCCTAGAAATGGACTAGTAGTTTGAATCGACCTAGTTCACATGTTTGTGCCTAGATTGCACATCACGAAACTATGAATTAGCCAGGGACGTTTTTAGATCCATCCTTATTATTCTTTCACTAGTTTGTACTTTGATCAGTTCATCAAAGTGCAGAATGAGACAGTGTTTTGAATCATTTGGGCAGGGATGCCACCATAGAGATGAGACATGTTCTTCCAATTCTAGAACATGACCATGTTCTTTGAGTTTTAGAACATGAGGCTCGGGGGTTGCCTACAGTAGATATATAGCTCTATTTTTGAGGAGGAAAATGTTTTCCAAGGGGGGGAAAATGTAATAAAGTAAGTCTATGATCCAAGGGTCTAGCCGGTTCAGACGGATCTGAAATCGGACAGCGTTTGGTCATCTGTGTGTATGACCAAAGATCTCGAGTTTAGACTTACTAGGAGGTCTTGTGCACTTGTGAAGAGGTGATCCACTTAGCTTAGTGGTTAAGTCTCAAGGATGTGAAGGAGGAGGTCTTGGGTTCAATTCATCATAAACTGTCCTTGCTCTGATGGATTAAGCAAAGAGCTCTGTAAATAAGGTCACGGGCTCAAATTCTTGAGGCGACCTTCTGAAATTGACCTCCTTTTGATTTTGGCGATCTGGACCATCTGGTTACAGAATCTATTCTATACAATTTACATTCATATTTAATATCTGAGGTACTCGAGTGCTAGGATACGTCCCTCCCATGGAGTAAATTCGAGTTTGATTCCTGATTCTGCACAGCCTCTGATTGCGTCTACTTTTGCGTATGAAGGAGAGATCTATCTGCTCGACATGGCGAGTTCAATCAAGACCATTGTGCGATCGTCAGTAGATACTTTTTCTTGGTGATTGCTTCTATAGCAAACTACAATTGCCTCCTTGGATAGATGGAAGCAACAACAATTGGAGATCTCCAGTTCGATCCTCGACGGCAGATACCACTTTACAATCGCCATAGTTGAAGTTTTGTTTTCATTTTACTTATGGTGAAGAAGGTCTGTACCGGCACAATTTTAAGCCTCATTTCCATCGACGCGTTCGTTGTGTCCACCTGAGCGAGATACTTCCATTTTCCTTCTCTTCGTGATGGATGCTACAGCATCAATTGATCAAGTTATGTCTTTAATCACATATAAACATGAACCTTGCTCTATGTTGGATAGAGAGGATGCCTCTGTTGAAAGAGGTCCCGAGTTCAAAATCGCCCAGTAGCAGCGAAAGATTCATGAACAATGGTGTGTAATATCTGTTTTGCTACTAAAAGCAACTCGGCAGATATGAATTGTTGCTGAGAACAGTTCTGTGCAATGACAAAAGATAGGAGAAAGGAATTTGTCAAGAAGAACCGAAGAAAAATACATCTACACAATCTTTCATTAAAGCTTGTGAAGAAGATGATGAAGCCTATAAGAGATCAATGAGATTTTAAGGAAGATGATGAGCCTCCAAGGTCACCATTAAAGCTAGCTCTGATACCAATGCAACAAGACTACAATTATGACCACCACGTGCTAGAGAGATGACTCTCCTCCCAACCAAATGCCTCTATATATAGCTCTCTCCAGGGGACTGCCTTCTTGGGCAGGTGGATATTAGCCAACCATGTGTCGTTCATGTAACTGCATGTGCACCAAGTGTCCCAATCAACTCGAGTTAACTCAAGTGGATGCTTCTAGAAGGCTCTAGATCTTTTTGGGACAAATACTCTCCCCATGTCCCCCATGGGAATTGAACCCAAGACCTCCTCCTTCACATCCTTGAGACTTAACCACGAAGCTAAGTGGATCACTTGTTCACAAGAGCACAAGACCTCCTACTAAGTCTAAACTCAAGATCTTTGGTTATAAAATGGTGTCCGATTTCATATCTGTCTGAACCGGCTAGAACCTTGGATCATAGACTTACCTTATTACAGATACATAAGATTTGATTGTATAGAATGCATAAGAGTACAAGAAATAAGAAAAATATGCTTTTGGAATGAATCAAACACTCAACAGTGGTACCTCCTATTTTTTCAGAATGCATAGAGATAGACCCCGAGACAAAAAAACTAAGATTTCTTCCAATTACTAAACCAAATTCTTTGAAAATGTATACACATGAACTAGACACTAATAAATTTCCAACGAGTCCTATCTCATTCAATTCTGAGCTTTGTAGAGAGAGCATCATGTTGGAGTTAAACGCTTGTGGAAGCACGCAAACAACACAAGAAAGAGAATAAGCTTGGAGCACAACACAATACAGAATTTATTACCACTATAATGTACAAAGATAAGTAGCCCGTTAGGGCAATAGGCGTATATACAAGCCGGGGAAAAAACCTCCTAAAGAAGGAAAAAAGTGCCCCGGTGGTCCTAGTGTGTTCCATCACTACCTAAATATATCAACGAATCCCCCCTGGGAGTGATGCGGTGAACAAGGAGTTGGCACTCATGTATAAGGATGTGCCAAGCTATGTGGAAATCACTCCACAAAAGGAACTAAGCCCAAAGCTTTGCGGAAAGCTTCAAACTTCTCCCTAGACAGAGCCTTCGTGAAAAGGTCTGCAATGTTCTCCTGTGTGGGCACATATGCTAAGCCGATCTCCCCAAAACCCAATCAGAGTGAGAAAAAGCATGCAAAACTGGCGGTAGTGATCCCCCCCTTGGGATAAAACAACCCAAGTAGCCGAGTACCACTCAAGTAGCGAAAGATGCACCTAACCGTCTGCCAATGCTTGACTCCTAGGTAATGCATGAACCTGCTCATCTGTGAGACAGAAAACTGAATATCTGGCTGAGTAATGCATAAGTAAATCAAGTATCCAATAGCCTGCTGATAGAGAATAGCATCAAATGCATCTCCAACATCATGAAGACTCAGTGGTAAACATGTCTCTATAGTCTTCAAGGCCAAAATGCTGCAATAATGTGTTAATATATTTCATTTGACACAAAGCCATTCCACCATCAACGTGCATAAACTCAATGCCCAAATAATGACGCAAATGCCCCAAATTAGATATCTCAAATGAGGCATGCAAATCAGCCTTAAAATCAGCAATATGTGTGTTATGAGGACGAGTGAGCAGCATGTCATCAACATAAACCACAATGATCAGAAGTACATCATTAGCACGTTTGACATATAAGGTGCTTTCAGTTGGACTGTTCTCAAAACCATGTGCAATCAGATACGCATGTATCTTTTCATACCAAGCATGTGGTGCTTGCTTTAAACCATATAATGCCTTCTTTAACATGCACACCTAGTTTTCATGCCCTTTCTGCACAAAGCCACGGGGCTGAAAAACATACACTTCTTCATAAGTCACCATTCAGAAATGTTGTTTTAATGTCCAACTAATGTACATTCCAACCATGATGAGTTGCAAGTGCACAGATGCTATGAACAGTAGTCATTCGACAAGTAGGAGCAAAGGTTTCATCAAAATCAATACCTCTTTCCTATGCATAACCGTTTGCAACAAGCCTAGCCTTATACCTGTCAACTGTACCATCAGGCTTATCCTTCAGCTTGTATACATGCTTAGTACGGTGTATCTCAAGCGTAAGCACCACCTCCTTTACTTGTCAATCCACGGAGATGTGAAAGCACATTAGCATGCACACACATACACACTCACGCGTGCAAGGTAAGAGCAAAGAGTGAAACAATGGAGGGACTTTGATTACAAGAGAAATCTCATAGAAGAGCTCCAATCTCTAACAAGCTAACCCCCAAAATGAGCTCTCTAGATCTTTTTATAGTTTTTTGAGTAGTTTTGGCCCTGTCCAGACCCAGTGTCCGACCTAGTTAAAAATTAGGTTCTAGGGCTTATTTTAGGGCTCCAACAGAGCTTAAAAATTATGAAAATTGGTAGGATGATACGTTTAATGGTCACCAAGCTCAAGGATTCCTCGATTTGCAGAAAATGGAGCTAAAAAAAGGTGAAATGATATTTACAATGGTTTTTAGTGATGAAAATCACTATTTTATAGGGATTTCTTTTGAAAATTTGGCATACACTTCTTGGAGCTCCCTATGTGCTCCTTCTTCTTGTGTGTACACTTCTCTGATGTGCTTTTTATGCTTGTCCTTGACCTTGAGCTTCAACAAGCACCTACTACCCTTTCATCATGGTTGAAGCTATAGGCACTAGTTTCTAGGCAAGCGCTAGCCATCAAATGATAGATATTAACCCTTGACAATTGTTGAAATACTCACACAAAGACCAGAGGCATTAATACACCTACAAACAATACCTATCTAGAATCCACCATTGGGGACACAACAAAGGTCAGTCCCCATTCTCATTGGCTCAACAAGATGGCAGAACCTCTAGGAGACAGGACATACATTTGGGAAGCAGAATGTTAGTTTAACAATGTATGGGGAAAGTATCACATGTTTACATAAGAATTTGAGCAACTACAAAATATGGAGGAACTCCAATCTATATGGCATAAGGTAGAATTGGCTAAATAATTCAGTGCAAGATTACCAAAACTAGATTTTATGCACTACTACTACCTTATTAATACTCTGTGGCCTAAGAAGAAGGGAGAATCATGAGTACCTTTCTCATTCCCTCTCTAAGACGTGGAAAAAAATTGAAGAAGTTCAAACTCACCCTTAACTTATTTTGGGAATCCTTGGATATGTAGGGTATGCATGTTACCATAGAAAAGAAGATTCTACTACTAGACCACCTGAAAAATAGAAATCTCACCAAACTTAAAGATATGGTAGCTATGCCTCTAAATATCATAGTTCAACTTAGAATGTGTATGTAGCATTTTGCCTTTCTTGGGCAAGACAACTTCACAAAACCCCATAAGAAATTTTGGTTCAACTTGTACTTGGTAGATACTCAAAACTTGACCATTAATCTTCCCCATTTGATCATTGACAAGATTCACACACCTAATAATAGATGGCCTCGCAAGACCATCTTGAATGGATGTTGTGCCCTTACGCATATCATCTATGTTGATATATTTAGGTAGTGATGTGTGTGAACACACTAGGACCGCCGGGGCACTTTTTTCCCTCTTTAGGAGGTTTTTTTCCCTCGGCTTGTATATACGCCTATTGCCCTAATGGGCTACTTATCTTTGTACATTCTCTAGTAATACATTCACTATTGTGTGTTTGTGCTCCAAGCTTCTTCTTCCTCCTTGTGTTGTTCGCGTGCTTCCGCAGACATCTATCTCCAACAATTGGTATCAGAGCAGGTCGTCGCTTCATCTAGGGCGCCGTTGACACTCCTCCATTTGCAGTCTCAGAATCGTATGAATTTTGGTGAGCATACCTATGGAGTACCTGTTGTTACAGTGTAACAGGACGTCTTTCAACACCCTGCACAATGTTCCACAATCCTTTTGCAACCAATACATGTCGCATCATATAAGCCCATAATGGGTAGTTGGTACCATCCAACTTATCCTCAACAGCCAACATACGGAATACATCACTGCTTTCAGCCATGGCCAGTGACTAAAATACCTTGATGCAGAAAATCTACTATATCTCAAAAAGTTGAACGGAACTGCCCAGATGAGTTCTGCTAGACCTGTAGCAGACTTTGAGACGCTTAAACTGGCAAACAGAAACTGGTATATACCTTTGGCACAAAAAGACGAAATATCTTGCACAAGCACTACGATAGTGCGTTCGGAGGAGTTAGAAACCTATGGAGTTATGGAAGCCATCCCTACCATGATGAAGAGACCACGACCACACTATGATCAAAGGTGCATTGACACAAGGCCCACACTAGTCAAGAACATTCAATTACCTTTTTCTCAACTTGAAGCCACTATTATGAACAAAGCAACCTCTACTACAACCGTTGATCTGACAGTCAAAACCTTTGTCAAAACCTCACCTATCTCACCTCTGTACTCTCCATCTCCACCCCAGAATCAAGAAACTCAAATCACAATCAGCAAAACCACCCAAGCCAAAGAACCAATATTTCATATCCCACCCCATTCCCCACCTCATGTTGAAGTAATAGTAACAACCCTTGAAACCACCACCTCGACACCCTCTTTTTGTTTTGGTGCCCCTATCTCTCATGCCAAACTATTCTCTTCTATTATTAACCCTCTGTATATCATCTCCTCAGTAACATCTAAACCAACCCTAGGTCACCTAATAAAATACCTAGTCCAAGGACACCCACCTCCAATCGAATGCATTCTAGGCTTTTTGACATTCCCACCCCTCAATCATTATACCATAGCCATCTGTTGGTGTAAATGTCAAAGCCTTCACATTTGGCTAGGCATGGAAGAAAATATGAGCAACCATTTGATGAAGCATGTGACTCCTAGTTTGTAACTTTTTGATCATTCACCATTGTAAAAGGTTTTAACCTTGAGAGAATATTGTAAAGGCTTGAATCATGTGGAGGTAGGAAGCATACTAGCTACGAGTTACATTGATGGAATAGCTCCTAATGTGGAGGAAACACTTTTAGGTGAAATTCAAATTCAAATTTGAAGAAAATCCTTATAAAAAGGCTTGTGAAAACTTGCAGCCTTGTGGCCTCATTAAGAGCTCTCTTATTGATCGTTTGTAAGACTTGAGTAGCTTACACCATAGCTCACTCAGTCTCTTACCATTGGACATCATTTCTATGCCAATGATCTTGTACAACAATGTTCTATAATACATACACTTCATTGATCATCTTTGCCTGCTTCTCTGCTATGACTACTCAGAACAGTGAACTTTGCTTGATCATATCTCAGTGATTTCACAATCATTTTGGATTATCTATAGCTTATTGGAACCAGATCAAAGTCTATTTTATCCCTTCAAAATTTCAAGGCATTTGCTTCAGCCATTTGGGAGAAATCGCCATCGAGTTTCTCTTTGGTCATCTACTACTCAGTCCCTAAAAAGTCGGGGGTAAGCTTAATCAATTACTACTGTCCTATGGGCACTGAGCAAAAGAACCAGGAGGTGTCTAGACCAAAATAGCAAGTTTTGTGACACTAGCTATTTGTGAAGTAGTCTGTTTTGATTCAATTGTTTGAAAGAGCAACTCCAAAGTACATAGTTACTTTCTTGGTGTCATTTGCAAGCTAAAAGGGCCTACAACATAACTCTGAAGTTTGACAGGGTAGGTACTAAGGAGGTTTTAGCAGTACCACCTCACTTCCTTGAGGTATCCATCCATCTCTTTCAACAGTGGTATCAGAGCAAGGTAAGGTCAAATGGGAGATGGTCTCCCTTCTTTCATTGATAAATTGGATAGGAATAACTATCCAACATGGTCCTTGAGGATGAAGACCTATCTACAAGGAAGGAGTCTCTATGGATACATATCAAGAGATGAGGAGATGCCCATATTCAGAAGCAAAGGTCAACCTACAAGAGAGGAGCTATAATCACACAACAGACGAGTGCTATAGGAACTTCAAGAATTAGAGAGGAAGAGGATTTCAAAGAGGTGGCTACTCACAATCAAGAGGAAGATTCAACCATAATCAAGGCTACAACCATGGCTACAACAACAATTCCAAAAACAATTATCAAGGAGAGACTTCAACAATTATACAGAGGATCAAGAGGATTCCCTTCTCATTATGAACATCACTTCAAAACAAGGTATGAATGATGAGCACCTCTTCTATATCAACTCAAGTTGTTCGAACCATGTAGCGGGAAATGTAGCTCTCCTTTCTCATCTTGAGGAGCCCAAGGGAAAGCACGAAGTACAAATAGGTGATGGCACCAAACATTCAGTGATCAAGGTAGGAAATGTCAAAACTTCTGATGGTAAGCAGAGTTCTTTATGTACCTACTATCACAAAGAATTTCATGAGTGTTGGACAGATAGTGGAAGAGGAATTTGCATGTTAGGTTCAACAAATATGGAGCTTTTATGGAGGACCCCCAACATGGATTCAAGAGAATAGCCAAGGGAGAGAAAACAGGTAGGTTATTTACATTTGAGCTTGAGGACACTAGAAATATGGCACTTTAGAATTATAAAGATCAAACCTTGTCTGAGTTAGAGATTTGGCACAAACGATTAGGACACATTGGTGAAATAACCTTGAAGCAGATATGTAGAGATCAATGTGTGCTTGGGATACCTAATGTATCCAAGCAACATATGATCTATAAGTGTGGTGCTTGTCAATTTGGTAAATCACACAGGTTACCCTTTACAAAGAAAGGCTATATGCATGAGGATTGTTTGGAACTTGTCCACACAGATGTGTGGGGACCAAGCAAGGATCCCTCAATTTCAAGATCAAGGTACTATGTGTCATTTATTGATGATTTTAGTAGGTGGACTATCTTGTATTTCATGAAACATAAAGATGAAGTATTTAGTTGTTTCACGAAATATCTTGCACTTGTGGAAAATCAAACAGGGAAAAGTCTAAAGAGGATAAGGTCAGATGGAGGAGGTGATTACTTCTCCAATGAATCTGATGCATTTTTGTAGGACTGAGGTATCAAAGGGGAGATTACTACCAGATATACTCCTGAGCAAAATGGAGTAGCAGAAAGGAGAAACAAATTGATTGTGAAAGTAGCTAGATCAATGCTTAATGAAAAGAAATTGCCTAATTATTTATGGGCCAAGAGTGTTTCTACTGCCATTTATCTTATTAATAGGTTACCCTCTAAGTCACTTGATGGGATGAACCCATATGAGGCATGGCATGGTAGAAGGCCATCACTTGATCATTGTAGAATATTTGGTTGTGTTGCTTATGTGCATGTTCCATCTCAAATAAGAGGTAAGCTAGACCCTAAGGCAGAGAAATGCATCTTCATAGGGTATGATTTAAATTAGAAAGGATACAAGTTCTATAATCCATCCAACAAAGGCTTTATGGTTAGTAGAGATGTTGTGTTTGATGAGAATGATTCTTGGTTTGAAAGTGAATGCAGGAAGGTCAAGTTGCCATATGTGACTTGGAAGAAGAATTTCCAAGCCTCACCAAGGAGGAGCCAAACACAATTGAGAACATCAAATCAGATGATGAGGACACCATCAACTTGGAAGATTTCAAAGCATGGAGATCAAAAGGCAAAGCCAAGAGGAAGAGGTTGGAAGACATACCTGAATCATCCATCCAAGCCTTGAGGAGATCACAAAGAGAGAGTAAGAAGCCAATCAGATATGGGTATGATACTTCATTAGTTACTAAGCATTCCATTTATCTTCCTAAGGTTCTTCACTTGAAGAACCTTCTTCATATGAAGAAGCAAGTACCAAGGCATAATGGAAGGAAGCTATGGATGAAGAGATAGAAGCACTCTAAGAAAATGACACTTGGGAGCTAGTACCCAAGAAGGCATCAATGAAGGTAATTGGTTCTAGATGGATTTAGAAAATCAAGAGGAAATCAAATGGATCCATAAATAGGTATAAAGCTAAACTTGTGGCTAAGGGTTCTGCACAAACCCAAGGAGTAGATTATGAAGAAGCTTTCTCACCTGTGGCTAAGATGCCAACCATAATAGTATTGGTAAGTGTGGCTGCATCTAGAAATTGGAATATGTATCAACTAGATGTGAAAAATGCCTTTCTCAATGGATGGATTTTAGAGGAGGTTTACATGGCTCAACCTCATGGCTATGAAGACCCAAGCAAGGTAAATCATGTGTGCAAATTGAACAAAGCTCTTTATGGTTTGAAGCAGGCACCTAGGGCATGGAACCATAGGTTAACAACCTATCTTCAAGACGAAAGATTCATGATGAGGAAAGCAGATTCTTCTCTGTTTGTCAAGAGAAGTAACTCAGAAATGATATACTTATGTGTATATGTTGATCACATCATCTTGACATAGTGATGCCAATGGCATCAAACAAATCAAGAACCAAATGATGCAGGAGTTCAAAATTAGTGGCCTAGGTTTTCTGAAGTATTTTCTTAAACTTGAGTTAGTCTACGCTAACTCTGGAATCTACATCACTCAAAGGAAATATGTGCATGACATGTTGAAGAAATTCCACTTGGAGAATGCAAAGGTGTCTAACACCCCTATGGAGGTAAATCATAAATTGAGTGCTCATGTAGGTGATTTGCTTGAAGACATTGCAGGATATCAAAGCATACTTGGAAGTCTTAACTATGAAACATTAACCAGGATTGATATAAGTTAAGTGTTTTGAGTCAATTCATGCATAAACCTAGAGTACCTCACTTGGAAGCTGCCAAAAGGACTTTGAAGTATCTCAAAGGTACTCAAAATCAAGGTCTTTACTTCCCATACACATCAGATTTGGACATTAAGCTATACTCAAATGCTGATAGGGTAGGTTGTAAGGATGATAGAAGAAGTACTTCTGGATATCTATATTTTGCAGGTGATAAGCCCATTTCATGGTCTTCAAAAAAGAAACCAACTGTTGCTCTATCTTAAACAGAGGCTGAATATAGAGGATTAGCAAATGCGACACAAGAAGCCATTTGGATTAGCTTGCTCTACTCAGATTTGGGACTTCACACTCATTCACCTATGAACTTTGGTGACAACACAAGTTCTTTGCATCTTGCAGCCAATCCCCTTTATCATGCAAGAACCAAGCATATAGAAGTACATTATCACTATGTTAGAGAGAAGCTATTAAGCAAAGAGATTCAGTTGGCATATGTATCTACAAATATGCAATGTGCAGATTTGTTAACCAAAGCACTTGATGGTACTAAACTTTGCAAGTTTAAAGCTATGATTGGATTGCACGATATTCAAGAGGATTGATGAAACTATACAAGCCAAGATGTTTGGCTTGAGGGGGAGCTATTGGTGTAAATGTCCACGCCTTCACATTTGGCTAGGCATGGAAGTAAATATGAGCAACCATTTGATGAAGCATGTGACTCCTAGTTTGTAACTTTTTGATCATTCACCATTGTAAAAGGTTTTAACCTTGAGAGAATATTGTAAAGGCTTGAATCTTGTGGAGGTAGGAAGCATATTAGCTACGAATTACATTTGATAGAATAACTCCTAATTTTGAGGAGGCACTTTTAGGTGGAGCCTAGTTTGAAATTCAAATTCAAATTTGAAGAAAATCCTTATAAAAAGGCTTGTGAATACATGCGGCCTTGTGGCCTCATTGAGAGCTCTCCTATTGACCATTTGTAAGACTTGAGTAGCTTACACCATAGCTCACTCAGTCTCTTATCATTGGGCGTCATTTGTATGCCAATGATCTTGTACAACAATGTTCTATAATACATATACTTCATTGATCATCTTTGCCTACTTCTCTGCTATGAGTACTTAGAACAGTGAACTTTGCTTGATCATATCTCAATGATTTCGCAACCATTTTGCATGATCTATAGCTTGTTGGAACGAGATCAAACTCTATTTTGTGCCCTCAAAATTTCAAGGTATTTGCTTCAGCCATTTGGGAGAAATCACCATCGAATTGCTCTCTAGTCATCTACTACTCAGTCCCTAAAAAGTCAGGGGTAAGCCTTGGATTGCTAAATTGATCTCTCAGTGTATGGTTTGTCACTTTAGATGATTCCACTTGTAATCATTAGCTATCTAAGCTAATGTGATTCCATCAAAAGGAATTTAATCAATTGGTACTTTATTGTGAGCACTGAGTAAAAGAACCAGCAGATGTCTAGACCAATATAGCAACTTTTGTGACACTAGCTATTTGTGAAGTAGTTTGTTTTGATTCAATTGTTTGAAGGATCAACTCCAAAGTCCATAGGTACTTTCTTGGTGTCATTTGCAAGCTAAAAGGGCCTACAGCATAACTTTGAAGTTTGATTGGGTAGGTACAAAGCAGGTTTTAGCAGTACCACCTCACTTCCTTGAGGTATCCATCCATCTCTTCCAACAAAATCACCCTCAAGCCCCTACAACCACATTACCCCCACCATGGGAAACCGTCATGGAAGCCATGTGTCATGGAGCTTAAGTGTCATGTGCTATACTTTTTGCCATGCTTAGTCGATGAGTTATTGCACGGATGGAACAACTCCCGCCTTACAGACAGAGATTTGTCTATCCTCCCGACCACGCCCGAGCGGCTCCTTTTTGTGTGTCTCTCTTTGATTCCTCATAAGAGATAATAATGTCTTAGTTCTTCTACCATATAATATAATCCCAAATTGATGCCATGTGGCATGAGTGCCACCTCACCCAAGGAGGGGTGCATCCCTATTGTGACATTTCCTTCCCCTTAATAGCATTTTCGTCCTCGAAAATGTAAATGAAATGTTCGTAATGATAGAAGAAAGTGCTCAGACTCCCCATAACCCCATGTACTCTATGTACATGGTCATCCCTGTGTGTTGTTTCTCTGTATCCTTCCCCTTAAGAAGTCTCATATGAGATCATCTTAAAGGTGGGAAACCGTCTAAGTGGTGTCTACTATCTCCCATGTACTCCCCACTTCGATACTACCACTCCCATACCATACAACATCACCCAAATGACCTAAGTCCATATGATGTATACTCTATGGAGTAATAGTATAAAAGGGAAGTGTAAGGTGCCAAGCTTATAGGCTTGACCATGTCATAATGGAGATAATAAACCATAGAATCCTCTAAAATATAGAACAAAGTCCCGTAACAAGTGATTCCAAACCCATACAAGACTAAATAATAGATTGCCCTCATACCGCTCCAGGTCTTCCTAATCTTGATTGTAATCACAAGTAATAGTTTAATCTAAACTACCTTGTGAACTATGCAAATCCATCGTCCAACTCATATATAAGAATTTCTTGATAGTAAAATTTAATCTCAACATTCCACTAACCAAGAAGTCGTTGGTTTGTCATCCATTTCCTTTGGACTTAGTTCTATTGGAAGAGCATCTATTGGCACTCATGCAAACTCAAAAATATTCTCTTCCCTGTAGTTTGCCATATGAATGCACAAAGCATTCCCTTGGAGATTCAGATAATCCCTAAGTACCCATTCTCCTAATTGATGCTCACACATCATCTTCATGATGAAATATCAACTAAGAGTTTGGTACCCCAACAAGTTAGATATATCCCTACCTCCTAGAAAGCATAAAGAGAAGAGTCAGATCTCTACTCCGAGTCTCACTAATGTCAATAACTAGATCATCTCATCTAGTCAAGGACCATCACTGGAGATAAACATAACTACTTCTCTCTAGAGTCTACAAGTGAGACTCAATCTAACCATCATGATTAACTGATCTCCCTCTTGTCTTTGATAGAAGAGCGCCACTTCTATCTAGACATGAGAAAGTAAAACTCTCTCTTTGTCTCTATTCAATCTCTTCTGAGGAAAAGAGCTCTAGCAGTGGAACCTATTCCACTTTCCCTTTCCCTTTGAAAGAGATTATGTTGAATCCATTTACTCTGCTCATAACTGAGATAAGTTCTCCATGTTTTCCTTCAAAACTAGTGGAGAAAGAAACTCCCATGTGAAGGAAAACTATACTGAAAAGTAGAGTAAATGATTTCCTTATGAAATAAAGACTAAGAGATGTTTTTCAAACACCTCTTCTGTGTAAACTCTATTCCTCTCCTATGAAGAAATCATGTTTTCCTTTCCTTGTTTCTCTCTCAAATAATAGGAGCTAAAGTGAGACGTCTGAGCTAAAGTGAGATCTCTCGTCGAACTCTGAGCTGATTCCCACTTTCTCCTTTCCTTAAAAGAGAAACTAATGAATTTAGTTAGTCCTCTCTTCCATAACTAATGCATAATCCCTCATTACATATAGTCCTATGAAGATGGAGAACAAATCTCCCCTAACTAATGAAGGTGTACATAGTGAAGAGTGGAGAAAATGAATTCCTAACAAGGGTCAAAGCCCTCTACTAAAATGGTCAGCAATGATATGACATGATACCATAAACTCATGTGTATCCCTATGAAAGAGCTATGTATGCTAACCATATTCTATGCATGGATCTATACGATCCATCCAACTAATGGAATTGTCCTTCTTGAAAACCACAACATGAGTATGTGATGTCCATGGTGATAAAATCACCTACCACATTCTCTACAGGAAGAATAAATCTTCCCTAACTATGAAGGATAACTCCCAATGCTAAGGAGATGTCTACTAAGAGCTCTCCTCCAATCTAGTGAGACATGACGCCATAAATGATGAGTCCTTTTCTCCCTGGTCATAGAAGAAGAGTGCTCAAAGGGAAGTCATTTGCACCGTCCCATACCAGTGAAAACTTCTTCCAATTCACGGTGTCATACCTACACCAAACTGAATATATATTCCATGTAATGGAATATGTAGGTGGACTATAATGAATCCCATATCCTAAAATCATATCAGTGGACTCAAATGAGTCCCATGTCCTCGAACTAGTTAATTTGGTTCTAGTCAACAAATGTGACAATGGATATCCCTTTCGTTTCCAAACTAACTTGTTCCTAGCTACCAAGACTAAGCCTAGGTACCTCTCTATAGATCCCGATATACATATATGTATTGAGTACTCCAACTATTTCTGACTAAGGGACCTATGCTCTGAGTCATAGAGCTAGTGCCATACATCTGGCCTTCTTAAACATCACTCGAATCACATAGCACCCGTCGATGCTCTCTCGTGAAACCCATCTCTGTGATCCCATCTAATTGGTTTCCTTAGTAGTGAAGCAGAAAATGCTTCACTACTTGCTCAAGTGATGTGCATGAGTGAACTAGACACTCTTTGGGTATTCCTAATAATATCCCATAGTCTCCTAATCCTATTCTGAGACTCTTGTGAAGATAAATAAATCTTCACTACCTTGGAGATTATCATAAATGTATCTCCCATGCCTGTATGCAACTTCCTAAAACCTATAGGATTGCTTGTGCACATTACTAATGGTGAAGGTATAGCTCCTTCCCCTTAGCAATCCTATGGTCTAAAATCAATAAGGATTATGTGTAGGGGTCCTGTTCCTAATGAAGTTGCCTTATCTATGATACTCTGATGGTACTAAGTCCATCAAATACATTCTTAGAAGCATGCCTACATCTCATTGATGTTTGCAAAAAAGGCATGTTACCATGCCATAACATTCTTACCTAAAGGTAAGTGTGTATATAACGCCATGCGGTAGGAAAAATTTCAACAGCATTTCCCCAGGAAATGGAATCCCAAAAAAAATTAAACCATAAGCTCACTGGCACACAGGCCACCCAACAACATAGGGCTTGAAAGGCCCATGGCATGCACGCCATAAACTCATGTATGGACTCCATAACCTGCAAAAACATAAAAGCAAATGCTAGCAACAAATCTCTATGTTGCATAGCCATGTTGTTTCTGCAATCCTTTTTCCTGCAAACAATCAAAAAGTGTACTTCTTGCCTATTGATCCATACTTTTAAAATTTAAACAATGATCAACATTTGATGTATGCAATCCAATCTATGCATGTAGCTACCAAACATGCCATAACATAAAATAAGATGCCATAACATAAAGCATGTAGCTACCAAACATGCCATAACATAAAGCATACATCCCTGAATAGTTTTGATTTTGGAATTGCATGCATTCAATTCTTCTCGATGAACTTTGGGAGCTCAGCACCTTCTTTCTCAAGTCCTAACATAAACTTTGAAGTGTCCAAAAACATCGGAACACTCCCCAAAACATAAAGCATGGTTAGATGATTACCAAAATAATGTAATTTTAGTCAAAAAATGCATTAGCAATCCTTCTTTAGACCTGCAAAAACCACTTTAGGACCTGTAAATATTCATAAACTGAAATATATAACATGTGCAAATAGGTCGAACTGAAATTACTTCAATCGCCTTCTTGGTTTGCAAGATATGGCTCCCGAAAGGTACTCGCCAAAAACTGTTCAGACTTTGCAGACCTGTTCAGACCTACTTATTTTCCAAAGTTTCTTTTCATAAACTGAAGATGGATCTTGTGATCTTCAAAACGAACCATAGCACATCCAATTTGGAATTTTCTAGGCCAAGATATAGCCTTTCCAAGCGGGACATGCCAAACTAGTGGACTGTTGGAGGGGCTGGAAAAAGTGTGAAAATGTGATTTTTGGGGTGCCCCAAAGCATTCTTCCATCAAACAAATACTAAAATTCTCTCCATAACCTCAGATAGTGGTATATGAAGATGCTTGGGTCTATTTTCACCTTTCCCAATCCTCCCTTCGTTCATGCTAATTCGCTCCCCAAAGGAGGCCTAAATCAAGATTTTTAGTTTCACGCCAAAACTTAACTGGGAGACTTTAGTAAGCTTCTAATCCACTCTAAATGTGAGTTTTTCTTGATATTTCTCTTCTCCATGGTAATTCATACACCATACTTCATTTATGTGTGCACTAATCCATGGGAAGCCTCATATATGGTCTCTTTACTTACTCCCAAAAGTGGAGTTTGGCAAAAATTAACATCTAAATTTTTTCCTAAAAAGTGTGGAAAGGGGGTCTTTGAGGGTACAAAAGTCCTCCTTAACTTATCTTTTTGATGAATCTAATGATTCATCTATGAATTCCATACACCATACTCTCAGTATATATACTTTTTCCCATCCATCTATAGCTACCGCACCTCCCTTTCCCTCTTCCAAAATGGGAATTCCTTAGATTCACGTGCTGAAATTTTTTCTCAAACTATGATGGAAGGGGGTTTTGTGGAGCTTCAAACTCCCATCATACTGAGGTATATTTCTGATTTCTTAATGGTATATGGAATTCAATACATTAGACTATAGGTGTGCATTATTTTTACTACTAATCTATGAAAAATACCTCCTCTTTTCCTCTTCCCAAAATGGCTACTCATCCAAAATAGTCCCTGAAATTTATGTAAAAATCATGGAAAATGACTATTTTGGAGATACCCTTAACTTTTCTTCTTGTATTTTGAGGGAATCATGACTTAAAGTGAGAGTATATATCTCATACTCTCCGTAAATATGATTTCTGTCGAAAGACTTAGACCATACCCTTCCCTTATCCCTACTCAAAAATGAAGATTCTTACAGAAATTCAAAAATACTCAAACCTGGAACTTGAAGGCATGACTCCTTGTTGAAGCTGCAAGGACACAAGCAAAAAGGAATCTTCCTATCTCCATGCATGGATAGGCTATTTGCCAATGCTACCTCTTCATTTCGGACAAGCTTTCTTTGAAGCTCATGGATGATCTGATTAACTCAAGTAGGCACATAAAGAGGGTCTTGTTCTTCAAACCACCTGAACATGTACAAACTTGAAGAGAGAATAAAGAGGAAGGTCTATATGAGCTCTCATGGAGCTTCATTTGTGTTTCTACCTCTCGAATTGGGCTACATCCAGTTGTGTTACTACAAAGCTCCGCCATGAAATGGACACTATGAGATATGGGCACCTTGGATAGTGCACATGCCTTCCTAACAGGTGGCAGGGGTTCGACTCCCTTTGAGCACCAGCTGCGTGGTCTTCGTCCCCTTAGCTCTGATACCAGTGTCATGGAGCTTAAGTTTCTTGTGCTGTACTTTTTTCCATGCTTAGTCGATGAGTTATTGCACGGACGGAACAACTCCCGCCTTACAGACAGAGATTTGTCTATCCTTTTGACCACGCCCGAGCGGCTCATTTTTGTGTGTCTCTCTTTGATTCCTCATAAGAGATAATAATGTCTTAATTCTTCTACCATATAATATAATCCCAAATTGATGCCATGTGGCATGAGTGCCACCTCACCCAAGGAGGGGTGCATCCCTATTGTGACACCATGGTTTGAGCCTCACCACCATATCGTTCATGGGGACTTCCTCCAATAATAACATCTTCATTATTCACCAACACAATGAGCACTACACCTACCATACCTTTCTTTATGGTAGAAAGGACACACACACACACGCTCATGGGGACTTCCTCCAATAATAACATCTTCATTATTCACCAACACAATGAGCACTACACCTACCATACCTTTCTTTATGGTAGAAAGGACACACACACACACACACACTCATGTCTGACTCCATGGACATATCTCCACCCATAGCACCACCCCCACCCACCACACTTGCACAATCTCCCGTTCCCCCCTCCACGAACCTCAATTGCACCCATAACACCATCATGCATAATATCCACCATTTCCCCAACCCCATGCATTCTCAACTATAAATATAGCATCCAATAATGTAGATAATGTATTAAATACCATGATTAAGTGTGCCAACTAATTAAGGCATGAGTATCAAGAACTTGAAGAGAATAACACGACACTCAACAATGAATCTCTTGGACTTCAAGAATGGGTAATTACATTATAAGAGAGAAGTGTCACCATACAAGATTAGTATGACACTCTATGATGGGCCCACCTAGAACTTGACTCCAAGATGCAAAATATTGATTAACACGCCATAAAGAATATGAAAATAATGTTGCATGGTTAGATGGAGTGCAATGCCAAGCTGCAACACAACATGGCCCTTATCAATAGACATATGGCAATGGCATTAGAAAAAAAATGGTATCTCTAGTAGTAAAATCAAGACAATTTAGAGGAAACCATAAAAAGTACACGTGGAACAACCATAATCCTTCAAGATTTCAAGTAGCACCATCAGAAACCACTCACATTCTCTTAGAAGAGCATGCAAGTTTCCTTGAATCCTATGATCAATTAAAGGAGGAGCTCAATTAGCTAGGAAATCAACAACCATCTACTGGCACTCTAATGCTAGAGTTGATTCCGATTAGTGCCACTCCAAATGAGATTGAAGCACTACAAAACAAATAGAAGAGTTTCAAATAAAAAAATTACAGTACGAAGGACTACCCTCTCCATAAGAAGTGCCTGAACCTCAAGAGCTAGCAGATATTCTCGTAGAAGAAAGCTTCAAAGATGCATATGAACCTCAACCAATCCTAGGTGGTTGGGTCATTGAGGAAGGTTAGGAAACATATGAAGCACATATCCCTCTCTGGTTGAAACAAGTTGAAGAAATTGGACACACTCATGAAGACCGAGTGAACGTTTAGATACAATCCAGGTCATACCTAAAAGAAAATATGCTACAGTCCAAATATTTTTGAAATATATCCCACAAGCATCTGATCACAACTTCAAAACTGCAACGTGTGCCTTCTTTTGTGCTTTTGGTAGATTATAATGCAGAACTAAAGAGAGTGGTAGGAGAAGAGCCAACATTGGACACTCTCTTTCAACCCAATGATATACCAAAGAGAGCTAGACAAGGAACAATTTTCCAACAAAACTAGAGAGCACATGTGCTAGAGACCTATCCCAAAATGTTGGGAACTTGGTCAACTATTCCTTTGCAAATCAAATATAACCCTTGTTATGCTCCAGTACCTCACAGATGCCCATGGCCAACATTTGCTATCAACATCCAAAATAGATCTGGATGCTTCGATTGGGTCAACTACCCATATTTTGCACCACCCGGGGGCCTCCCACAATAGCATACATGGTATCCACTATTCATCATTGGAACCCCCCCCCCCAGTTTAAGAATGTACCTGAGTTGTAGCAAAGATGTCCATGAAGATTTTTGAGCAAATGAGGATTGTCTTTAAAACATTCTGTGATGTCAAAGCTCCGTACATTTCAACACCTAGTTTTAATGAAGGTAATTTTGATTTGGTTTATGATATGAACAAAACACCTTCGATCAATCCTATCTATGCTTGGCATGCATGTATCAAGTACTTTCCTACATGTTATAAGAAAAATTTTGAAGAAATATTCTCCATGGGTTTTTGGGAGCATCATTTGAAAATATTCCGCACATGAACAACCCATCTACTACATCTTTTTGCGATGGAACAAGATCTCCATGTAGAGCAACTGCATATGCCACATCGAGAATCCCTAACGAATTGAAGTATGAAAGTTGAGATTTAGACATGAAGATGAACGAAACTACATTTTTTGATTATATCCATACGTTTCAATAAACTGCAGCTACTATTGTATTTCTTTGAAATGTTGTAAATGAAAGAGGCAAGTATGTGTTTTACTATGGTAAAGATTGGATACCAATTCTATGCATTAAGACACATCAACCACACAGAATTCAACTTAAGGAACATGAACTCGCCACTAAGGTGGTGTAGTATTACACAAAACATCACCCAATATAAGCATCTATCAGGGACGATAGATGTGAGAGATGGGGGGTGTTAGCAGTCAAGGAGGCTTAACACACCAAAGTAGCATGAGGCAAGGGAGCCAGAGAGAAAAAGGTCAAAGAGAAGGTCAAGGAGGGCCAAGCAAACAATGAAGTCGAAAAAACCAATGAAGCCAACGAAGCCAACAAAGATCTGAAGTAGGCAAATCAATTCTTCCAAATCAAGCATACAATAAAGAGTGATTGTCATCACTATATTCCATTGTAAATCTTGTTTTTGGTAGGATAGACTTTTTTTTGTTGAAGCTAAGAAGTCTTTGAGAGTGAGGAGTAGTAGAAAAATCTATGTCTCAAATTTCATAATTATTTGAGCCTATTTGAGCCTTCAAATGAGCCAGAGAACCTAATTTTTAAGTAGGCTAACCACTAAGTCTAGCCAAAGCCAAAACTAGTTAGAAGCTTTAAATGGAACTAGAGAGCTCACTTTTGAGGTTGGATTTTTAGAGAATTGATCTAACTTTGTATAAAAATCATTTAAGCAATATATTCCATTGTTATCTCTCTTTGTCTTACCTTGTATATGTGTGTGTGTGTATGTGTGTACATGTTATTGTGCTTCTCACTCATGCACTTGTGTATTCACTCACTCATGTTTATCATACCACCCTCACATCTCCATGGATTGTTTTTCTTTTTTTTTTGGAGGAACAATGTCACAAAACAAGAAGAAAGAGATTAGTATCAATAAAATATATTTATATATGTCAAATGTGTCGCATGTGCCTGGGATTCTCAATTGTGTCTATGCACAACCATGTAATGTGGCCCTATATTAATGCACACTTTGGAAATGCATGTCCTGAATGGTGCAAAAGACAAGGTTATGCCAAAGGCACATGGTTGCTGCACGTCAAGTCTTTCAATGTTCTTGTGGATGTTGATGCAACTTTTGTGGGAGGTATCCATTAGATTTCAAAATGACAACTTATCATTCCTCCTTATAGGGATCCATTTTTGAACACTGTTTGGCTACATTTTTGACTTCTTCATCCTTGGTTGGTTGCTTAAATTTTGTATCCGGCATGGTTGGCTCTTTTGTTCTATGGATGCTATAGGTACTTTTGGCTTCTGAATCCATACCCTTGATGATTGTCTTTTTACTATTCTGAAGAGTTGAGTTGATCTTCATTTGATCTCGGTGTTGGGTATTGACCCTTGACTCTCCATGGCTTCTTTGTTGAGACTTTTCTCGTGAGGAAGATCATAGAGTTTTGTGCATGTAAGAGTGCCTTGGATACCCACATGTGTAATTGTCCATGTTGAGCTACGACTAATTCCTTAGGCACCCAAATTTGTACGTTATTGTGGTCGGCCTTCATTGATCACTTTGGTACCCAAATTTGTAGGAGACCTTGTAGTTGAGCTTTTCCTCATTGCTTGGTTCTTCATTTAGCATAGTTTGATTTCTTGGATGGGAATTGTTGGCATAAGGCTAGTGGTTGCTCTCCTTTTCATACCCAAATCTGCTTCATGCTCGGAACTTCTTTCTTCTTGAATGATGTTGATCTGTTTGTTTTAGCAGTTGTCTTGTACTCTTTCGCTTGCCTCTTTGGTTGAATTGTTGTGGCTACACTAGTCTTTGAAAAAGAAGAGAGGTCCACTCGCTTTTGAGATTGTTCTTCCATGGTTGAGTCCTTTTGGATCCTAGAGCTTTTGACACATGCAACATCTTCTTCTCTAATATTAGGCTTAGAAGAACTAAGATAATGTGCAATTCTCGGATTCGTGATCATGCAATTCTCTAATTCTAATGTTATGCATTGTTTGTGCACCCAAACTTGAAGAAGCTGGCTTCTTAGATTTAAGTTGACTACATGGTCATAGATCTAGTCTTGACCCAAGACAAGTGGTTCTGTAAGGTCCTCATCTTCACACACTAGCATTTTGACTCTCATTGGGACATCTTGAAGATAAATGGGAAGCTCTACCTCACGCAAACAAGGGGTTTCTACACCTCCCAATCTTATGAGATAGGCTTCTATGGGATTGGCACTCAATTGCAAGTATTGGTAGTATGAAAGTCTAGCTGTTGTAGTTGCTACACCTAAGTCAATCAATGCTTTCATAGTCCTTACATTCTTTCCTTGTCCTACCTCTATGGTCACAAAGGTACATCAATCGATTATTTGAGAAGAAAATGCACTTGATGTTTTGCACATGTCCATGTGATATTTTGGGACTTCAAGATTTGTTGGAAACAATGTCTTGATTAGTCTCCTTCAATCGCTTTTATATTAAAAGCACGTTGGCGGCGTGGATAAGGCAAAGTGCTCATAAACCAAATGACGTGGGTTCAAAACCTTTCGACGATAATGCGAATAAAATTTTTTGTTTTTTGAAAAACACACACGCAGTACGCCATTTTCACGATATATTTGTTCGTAGTTTTTTACATAAAATGATCGTAGTGCTTTTATGAAGGTGTGCTTTTGGAGGGTACTTCAATACTATAAAACAATAGGCTTGGCTCATTGTTAAATCACTCATAAAGCTAGAAGGTGGTCTTCTTGATGAGAGAGTGTTCACACACTCTTGAGGAGGTGAAGTTTTGGTGAAGGAGAGGCTACTCTCTTGGAGCAAGAAGTCTTCTACAAGGTGGTGGTAACTATCTTTTGTGAGTTAACCTTATATTTTGTTTTTAGGGTTTCTCTGCCCTAATCTCAAAATTAGGGTTGGTTGATTTACAATTTTGTTACACTATTTTGTGAGAATAAGGTTAGCTTCATTGCTCGTTCACTTCACACACACTTAGATTATTTCAACATAATCTAAATTTTGTATCATCATCTTCTTGGATATTCTTCCATTAGTGAGTGCACCACTTTATATGGTTGAGTAGTACTC
The DNA here is from genome assembly GCA_020310875.1 of Ceratopteris richardii. NCBI lineage: Eukaryota > Viridiplantae > Streptophyta > Polypodiopsida > Polypodiales > Pteridaceae > Ceratopteris > Ceratopteris richardii. The sequence continues at coordinate 53,637,069 of CM035429.1, forward strand.
CCATGTTGTAATTTGGACATCTATTGTTTGGTGAGTAAGCATCCAACTTATGCTCCCTATCCTTGTCTCAAGATCTCTTTCTTTTTATCTCTCACTTATCATCTTAATTAATTAAGTGTGTATGCTCAAAAGGTTTTAGTTTGGAATGATCCTGGGGCCCCAAATTCCAACACTTGGTATCAAAGCATAATTGACATACACACTTAGTTAAGATGAGTGAGATTAGAATTGAGATTGAAGACAAGTTGGATGGATCTTCTAATTATCCCATGTGGAGTTTCATGATGTTGAATATATTAGTGACAAAGGCTTTATGGAGTATCGTCAATGGATCCTTAACAAGACCCAGACGCAAAGGAGAAGAAGGAGCCACAGCAGCTTCAAGAGGTATTGAAATAAGTATTGCAGAATCAACTGAAGAAGAGGTAACCACTTCGACATCTAGAGTCACAAGTAGGTCTTTACCTACAGTTCCTCCTACCGAAGATCAGGCAAGATGGGATTCTAGAGATGCTTTAGCACTTTCATTCATGGCAATGAGTGTTAAAAAGCATATTCTACCACAGATCAGATCTTGTAGAAGTTCTAGACAAGCTTGGTTGAATCTTGAGAATCTTTTTCAGAGCAGAAATCCTGCTAGGAAAGCTCACTTGAGGAGACAACTAGCAAATACAAGGATGAAGGTTGGTGAGTCAATTCAAACCCACATTACAAGACTCATTGACTTGAGAGATCAACTTCTAAATGTAGGAGTTGAGATATCAGATGAAGAAATGGTAAATACCCTAATTATTTCACTTCTTATTTCATATCGATCTTTTATAACCACTCTTACCCTTACCACAAGAGATAGAGAGGTTACATTTGAAGTGAAACCTGGACATTTAAAAGCAGCATGTTATAAAAGGATTGCAGCAGAAAAGAAAAAGGCATCAGGTAATGTTGCTGAAGATGATAAAAAAGGGAAATCTCAAGGTGATTTTTATGCCTGCATCACCATTGAGGAACTAGCTTTTGATCAGGTAGCTTTACAAGTTCTTTCAGCAAGTCCTTGGATATTTGACTCAAGTGCTACAAAGCATATGATAGGTTGCAGAGATGTGTTTTCTTCTCTTTCCTATTCTTCAAGTAGAAGAGTAACTATTGAAGATGGCAATGATTTGGATGTTGTGGGAATAGGTACAATAACCCTAAGGTCAAGAGAAGGTGGTAATTTTCAGATTTCAGATGTTCTATATGTACCTGAAATGAAGAAGAATTTGCTATCTATATCTGCATTTTTAGGTGATGGTTTTAAAATTGTATTTGAGAGAGATCTTTGTAAGATCTTATCACACAAAGAAGACAAGTGTATTTTAGAAGGTAAGCATAGACGATGGATCTTTGTTTTGTCAAAAATCTGTCAGGCATATGCAGTCAAATCTTCGTCATCGGTGGAAGATATGAAGCTATGGCATGAAAGATTTGGACGTATTAGTTTTGGAGCTCTCAAAAGTATCAAAGACAGAGGTATGTTTGAGAGTTTACCCTCATTCAAGCTACCAGATGATTCAGATACATGTGAAGGTTGTCTTGAAGGTAAGATGCATAAACTACCTTTCAAGAAACATGGTCATATTATAGCTACCAGGAAATTGTAGATTATTCATTCAGATGTGAATGGACCTATGAGAGCAAACTCTATTTAGGGCTTCATGTATTTTGTTTTATTTTTTGATGATTTTACAAGATACTCATGGATATATGGTCTTAAGTTGAAGTTTGAAGTCTTTCCTATTTAAGAAGTTTGTAGCTATGGTTGAAAATGAAAGTCAGGAAACTATCCAGATTCTCAGAAGTGATAGAGGTGGAGAATACTTGTCAAATGAGTTCCAGAAATTTCTTGATGAGAAAGGTATTACTCGACACCTTACGATTGCTTATACTCCTCAACAGAATGGTGTTGCAGAAAGAAAGAATAGAGTACTTGTTGAGATGATGCGGAGTATGAGGGCATCCAAGAGGCTTTCACCAAAATTCTGGTTTGATGCAGTACATAGAGCTAATCACATTTTGAACAGGTCATCTACAAAAGCTTTAAAGGTAATCACACCTTATGAAGCTTATTATGGTAGAAAAACTAATGTGAGTTACTTCAAAGTGTTTGGATCACTTTCTTATGTACATGTTGAGAAAAAGGACCGAGGCAAAATAGATGTAAAGGCAAAGAAAGCTGTTTTTATTGGATATATTGTTGAGAGTAAAGGATACAGGTTTTATGTTCCACAGACAGGTGAAGTTATTCTTTCACATAATGCTTTTATTGCTGAAAATAAGGTTTATGATAAAGAAGCAGAAATTCTAGAGTTCATTAGTGAAAATAAATATGAATTTTTTAGAAAGATTCTGGATGTACATGTTCAGCCATATCAGGAGGGAGTTAAAATTCCTAGGGTTCAAGAAAGAATTGAAGATTTTCAGTTATCTTCATGTGAGAGTACATGAACCCATTCATATATTTTCAGATAGCCAGAGTGCTGTAACTAAAGCTGAGAATCCAGTGCATCATGCAAGGACAAAGCATATAGAGGTACACTACCACTATATTCGAGAGCAGATAGCTAAGAAGCACATTGAGCTAGTTTATGTTCCTTCTAGTTACAATGTTGCAGATATATTTACCAAAGCATGCAGGTTACTGAAGCTTGCACCATTCTGACATAGAAGGAGGGATTGTTGGAAGCAATGCCTTCATTGGTCCAAAAATTATAGCAAACTAACTATAGTAAATATTCCTTCAGCATCTTTTACATCACACACACTTAGATTATTTCAACATAATCTATATTTTGTATCATCATCTTCTTGGATATTCTTCCATTAGTGAGTGCACCACTTTATATGGTTGAGTAGTACTCCCATGATGTAATTTGGACATCTATTGTTTAGTGAGTAAGCATCCAGCTTACATTCCCTATCCTTTTCTCAAGATCCCTTTGTTTCTATCTCTCACTTATCATCTTAATTAATTAAGTGTGTATGCTCAAAAGGTTTTAGTTTGGAATGATCCTGGGGCCCCAAATTCCAACAAGATTGACATCTAGGCCTAGTTGCCTTAACTTATTTTGCCTAATGCGCTCTCTGGCCTCTCCCTATGCTTCCTCTCTAACCCTTAGCTCTTCTTCTTTTTGCTTATTAGTAGTGTTGAGTCTCATTAGCATATCCTCTATAAGAGGTTCTTGATATATCTTGACTCTACATCCACTAATATAGGGCAAGATGTCACCTTCTAGAGTTGCCAATTGAACTGCACCACTAGTGGCGATTCTATTAATGATCATAGGTCCATATCCTCTTTTTTCTAGTTTATGTGCATGCTGCTTTAGTGTATAAACCAACACTAGGTATCCCTCTTTCAATCCTTTATCTCTGATGTGTGCATCAAAGTATGCCTTTTGCTGTTTCTTTGGAGCATAGATGTCTACTGTCCCTCATAGCCTCATCTCACCTAAGCATTCTAGATCAAAGCTCTTGGAGGACAACTTGTGTCCATTCCACGCATGCTCTTATGCTACTTTTAAAGCTAGGATTAGGAAGTCCAATGGTAACACAAAATTCTATCCGAAGACCATCTAAAATGGGATGGCATTGAGCACCATTTTGTAGGACACTCGGTAAGCCCAAACAACATGATGAAGTTGTTTGTCCCAATCAGAGCATTAATTACTTACTAGTTTTGTCAATACATTACATAGGATCTTATTTGTGCCTCCGCTTGTCCATCAGCTTGTGGATGATAGGGGGAAGACTTCTTATGTATCACCAAGAATTCTTGGAGAAGGTTTTCAATGACTTCATTCAAGAAGTGCATCCCTCTATCACTTGCTAACTATATTGGTAACTTGTATCTGGTGAACATGTTCTCGAATAAAAACTTAGCCATCATTTGAGCATCATTCTTTGTCATGGCTTTTACTTCTACCCACTTTGTAAGGTAATCTGTGGCTACAATAATGTACTCTACATGGGTGTTTCTAACTAGGGGTTGATAGGACCTACAACGTTGATAGCTGGGAGTTTCTAGCTGGGCGGTTGATAGCTGGGGGGGGTTTTGAGAATGCGCGTCTTCCCATCATTGGTCTCAAAGACATCTCATCTTTTCTTATAGAATATTGTGCATGTTGGCATTTGTCACATTTCTTCACATAGGTATGTGCAATCCATATGAAGAGTGGGCCACCAAGTCCTGAGAATAGAATGGTCTTAATTACTTAGGACCAAAGTGTCCACCTGCAACACCGCTGTGTACAGTTTCTAAGATTTTCAAATAGTCTGATTCATGAATGCACAATCGTAAGTAACCATCCTTGCCTCTTTGGTATAGGTTGTCTCCTACTAAGGCATTTTCCTGAGCCTCTTGCTCCATGCTTCATTTCCGTGCTAGACTAGCCTCATTAGGTAATGTTCCCGATCTCATGAATTCTACCAATGGAGCACTCTAGTCGGGAATTAATGACACATGATAAAGGGTAGCATGCTCCACTGGGAATCTCTTCTGGCACCCCGAAAACTACTCATGTATTTCTTTGTCCATACTAGGCCAATACACTCCTAAATGTTTTAGATTTCACAATGTTCGTGGTTTAGAATAGTGATTTCCTAGCAATCATTCATGGGCTTGTTGCAACCAACTAGTATGTTCATCGTCTTGGACACAACAAGCTAGTACACCCTGTGTATCTTCTTTGTACATGCTTCCTACCAATATTTGATATTTTTGTGATCTTAAAATTTCATCTTTGTTTGTTTTCACATTCTTATTTGTGGGTCCAAAGGTTAGGACTAGTACCAACTTATTTGCCCATTTAGGAACAACTTCTAAATTGAACACATAACCATCGAGAAATTCATCAGACACTCCTTGTGGTGGCTCTCCTGAAGTGATACACAAAAGATGATCCGACCTAAGGTGGGTCCTACCTTTCCTAACAACCACTTCAAAGTCGTATTCCATTAGTAAGAGGAACCATCTTACTAAGCATCATGTGTTGCAAGGTTTATTGACCAAATATAATAAAGCTTGATGCTGAGTGAAAATCTTGAACTTGTTGGCCAGTATATAGTTTCCAAACTTTTTCACAGCATACACCATGCCTAAGCCTTCTCTTTTCGTTGTTTTATAGTTTTGTTCAGTTGCATTTAGTTGTCTGCTAGCATATGCTATAGGCAAATCTAAATTTCCTTCACTTGCAGGTTGTGATAGCACACATCCGATTGCATAATTGGATGCATCTACATGGACATGGAATGGTTTATTCCAATCAGGAGTGAGGAGTATTGGTGTTGTGCACAAACGTCTCTTCAACTCATTAAAGGAATTTTCGCATTCGTAATTCCACTCAAAATCTATCAACAAAGCATAAAGAGGTTTAGCTATGATTGCATACATGTGGATAAACCTGCAATAATATCCACAATGGCCCATAAAGGCTTGTACCTCTTTAACATTCCTTGGCCTTGGCAAGTATGATATGGCTCTTACTTTGTCTTCATCTGTTGATATTCCATTCTTAGAAACAATATGACCTTAGATCTTACCTTGAAGTACCATGAACACACACTTTTCTAGGTTCAGACAAACTCGATATTCTCTATGCTTGTTCAAGATCTATCTAAGCTCAGGGATGTGGTATCTTCTTTCTTGGGAATGATCACATAAATCATCCATGTATGCTTCTAAGGTCTTTCACAAGAACTCTTTGAAGATGTGACACATGAGCCTTTGGAATGTTGTAGGTGCTTATACAAACATGTATCCAAAAATCAAGACAATCATAAAAAATAGATTCTTCAACTGGCTGGTACATTAACAAGATTCTGAATTTTCTGAAGTTTCTGAAAATACTGAGTATGAGGTAACCTTTTCCAAACATAAAACCTCAACCCAAGTCTTCAACATCTGCTACAAAAAACTCTTTTACCTCAAGAGTTAGATAAAGAAGAAATATACTTCTCTGCAACTTGTCATATACCAAGTAGCTCCGTATTGACACTCCAAGAATTCTTTGAGGGAACATATAAGCTGCCTGCTTAAAAAGCTTCAACTAAAACATAACTCATACATATATGAGTTAAAACATATATCTGCTGCTTTTCTTTCTCTCAATGCAATTCTTTGTCAAATCTACTAAATCATGACCAAGTGTAATGCAAAACAAGAAACTGCTTCTTCTTTAAACAAGATGTTCTCGTAGACTTGTCTTTGGGTGTAGAGGATAAAATAGGAAAAGTATATGGAAAATATATGAGAAAAGGAAGCCTTACTTTTCTTTTGGAAATGATGGACTTTCTTCTTCTGCATCTTTCTTCCACCTGATGATGTCAACATTTTCAAACTTCTCTTCCATACCTTTTGTTCTCTTCATCTTGAAGTAGCAAACACTCTTGACTTCTTCGAATGAACTTTTCTCTTCCTCTAGTGCTAAGAGTAAGAGATAAAACAAACATGGTATATAAATGGAAGTAAATATAGAAACATGTTTTACCATCTCCTCATATCTCTTAATCAAAATTCTACTTCAAATGTCTGAAATGACTAAATTCACCAATCGTTTGTCTCAATGATGAATTACCCTTCTAGAGTTACCTTCTCTAGATACATTTGTACCTTGATATCCAACCAACTTACAACAGAAAATTGGCTGAAAACAAAACTCATCTCATCTCTGCACTTGTCTTCTTAGATGAACTTTCTTGCCATGAAAGAGATCTTTCAAAACTCTCTAGAAAAACCTCTAGATACCTGTTTTGATGTAGCCTTTAACTTTCAAAAGATGAAAGTGTATAAAAGCATTCCTTGAATTTCTTTAAATCTCTTCATAACTGCTCTTCTAAGATATGACCTGCAAATGATAATCTGATAGTAGAAACTGATACCTGTGATTTGATGTTGATCTGATTCCTTCATCTTCTCTAAACCATTGTTCTTCCTTGAATTTGAAGTAGTCTTCTCTTCATCAAGTCTGGGTCTTCAAACAATACTTTTGTAAAGTATTTGCATACTCTTCCAAAAATATTCGGCTGCTAACAGATCATCAATTTCATACTCCGCACTGATGAATACACATGTAACTGAACTGTCTAATTCTCAAATCTCTACTCATCCAGATTAAGTGTGTATGTCAAATGTCAAATATTAGAAGATGCTTTCAAATCATATGTTGTAAAACTGGAAGTCTGGGAACCTGGGATTATGAATGAGCCTTACTGCATTGATGCCAAAGATCTAAAGTTCTGAAACCAAAACCTTAGTGCTTTGATACCAAATGTTGGAAGTGAGGTAGGCCCATAGGCTCATGTCATAGGTCCATGGTTCCATAGTTCCATTCATGTACAACATTAATTCCTGCAATCTTCCATATTGACAAAACATGAACATACCACATCTTAATCATACAGATGATGAGACAAAGATAGAGAAAGAATAGACGTCATGTGTAAGGTGTTACGTAAGCCATCGCTTACTCATAGTATCATATATACCAATGTTCAATGTACAATGTGGGAGCAAAATTCTCAACCACTCTATGTGATGAGAAATAGATGAATGAGTGAATGTACAATGTAACAAACATATTCAGATGTATGGGCAGTAATCTGAATATACATGAGATGTGTGACCTTATACGTTATAGAAGAGTGAATATGAGTGACTGAATGAGGAAGGATCAGTGTGAAACTGATGGTCAACAAACCTACATCTAAACTTAGGCTATGGAAGACCCTAAGTCAGATACGTGTGTGAAAAGATCACATACTTATAAAGTAGCATAGAATGCTAACAAGATTGTTGCCGGAAATCCTCAAACTCATGTGAACACACCTTCTCAAACACCTCATAAAAATATGCATAAAGCATATAAGTACTGATTCTCTTGTACCTATGCCGAATAGGACTCCTTCTGATATGAACGCCACAGCCTCCATAAACTTCAAGTAGTACCTGTGTGCATAAAGAGAATATGTATCTGAAAACTTTAACATAAGATGTGAATCTAATGTTAAACACCATCTAATGTCTTTGAAGTAGCCCGACATCTTCTTGTAGAACACAATCTTCAACCTAATATCTTCCTGTAGAAGATAATCTTCAAAATCATGTAGATGGTCCCATCCAATGTCTTTGAAGTAGCCAGACATCTTCTTGTAGAAGATAATCTTCAACCTAACATCTTCTTGTAGAAGATGATCTTCAAATACATCATGTAGATGGGCGATCCTCACCATCAACCTGCTAATAATCAAGTCTTCTTGCCATGAACAAGAGATGACCTCCTCTCCATGAGCTAGAGTGTGAGCACACCCTTCATCTTCTCCAAGAAGAATCATTAAGAAGAACTCCATAGCTGCTCCTCAACATGCTTCAAGTTAGCACCATGGCTGCCCCATGTGCTAGAAGAAACACCACCTCTACTGAGGTCCAAGCTCTAGAAAGCTTGTGTTGATCCTAGGTGAAGGATGAATAGAAGTGACCCCAAGCTTGTGTTTATATAGGATTTGATGATCCTTGAAAAGCTATTTCAAAAGCTTAAAACGCTCTACGATCGTAAAAATAAAGCAAAATCTATCGCAATCACTAATTGTCCGTCCGTCTTCTTTCATCGTTGTCCACTTGTGCTTTATCTCCTGAAAATCATTATATAAAAAAAATGCCGTGCACTGCCGCCAAGGGGATTCGAACTCGGGTCGCGTCATTGAGAGGATATTGTCTTAACCACAGCACCCAACGCCTTTGCTTGTACAAGGGCTAAAGACAACGGCTAATTATGCTATAAATTCAGGACAATCTTGACCAATTGGGACATTGTTTCCAACAATCCCCCCTGCAATGTCATATTGGTACAACCTGAACTGAATCTGTAAACTTTATAATCTGTAAATTACCACAAGCTTCAAGCTTGTACTTCCGATACTTCAGAACTTTTCTTTAAAAGTCTTCTTCAAAACTGAATTTGACTTTCCTTCAAAAATCTTGAACTTTCTGAATATGAACCATAATACTTGAGAAAATATGCAAACTAGATATCCAATAGTGTTCTCATCAAGCAATCACTGCTTGACAACAAATATAGCATGAATAGTCTCTGAACCTGCTATCTCCTGTCTTCAAAAACCTGAAAACTTACACTAGGATCCATATATTTGCATTTACCTTCCAAAAAAGGTTTCTCAACGTACTTCTGCTGCGTCATGTAAATACACTAAACAAAATCAGGAACTTAATCCTCGAACCTGTGACTGTCAACTCACAACTTAGTGCGTTATGAACGCTGCTGGTTCATCTCTGACTGTACTCAACTCAATATGAGTCAAAAAATCTATGATGTCATCATATCTTCATCCTTTAAATCCTTCATACCTCTTTCCTTCAGAACTTGGTATAAACATATGTGTGCGCACTTCTAAAATATACCTTTCTGAAATATCAAGCTTCTCTTCAATAGAAATCTGGAACCTTCTCCTGAACAGGAACATCCTAACAGGAACTTTCTCCAAATATTCTTCTTCTTCCTTCTTCTTTCAAAGCTGGAACATAAAGAGAACCTGACAAAGAAAATATAGGAATACCTGAAATAGGAATACCTGTAGGTATGACTCTGTATTCTTTCATATATGGCTGAAAATAAGTCTTCATGTTTCATCACCCCTTGGATGACTTAACACTAGTATCCAGTATTCTTCAAATATATCAGACTTTATGAAATGTGGAACGTCTTCCTTCATAAATCTGATGTTTAGTGATCCATACCTGTATCTGAAACAAAATCTCTGAACCCTTTTTATTAGCATTGATCAGATGCCAATAGCTTTCCATGTCATTCCTCAGCTTTCCAAAATCTAGAATAAGGTTAGCTGATCCTAACATAACAAAACCTTGCTGAAAGCTTTATAGGATTCATAACCTTCTGTAACATAACAAGTATCTTCTTCTATCTCTCTGCAAGACAAATCTGATAGAACCTGAATCTTTGACTTACTTCTTCCAATGTTAAGAATCTTCACAAACAAAGAATAGACAACTGAATCATAAATATTCAAGATCATACAAGATCATACAAGATCAATGATCTCTCCTGTGTAGAATCTGCTCTCATCAAACCTTCATGACTGAATGTTTGATTTACTTCCTGAATGTCTCCAAGTGTCCATGCTTCTCAAAAAGTTGTAAAACTTTTCTTCAAACAAATCCTTCAAGGAATCTGCAATTCCTACTTGAAACATAAGTGGACAAACTTCTCACCTTGAGAACTCCAAAAGCTGCAAGTTGATACTTCATAACTTTCATATTTTACCCGGGTGAAATGTGACAGTACCTGCTTGACTTTCTTTTGGCTAACTCCACTTCTCAATCAAGTGATAGGATCTAATGGAACACCTTTTTGAATACAAACATGTATCCAAAAATCAAGACAATCATAAAAAATAGATTCTTCAACTGGCTGGTACATTAACAAGATTCTGAATTTTCTGAAGTTTCTGAAAATACTGAGTATGAGGTAACCTTTTCCAAACATAAAACCTCAACCCAAGTCTTCAACATCTGCTACAAAAAACTCTTTTACCTCAAGAGTTAGATAAAGAAGAAATATACTTCTCTGCAACTTGTCATATACCAAGTAGCTCTGTATTGACACTCCAAGAATTCTTTGAGGGAACATATAAGCTGCCTGCTTAAAAAGCTTCAACTAAAACATAACTCATACATATATGAGTTAAAACATATATCTGCTGCTTTTCTTTCTCTCAATGCAATTCTTTGTCAAATCTACTAAATCATGACCAAGTGTAATGCAAAACAAGAAACTGCTTCTTCTTTAAACAAGATGTTCTCGTAGACTTGTCTTTGGGTGTAGAGGATAAAATAGGAAAAGTATATGGAAAATATATGAGAAAAGGAAGCCTTACTTTTCTTTTGGAAATGATGGACTTCCTTCTTCTGCATCTTTCTTCCACCTGATGATGTCAACATTTTCAAACTTCTCTTCCATACCTTTTGTTCTCTTCATCTTGAAGTAGCAAACACTCTTGACTTCTTCGAATGAACTTTTCTCTTCCTCTAGTGCTAAGAGTAAGAGATAAAACAAACATGGTATATAAATGGAAGTGAATATAGAAACATGTTTTACCATCTCCTCATATCTCTTAATCAAAATTCTACTTCAAATGTCTGAAATGACTAAATTCGCCAATCGTTTGTCTGAATGATGAATTACCCTTCTAGAGTTACCTTCTCTAGATACATTTGTACCTTGATATCCAACCAACTTACAACAGAAAATTGGCTGAAAACAAAACTCATCTCATCTCTGCACTTGTCTTCTTAGATGAACTTTCTTGCCATGAAAGAGATCTTTCAAAACTCTCTAGAAAAACCTCTAGATACCTGTTTTGATGTAGCCTTTAACTTTCAAAAGATGAAAGTGTATAAAAGCATTCCTTGAATTTCTTTAAATCTCTTCATAACTGATCTTCTAAGATATGACCTGCAAATGATAATCTGATAGTAGAAACTGATTTACCTGTGATTTGATGTTGATCTGATTCCTTCATCTTCTCTAAACCATTGTTCTTCCTTGAATTTGAAGTAGTCTTCTCTTCATCAAGTCTGGGTCTTCAAACAATACTTTTGTAAAGTATTTGCATACTCTTCCAAAAATATTCGGCTGCTAACAGATCATCAATTTCATACTCCGCACTGATGAATACACATGTAACTGAACTGTCTAATTCTCAAATCTCTACTCATCCAGATTAAGTGTGTATGTCAAATGTCAAATATTAGAAGATGCTTTCAAATCATATGTTGTAAAACTGGAAGTCTGGGAACCTGGGATTATGAATGAGCCTTACTGCATTGATGCCAAAGATCTAAAGTTCTGAAACCAAAACCTTAGTGCTCTGATACCAAATGTTGGAAGTGAGGTAGGCCCATAGGCTCATGTCACAGGTCCATGGTTCCATAGTTCCATTCATGTACAACATTAATTCCTGCAATCTTCCATATTGACAAAACATGAACATACCACATCTTAATCATACAGATGATGAGACAAAGATAGAGAAAGAATAGACGTCATGTGTAAGGTGTTACGTAAGCCATCGCTTACTCATAGTATCATATATACCAATGTTCAATGTACAATGTGGGAGCAAAATTCTCAACCACTCTATGTGATGAGAAATAGATGAATGAGTGAATGTACAATGTAACAAACATATTCAGATGTATGGGCAGTAATCTGAATATACATGAGATGTGTGACCTTATAGGTTATAGAAGAGTGAGTATGAGTGGCTGAATGAGGAAGGATCAGTGTGAAACTGATGGTCAACAAACCTACATCTAAACTTAGGCTATGGAAGACCCTAAGTCAGATACGTGTGTGAAAAGATCACATACTTATAAAGTAGCATAGAATGCTAACAAGATTGTTGCCGGAAATCCTCAAACTCATGTGAACACACCTTCTCAAATACCTCATAAAAATATGCATAAAGCATATAAGTACTGATTCTCTTGTACCTATGCCGAATAGGACTCCTTCTGATATGAACGCCACAGCCTCCATAAACTTCAAGTAGTACCTGTGTGCATAAAGAGAATATGTATCTGAAAACTTTAACATAAGATGTGAATCTAATGTTAAACACCATCTAATGTCTTTGAAGTAGCCCGACATCTTCTTGTAGAACACAATCTTCAACCTAATATCTTCCTGTAGAAGATAATCTTCAAAATCATGTAGATGGTCCCATCCAATGTCTTTGAAGTAGCCAGACATCTTCTTGTAGAAGATAATCTTCAACCTAACATCTTCTTGTAGAAGATGATCTTCAAATACATCATGTAGATGGGCGATCCTCACCATCAACCTGCTAATAATCAAGTCTTCTTGCCATGAACAAGAGATGACCTCCTCTCCATGAGCTAGAGTGTGAGCACACCCTTCATCTTCTCCAAGAAGAATCATTAAGAAGAACTCCATAGCTGCTCCTCAACATGCTTCAAGTTAGCACCATGGCTGCCCCATGTGCTAGAAGAAACACCACCTCTACTGAGGTCCAAGCTCTAGAAAGCTTGTGTTGATCCTAGGTGAAGGATGAATAGAAGTGACCCCAAGCTTGTATTTATATAGGATTTGATGATCCTTGAAAAGCTATTTCAAAAGCTTAAAACGCTCTACGATCGTAAAAATAAAGCAAAATCTATCGCAATCGCTAATTGTCCGTCCGTCTTCTTTCATCGCTGTCCACTTGTGCTTTATCTCCTGAAAATCATTATATAAAAAAAATGCCGTGCACTGCCGCCAAGGGGATTCGAACTCGGGTCGCGTCATTGAGAGGATATTGTCTTAACCACGGCGCCCAACGCCTTTGCTTGTACAAGGGCTAAAGACAACGGCTAATTATGCTATAAATTCAGGACAATCTTGACCAATTGGGACATTGTTTCCAACAAGTTCACCTTCATGTGAGCTCAATTTGTGATTGACCTCCATTGGAGTACCTACAATCTTACAATCTTGCATCTTGAATTTTGCCAACATGTCCTTAATGTACTTCCTTTGAGTGAGAAACAAACCATGATCTTTGTAGACAACTTCCAAACCTAGGAAGTAGGTAAGTGAACCCAAATCACTTATCTTGAACTCTTCTCTCATCTGATCTTTGATCTTCTTCATACCATCTGCATCATTTCCTATCAATATAATATCATCTACATATACACATAAGTAGATGACCTCAAAGTTACTCTTTTTAATAAGGAGTGAAGGATCTGCCTTGCTTGATTAAAAGCCTTTGTCCTGCAAGAATGAAACAAGCCTGAAATTCCAAGCTCTTAGAGCTTGCTTGAGACCATACAATGCTTTGTTAAGTTTACACACATAATCAGGATAAACTTGGTTCTCAAAACCAGGTGGTTGTGCCATATATACCTCTTCTGTTATCCAACCATTCAAGAATGCATTCTTTACATCTAGTTGAAGTATCTTCCAATTCTTAGAAGAGGCAATACTAAGCAAAACCCTAATAGTAGGCATCTTTGCCACAGGAGAGAAGGTCTCCTCATAATCAATTCCCTGAGTTTGTGCAAAGCTTTTTGCTACAAGCCTTGCCTTATACCTGTTAATGGAACCATCAGAATTCTTCTTGAGTTTATAGACCCATCTTGAGCCTATTACCTTCATGGATGAAGTCTTGGGCACCAAATCCCAAGTGTTGTTTTCCTCAAGTGCTTCAATCTCTTCCTTCATTGCATGCTTCCATTTTGATTTTGCTTTGGCCTCTTCAAATGATGATGGCTCCTCTTGGTTTATATCCTGTGCTATGTAGATAGAGTGTTTAGTTACTAATGAGGTGTCAAACCCATACCTTTCTGGTTTTTTCTTTTCCCTCATAGATCTTCTTAGGCCATGATGTGATGATTCTGCCTCATGTCCATGTTCCTGCAATTTTGCTTTACCTTTAGACTTCCATGCTTTGATCTTTTCCATGTGAGATTCTTCATCATCCTCTGAGGTGTCTTGTTCTTCAATCTTTGATTGTTCTCTACCAAGCTTTGGAAAATCTTCTTCAAGATCATATGGTAAATTGATCTTCCTGCATGAATCTTCATACCATGAATTGTTCTCATAAAAAACTACATCTCTGCTTACCAAGAATCCTTTGTTGGTAGGGTTGTATAACCTGTAGCCCTTTTGATTGTTGTCATATCCAATAAATACACACCTTTTTGCCTTTGGATCCATCTTGCCTCTAACCTGTGAAGGAACATGAGCAAAAGCAATACATCCAAAAATTTTACAATGATCTAAACTTGGTCTTCTTCCATTCCAAGCCTCATATGGAGTCATCCCATCAAGGGATTTTTAAGGCAACTTGTTAATCAAGTAAGTGGCTGTAGATACAGCCTCAACCCATAAATAATTAGGTAAATGCTTTTCATTTAACATAGACCTTGCAGCTTCAACAATTGTCCTATTCCTCCTTTTTGCCACTCCATTTTGCTCAGGAGTGTACCTTGTAGTTACCTCTCTTTTGATTCCTCTTTCTTGAAGAAAAGAATCAAAATCATGGGAGAAGTATTCTCCCCCTCCATCTGACCTTAGCCTTTTTAGTGATTTACCTGTTTGATTCTCCACAAGAGCCAAATATCTTTTGAAACATGAAAAAACTTCATCCTTGTGTTTCATAAAGAATAGGATAGTCCATCTGCTGCAATCATCAATAAAGGAAACATAATACCTTGATCCAGATATTGAAGCTTCCTTGCTAGGTCCCCATACATCTGTATGAACCAACTCCAAGAGATCTCCATGCATATAACCTTTCTTCATGAATGGTAACCTGTGAGACTTTCCAAATTGACATGCACTACACTTATAAATCATATGTTGTTTTGACAAATTAGGAAGTCCAAGTACACTTTGGTCCTTGCAAATTTGCTTTAATGACCTTTCACCAATATGTGATAACCTTTTGTGCCATACTTCTAATTATGTGAGTGTCTGACTACCATAATTAAAGAGAGCAATGTTTCTAGTGTCATGTAATTCAAATGTGAACAATCTACCTGTCTTTTCACCTTATGCAATTCTTCTGAATCCTTGACTTGGATCTTCAACAAATGCTCCTGCTTTTGTGAACCTGACTTGCAACCCTTTCTCTACTATCTGCCCAACACTTATCAAATTCTTTGTAATGGTAGGGACATAGAGTTCCTTACTGAGTAGGTTGATGTTTTCATCAGGTGCTTTGACATTGCCTATTTTCTCCACAGGATGTTTTGTATCATCTCCTGTTTGTACCTCATAATTATTCCTTGGATCTTCTAAATCTGATAGGAGTGCCACATTTCCTGCCACATGATTTGAACAACCTGAATCTATGTAGAAAACATGCTCATCATATTTACCTTGTGGCATAGCCATGTTCATGATCAATAATGAATCCTCTTTGTTTGAGTCTTCTGTGTAGTTATCGTAGTCTCTCCTTCCTTTGTAGCCTCCTTGATAGTTTGAATGATTGTAGTTGTTGTAGTTGCCATGGTAGTTGTTGAACCTTCCTCTTCAGTAGCCATAACTTCCTCTATTGTATCCTCTGCCTCTTTGATTCCTGGAATTCCTAAAGCAATTTTCAGTTGTATGATTAGTTAATCCACAAATAGAACATGGGTTGGAGTCTTGGGATCTCCCCCTGCCTTGTCTACCTCCTCTTCCTCTACCTCTACCATGTCTTCCTCTACCTGCATAGTTAGCTTGATATGTACCTGCTTCATCATCCACTTTCTTTGCCTTTCCTTTGTTATCTTTGGACTTGCTTTTATCAGTGTATAAAGCTGAAGATTGATTACCTTTAGAGCTTTCTCCATTTTTTATAAGCTTTGCCTCTTGAGTAAGTAGTTGTCCAATGAGTGTATTGAAATCAGGTACATGCATGTCCATGTACAAATCCATAGCTGTGGTGAATGCTTCCCACTTGTCATCTGCCTTCAAGCCATTGATGACCTGCCTTACAATTTGCTCTTCATCTATTACCTCTCCAATGCTTCCCAACTGATCCGCTATGTCCTTGAGCTTTGTGACAAAACCAGTCACATTTTGTTTGGGAGCCTTCTTGAGAGTTGTGAAATCCAGCCATAGTTGATGCTTCCTAGCTTTAGTACTTGAAGAAAAGAAAGCTTCAAGTGCATCCCACACTTCCTGAGATGTCTTAGAGCTTCTAATGTGAGGCAACAAAAAATCTGAGATAGAGTTGAGGAGATAAGACCTTGCAAGTGCATCCTTGGAGCACCATGTGCTCAATCTTTCTTGCTCTTCTTGTGTTGGTTGACTTTTGTTCCTGAAACTTGGCATAACTTCATCTCCAGCCACATAACCATATAAACTTCTACCTTGGAGATAAGCTTCCATTCTTAATGACCAAGCAGAGTAGTTACCTCTGTCCAATTTGTCAATTGATGAAGGAAATCCATCTGCCATGTTGTCCAACCTTGCTCTGATACCACTGCGAAGAGATGGATAGGTATGTGCTTGAAGATGAAGAGGTGTTGCAAAATCCTTGATCTACACCAGCCAAATGAACTCCAAGAGTATATGGTGGGCCCTTTTAGCTTGCCAATGGATGTATTAGACACTCTATGTACCTTGGAAGATCACTCTCAAAAAGATAGATCAAAACAGATAATTTGGAGTTAGCTCAGAGGTGAAAACTTGCTATTCTTGGTTCATACACATGTCCAGTGTTTTACATAATTCTCTAAGCACAGCAGCAATTAGCTTAATTCCTCTTGGGTAAGTCTAGGTAACTTAAAGAGCTAACTTTCAAGAGTAATCTCATCAAAAATAATAAACCACACACTGAGAATGAGTTTTAACAAGTGATGACATCATCCCGATTTTCACGGGCTGCGATAGTTTGAAACCAGTGAGCAGAAAAATCAACATAAATAAAAATTTAGGAATCCAATGATTATGAACATTTGTATGGTTATACTAGACTGTAAGCTAAATTCTACAAGCTTTAAATCACTGAATTTGGATAAGTAACCACTGAGAAATGGCTCTGACAAGATGAGTGAAAAAGTCGGGTACCTGACAGAGAAGTGAAGATGAACAGACCCTGTTGCCTTCAAATGAACATAACTGAAGATTGCAACATACAAATGATATGAAAATTTGTGAGCATATAGTAGACTTATAGAGCTACCTTTACCAAGTTAAATCACTGAAAATGATGCACCAAGCTCAGAGAAAACATCTCTGCAAGCTGACTGAGAAAACTGAGAGTAATGGCAGTGAGTAGTACACTTCACAAGAACATGGAAAGATGAACTCAAATAATCATGAAAATGAAAGTATATTTCTTGTACAATACAATGCCTTACTGATACATATGTGTGCCTTGTAATCACACCTTGATATGGCATAAAGCTCAGCTCTTGGAGGTCTTCACATAGGTCTCTCTAACCATGACTAAAACTGCCATCTATTTATAGTTGAGTTTGGGAGGCTAACTTCCCTCAATCACTCTCCAAATCAATCAGTGATTGATTTGATTCTCTACCTACCAATAATCACGAATTCGTGGCTCCTCTTTCCATTCTTGATCAAGTGGACTGGACCACTTAAGATTCTTTCAATTTTACATTAAGTAAACTCTTCAAAAGTTACAAGAGGTAGTTCACAAGTGAACTTTACATAGTCTTCATTTTAAGGCTTTTTCTATGACTTTGTGGGACTCAAGCCAATACTTAGGCTTGTCAAAGACTTGCTCCAACAAGATAGCCATAGAAAGAATCAGAGATGTAAGCGAAGGAGAGGAAGGCAACACTTATCTTCCAATAACCCATCATGGCTATACCACCAAAGCCATCTTAGATTCAGGAGCCGGAGTAGCCATACCTACCACCGTTTTATGGAGACGTTGGGGTAAGCCAACATTAAGACCCACCAAGATGAAGCTACAAATGGCTGATGGACATATAGAGAAACCATTAGGCTTACTAGAAGGCATATCTCTTACCACTTGTGGCATGGAGTTTGAGCATACTTTCGCCATTTGTGATTTTGCAAAAATCATGCTTATGAGATGATATTAGGATGACCATTCATGCGTCAGTTGCAAATCGTACAAGATTGGGGAACTAATTCTTTGTACTTGCAACATTTAGGAGTGACTACTAAAGTCAATATTAAAGACTATTCACATCGAGATGTACCCCCAATACAATGGAATAACATCCATAAGACACAGGTAGAAACGGAATCGGTACACTCACTAGAGTCAGACCCTTCATGGTTGCACAAGGACACTCATTTATGGATGTGTAAGGTAGCAAAACAAGAGGAAGAACGGTTAGAAGCCAAGACTTTAGGTTCAGAACAACATCCACGAACCCTTCAAGACCCAGCATACGCACCTGTAGTATTTCCAGACGAAGAATTCGAACCCCATGGTTGGGCAGAAATCCTAGCAACCATGGATGTAGCCATCAATGAAGGACAATGGACACCCCACTGTGACGAGGATGGCTATGACATCTCAGTTTCACGATAGAGCCGATCATGTGTGATTCAATTATAGAAGAATGTGAACCTAGCATTGATGCAATTGAGGATGCAAGTGACTTCGATCTAGAGTCAATTATAATGGACCCTCCCTTTGCATCAGAAGAAGAATATTTCTATGAAGTAGAAACTCACCCCCATAGACACGAAGAAATTATGAATGGTGTGAGGATGACCACACAAGTAACTAGTAAGAGTGAAGGTAAGAAAAGAAAGAAGGAAGAAACCATGTCAGAGCAAGAAGAACCCATGTTTGAGGTTCCTGAGAACTTCAAGAAATATGAAATAGAAGATAGAAGAATCATGGTACGAATGCCTAATAGAAAAGCTGATGTTGGAGAAGTATATGATAATCGAGAGAAAACCAAAAAAATCATAGTGGTTATAGAAGGAGAAGAAGAAAAATGTACCTACATAGGGCATGATTTGACAAATGAAGAAGGAGAAGAATTAGTTGCCCTATTGTGAGAATATAGAGACGTGTTTGCTTGGAGTTACAAAGATTTCCAAAGCAGTAGACCCGGATATATGTTCCCATAGAATCCCTATGACTCCACATGCAAAACCTACGAAACAGAAACCATACACGTACAATGATAACTACGCTGCGAAGATTAAAGAAGAAATAGATCGTTTGATAGAAGTAGGATTCATTTACGAAATTGAGCATACCGAATGGGTATCCCCCATTGTGGTTGTGCCCAAGAAGAATGGGAAATTGCATGTATGTATTAACCTTAAAAAAGTTAATGCTGCCACGATTAGAGACAGTTATCCTCTTCCTATCACGGAACATTTATTGGAAAGAGTTGCGGGCAAGGAAGTTTACAGCTTTCTTGATGGTTTCTCAGGCTATAATCAAGTAGCCATTGCTCTAGAAGATCAACACAAGATGGCATTTGCCACAGAATGGTGCATATTTGCATTTCAATTGATGCCTTTTGGGCTCACAAATGCACCCGCTACTTTCCAACGGCTCATGTGTCACGTTTTTAAGGAATTCTTACGCAAGAATTTGGAAGTTTATGTCGATGATTTATGTGCACATTCAAATGTGAGACAGACTCAAGGCAAGTATTTGACAAATGTCGAGAATATCAAGTTTGTCTGAACCCAGAAAAATGTGTTTTCATGGTCAGACAAGGCAAAATTCTAGGACACATTGTGTCAAAGAATGGAATTTCGACAGATGAAGAAAAAGTGAAAGTAATTGCCAATCTACCTAGACCAACTAACGTAAAAGAAGTACATGCATTTATGGGTCATTGTGGTTATTATAGACGATTCATACACATGTATGCAATCATAGCCAAGCCTTTGTACTCTCTTTTGCCCAATTTTGAATGGACAGATGAGTGTGAGAATTCATTCAATGAACTCAAATGACGCTTGTGCTCAGCACCTATATTGACAACCCCGGATTGGAGTAAGCCATTCCATGTACATGTGGATGCATCCAACTATGCCATAGGATGTGTGTTGGCACAATCCACGAAGGAAGGTAATATAGATCTCCCCATAGCATATGGGAGCAGGCAGTTGAACGTAGTAGAAAGAAATTACACCACTACGGAACAAGAAGGATTAGGAATGATCTACGCAATAAAGAAATTCAGGCATTATTTGTTGGCAAATAAGTTCAAGATCTTCACAGATCATCAAGCATTATTGTACTTAGTCAATAAGCCATGTACCACAGGACGATTAATACGTTGGTTTCTATTACTCATGGAGTATGATTTTGAAGTAGTAGTCAGGAAAGGAAAGATGCATCTTAGAGCTGACCACCTCTCGAGACTAACCACATGAGAAGCTCCTCAAGGAATAGTGGATGAATTACCGGATGCATATTTGTTTAACCTTAAGATCGTACCAGAATGGGCTAAGCCGATAGTCCCTATTCTCACACATGGACCCAAGAATCCTAGGATAAGGATCAAGAAAGGAGAAATTACCAAGTCTCAGAGATATCAAATAATAGCAGGAAGTATATATAAACAAGATAATCAAAAGATTCTTGCTTATTGTGTAGATGAATCAGAACATGCAAATTGGTTGCAAATATCACATGTAGGTGCATTAAAGCAACATCACTCGAAACATCGTACATTGCAGACTCTGCATAGACTAGGAGTATATTGGCCTTCGATGGAAGCAGATGTCTACAAGTTGTGTAAAGAATGCCATGTTTGTTGTGAAAGACCACCGGTAGAACATGCTACATTATATCACGTGTCTCTCACACCAGAGTGGACATTATTCAAAGATCTTGGATTGGAGTTTGGAACTCCAACTATTTTTTGTGACAATATGAGTTCTATTCATTTGGCTGCTAATCCTATTTTTCATGCAAGGACTAAACATATTGAAGTTCATTATCACTATGTACGAGAAAAGGTTCTAAGCAAAGAGATTCAAATATCATATGTGTCCACTCATCAACAATGTGCAGATATTCTAACCAAAGCATTGGATGGTACAAAGCTTTGCAAATTCAAGGCTATGATTGATTTGCAGGTAATCTTGGAAGATTGAAGACCTCAAGCATACTTGGCTTGAGGGGGAGCTGTTGGATCAAGTCTTTGACAAGCCTAAGTATTGGCTTGAGTCCCACAAAGTCATAGAAAAAGCCTTAAAATGAAGACTATGTAAAGTTCACTTGTGAACTACCTCTTGTAACTTTTGGAGAGTTTACTTAATGTAAAAGTGAAAGAATCTTAAGTGGTTGAGTCCAATTGATCAAGAATGGAAAGAGGAGCCATGAATTCGTGATTTGTGGTAGGTAGAGAATCAAATCAATCATTGATTGATTGGAGAGTGATTGAGGGAAGTTAGCCTCCCAAACTCAACTATAAATAGATGGCAGTTTTAGTCGTGGTTATAGAGACCTATGTGAAGACCTCCAAGAGCTGAGCTTTATGCCATATCAAGGTGTGATTACAAGGACACATATGTATCAGTAAGTCATTGTATTGTCCAAGCAATATACTTTCATTTTCATGATTATTTGAGTTCATCTTTCCATGTTCTTGTGAAGTGTACTACTCACTGCCATTACTCTCAGTTTTCTCAGTCAGATTGCAGAGATGTTTTCTCTGAGCTTGGTGCATCATTTTCAGTGATTTAACTTGGTAAAGGTAGCTCTAGAAGTCTACTATATGCTCACAAATTTTCATGTCATTTGTATGTTGCAATCTTCAGTTATGTTTATTTGAAGTCAACAGGGTCTGTTCATCTTCACTTCTCTATCACGTACCCGACTTTTTCACTCATCTTGTCAGAGCCATTTCTCAGTGGTTACTTATCCAAAGTCAGTGATTTAAAGCTTGGTGGATTCAGCTTACAGTTTAGTATAACCATACAAATTTTCATAATCATTGGATTCCTAAATTTTGAGTTATAGTGATTTTTCTGCTCACTAGTCTCAAACTGTAGCAGCCCGTGAAAATCGGGATGATGTCATCACTTGTTAAAACTCATTCTCAGTGTGTGGTTTATTATTTTTGATGAGATTACTCTTGAAAGTTAGCTATTTAAGTTACCTAGACTTCCCCAAGAGGAATTAAGCTAATTGCTGCTGTGCTCAGAGAATTATGTAAAACACTGGACAGGTGTATGAACCAAGAATAGCAAGTTTTCACCTCTGAGCTAACTCCAACTTATCTGTTTTGATCTATCTTTTTGAGAGTGATCTTCCAAGGTACATAGGGTGTCTAATACATCCATTGGCAAGCTAAAAGGGCCCACCATATACTCTTGGAGTTCATTTGGCTGGTGTAGATCAAGGATTTTGCAACACCTCTTCATCTTCAAGCACATACCTATCCATCTCTTCACATATCTCTGGTACCTTCTTGAGTGATCTTGTCTGTGAGGGAGTAGTAGCAAGCTCAGAGAATTGATTTGCCACATGTTTCCACAATTCTGGTTTAACCTTTAACAACTCCTCTAGAGTGAGGTGACATTGTACTTTGGTGTTCTTGATAACTTCGGTGTTTCTAGGGATTACCAATTCTTCATTCCTCACTATTATCGTGGGTGCTCTCATACTAGTAGACTTATCTTCCCAAGGTCCTGTGAACTGAGGTAATTCTTGCAAAGAATTGGATTCAAAACTCGTGTGTTCACTCAGTTGCTCTTCCTCTACATCATCATAAATAGAGGGGATGTCTTGGGAAAATTGCTCTTGCAAGTCATTTATTTCTTGAACAGGAGGATGAGTTCCATTTTCTTTTCTCCACTTCTCTTCTTGGATTTCTCTCAGAAATTCATGTGAATATCTATGTATGGAAGACAGGTTGTCTTGACTTTCTTTATTGGGTACTTGAGATAGGGATGGTGCATTCCTTTCCTGTGTCTCTAAGGCAATAGGGTTCCTATGCTGATTCTTTTTCTCTTTGCTATCAATCAAGTATTCTAGCCTCTCCATTAGTCCTTGAAAGTGTAACTCAGGTTTTGCCATGTTATTCCAATTAAGATATCTAGAGGCTTCAAACATAGCTTGTGCTAATTCTACCATCTTCATGCAAAGTTTAGTTCTCTCAATTTCTAGATCAGCTCGAGGGTAGTTCTTACTCATTTCAGCTATTTGGGGTCCTTCTTTTAGTCTAGCCTGATATGCACGAAACATCATGTCTAGGTTTTCCGGTATGGGTTCTACTAGAACTGATCCTGATTTCTGAGCTGGGTTCTCCTGATTTGATTCTTGAGAAGAAAATTCTAGGATTTTGGCTCTAGATTCTTTTAAACTTCCTTCCAACTCGGTTATCTTTTTACTCCATTTTCTCTTGATTCTTTCTCTAGAATCTTTCCATGATTTCATCTTTTCACTGCTAGACTCTCCAACTTCACTAGTTCCGGCTACTTTCTCAGCATTAAGCTGTTGATTCTGTAAGAGCACCTCGGCTCTTGTTATAGCTTGGATAGGTACGTATGTAGGGTTGGATCCATCTGCATTGTGCACAATACCTATCACGTTGATTGGTGTCACATTTGAAGCATTAGCAGGGTTCTTAGGACATTCTTTGATTATGTGCTCTTTGCCACAGTCGGCACAAAAGCCCTGTATGTTATAGTATTGCGACTGTCTTGCTATCGGAGGATATGGACAATCCTTTATGAAATGATCTCCTTGGCACCTAAAGCATGGTCCTCTAGGGCCCTGTGGTCTTTGTTATCTCAATTGGGGCCGTGGATTTGGATTTGTGTACATCACGTTAGCATAATCGGGCTCCCAACTCGGTTCCACTGGTGGACTATCATATTGATATGTCTCCACGTGTTTTGGTGACTCTGAGTAGTATGCGGGTGGACTATCTACATGAGTAGAGTCAAAACTATTAGAGTTCAGATCACTGTCAGTAATTAAGGGTGAAACGGGAACTAAAGCCTTATTGAGGTTTTCTTCTGCAGTAGCATATTTGACTTATATGACATTAGCTGGCGGGGGTGGCTGCTGAGCTAAAACAGGTTGGGGTCTCTGTTGAGCCTATTCATGGATTTTACTAATTGAGTGGGTCTTAGTATTCTTGCATGTTCACATGGTCTAGGTAGAGGAAAATCATCTCTACCACCTGGTATTCTAGGTTTTCTTTGTCTTTCCACTCTATCGGTGTCTATGGTGGTTCTATCTCTCCCTATGGGATGATTGAAGCTGACTTCTGGTCTCTCTCTGTTCTTGTCTCTTTGATTCACGTGGGCTGAGGATGTTCCTGTCCTTTGTTGACTCGTGTTTATGTTTGTTCGAGATGGAGGGAATACCAACTCACCTCTCCATGTATAGGTATTTCTTGCATGGTTTGGTACTACAAATACCCTTTCTCAAGTTTCATCCAGATATACAACCTTTCCAGGTGTATCTGGGTCCTTGAACTCGTAGATTATGATGGAGCCTAGCTCGCTAGGTTGTTCCATTCTATACCTCCAAAATGCTTCATCTATCTCTTTATTCACAAACAACTCTATGCTTCTGTTGTCTTGAGGGGTCCAATTTGGAACTAGTACTCGTGTCAATATAGACTTCCCTCTAGGTGTCCTAGGTTCTTCTCCTACTGGTTCTTTTCCTTGGGATTTAGCTTCTGTCTCTAATTGAATTATGCCAAACTCATTCGTATTGTTTGGCTGAGTACTTATGATGTACATCGTTCCTTCTTTGTCTATGTATGCATCTCTTTCGAATTTCACCACTGGACGTTCCAATCCAATGGGTTGATCAGGGTTGTGCATTTGCACCACTTGTCTTCGCAAACCATCCTCATAGATGCGAGCACCTAAGCAGTTGGTTCAGAGAAATTCTAATTGAGTTCTATAGGGCCCTTCGGGTCTTTCTAAATATGCTATGTTTGACCCTCCTTCTGGTCTTTCTATGTTAAATGCCATTTCTGATTCACTCGTATTTGAGCTCTTGTATGGGTAATTACTATTCAACTGTTCTGCCCACGAACGTGCAGTAGTTCCTACGCTTGCTTCGGATGATCTAAGGCTTCGTCGATCCGACTTACCTATGTGTTTGCCTGATCTAAGGTTCATGAATTTACTTCCTTGCACACTCAATACACGCTCGGATCGTCAATGGTTCTTTGTTCTTTTTTACTTGGTTCTTTTTAAATGCCTTTAAGTTATTGTCTTGTATCCAATGTATACGTCAGGAATCGACTTTCTATGGTACTTTGAGTTCTCGTTCCGTCAGACTTATGTTCTTTCCTTTAGGTTTTCGTCTCACACACCTTTACTTTAGTCTTGTACTTGAAAAGTTAAATCTCTTGAACTTGATGCGTTCCTAGCGTCGTTAATCCACAATGCTAATCGTTTAGCTTAAGCTAATAATTGACTGAGGGGGTTGAGTAATCTTCCAACCTCGAGTCAGCTTTGTTGGTTGCCCTGTTGCCCAAGAAGCCTCGCTTCCCAAGCCCTGCGTCCTTCACTACCTTGCCTTGATTGCCCTTGATTGCCTTGCTAGACCTGTAAAATTCACTATTAGACCATTTACAATGGATGATAAAGCACTTGAGTATATACACCTTTAAAGGTCCCTTCCCTTTGCCCAAAAATTCAATGCCCCCTGGCTTTCTAGTCCCGACTATGTCAACCTCAAATTAGCTCAAAAAACGGACTTCGGATGAAAAAGATATGATCGTTCAGGCCCCCGGGGGTAAAAACTAACAAACAAGTTTTTCTCCAAATATGAACAAGGGGTCTCCCATGAGTCTAATCACCCAAAAACTTGCCAAAAATAGCCCCAAAATTAGTCAAAAAATTAGACCCTAAAAATTGCGTTTGGGGTGGACAATCACGATGGTATGAGATAATCGCGATGGTCTGGGACCATCGCGATGGTCCAGGTGAACCGTCGCGATTGCGTGGCACAATCGCGATGGTCTGAAAATGCGAACTGTCACGATGTTCTGAAATGAATGATCGCAATGGTCCAAAAAGGAACCGTCGCGATGGCCCGATCAATGAACAATCATGATGGCGTCAGTCAACGGTCAACACGAACCGTCGCGATGGTCCGAGTGGACCGTTGCGATGGTCACGGGCGCGATGGCATGATCCAATCGCGATGGTCTGATTTTGAGTCATCGTAATGGCATACCTGGGACAGTCGCGATGGCGTGACTAGCGAACAATCGCGATGGTCTAGCGTGCCACGTGGCAGCGTCGACGCGATGGCACGAGCCAATCACAATGGCGTGGAGTCGACGGGATCGTCACGATGGTCCAAGTGAACCGTCGTGATGGCTCAAGTGAAGCATCGCGATGGCTCAAGTGAACCGTCGCGATGGCTCAAGTGAGCCGTCGCGATGGTGCGAGACCGTCGCGATGGTCCGGCCGAGCCGTCGCGATGGCGTGAGCCAATCGCGATGGTGTGACACAATCGCGATGGCGTGAGCCAATCGCAATGGTCCACCAAAATGCAAATTTTGCAAATGCAAGTTTAGATTCGTGTGTGCGCTTGTGTCGCCTACCTCGTGGTGAACTCGCTTACCAAAAATGCCAAAGTTGGCAGACCATCGCAATGGTCTGACACACACGGTAGATTTCTGACAGAAGGTGAAATTTTACCTTTTGCAAGCTTTCCTGATGCTCTGGACTACAAGAAAACTCAAGAACACAATAGCACATGCAAGCACAACAGCTCTCTCTCTCTCTCGCACATGCACAAATGAGGGGAAATGAGGAGAATGGGTGGATATGGTGAATTTTCTGATTTTTTTGGAGTGGAAGATGATGATGCGGTGATGAAGATGGCGTGTGGGGGAGGTGAAAAACACTAAAAACTAACTAAAAACAACAACAAAAACTGAAAATTTTACCTTCCAACGCCACTTCTTGCTATACTCTTACCATCACACATTCGTCCTAGACTCGATCCCCGGCAACGGTGCCAAATTTGGTGTTGCTCTAGCACAATGGTGAGAACCATGTTAAGAAGCTCCACCTCCTTAATGTCAATCCGTGGAAGAGATAGGAGTGATATGAAGATCGTGAACGTGAGATGTAGTGAGAGTGAAGGTGAGAAGCATAGAGCTGCACACGCACATACACACGCACAACAAAGAGACAAGCAAGACACAATGGAAGGTAGGAAATCAACTCTATTGCTCAAGACCTCAATTACAAGCTCAAAATAGCTCTAAGCTCATACTAACCAACCACAAAAATGAGCTCTCTAGCTCTTTTTATAGATTCTAGACTAGTTTTGACCGGTCTCACATCTAGTGACCGGCATAGTTAAAAAATAGGTCCTAGATGCTATTTGAAAGTGTAAACGGTGTCTAAAAATAACCAAAATTGGTACGCTCATTCTACCTAAGCTCCTCAAGCTCGAGGACTCCTCAGCTTGCACAAAATGGAGCTATAGATTACAAAAAGGGTTTTTCTATATCACATATGTTACAAAAGTGATGAAAATCACTGTTGGAGGTTTTGAAAAGTATTTATAAAATATAATTCTTTGAAAAATGATTCGACTGACTCCCTGCTCTGTCTTTACATGCTTCTGCATCTTCTATGCCTCTGGCTGTTGCCAACAGTGTTTCACGAGGATGTACTCTTTCTTAAAGAAATTCTTGAAAGAAAAAGAAGTTTATTTCTCAAGCCTTGTGCTAAAGAAAGCAATGGCATGTTCTAATACTGACTATTTAAATTCAAGGACTATAGAGAACCCAGATAGCATGTAAAAAAGAAGAATCTTAGAGTACAACACTAAGTGTATTACTAAGTGAATGTACATAGATAAGTAGCCCGTATGGATTATAGGCATATATGTAGGGGGGGGGGGGAACCCTCCAAAAGAGGATAATAGTTGGGTGCATGGTTTACTTATGCATAACCTAGCCTAATATTTAGTTTTCTATGTATCTCTAATGAGGAACTTTATGTCACGAGGAAGGAGATAAGGAAGAGAGCTCACACACACACTCTCACTCTCAAGGAGAAGCACACACACAGATTGAGGCCAAGAATACAACAAGTGCAATATATAAAGATCAGTACATAAGGAAAAACCTAATGTCTGCGAATGAGTGAGCTGGCAAGAAACAAATGAGCCATCACTCTCAGTAGATAAATCTAATAAAGCTCAATGAAGTATCCCTGACATATACTGGCGTGACCACTATACATGTCAGAGAACGAAAAATTGGTACGTGTCATCCTAGATCATCACATGTTGAGCTTGATATCTCAACACTCCCCCTCAAGCTCAACGCCATATCCTGTAATCCAAGCATCTCCCGAAACTTCTTCAACTTCTCAGCTCCAAGTGCTTTGGTGAAAATACCAGCAACCTACTCATCTGTTCTCACATAAACAAGATCAATATCACCTGTTAATACCTTCTCTCTGATGAAGTGATAATGTACCTCGATATGCTTTGTTCTAGCATGGAAAACAAGGTTCCGTGCTAACCGTATGCTACTAAGATTATCACAATAGATAGTGATAGGCTTTTGCACTTCCACACCTAAATCTGCAAGTAACATCTCCAGCCATGATGCCTCACATGCTGCCATTGCAGCACCTCTATACTCAGCCTCTGTACTCAACAAAGCAACAGTGGGTTGCTTCTTACTGCTCCATGTAATAGCTGCACCTCCAAGTGAGAAAAGAAAGCCACTAGTAGATCTTCTATCTGGAGTACTACCAGCCCAATCTGCATCGGTGTATCCATGAACTTGCAAATCTACACTAGCTTCATAAAACAATGCATAATCCAAAGTAGCACTCACATAACGTAGAGTGCACCTTAGAGCATCCAAATGTGGCTTCCTAGGAACCTGCATAAACCGACTTTCAACTCCAACAGTATAGCTTAAATCAGGCCTTGTAATTGTAAGATATATAAGACTTCCCACAATTTTCCAGTACATAGTAGCATTTTCCAATGCTTCACCTGATGTAGTATCCAGCTTCAAATTCTGATCTAATGGCATGGAAATTGGCTTACAACCAGCCATACCATATTCTTGCAGCATATTCAAGGCATATTTCCTTTGAAACATCCATATACCTATTTCTGTATGTATAAACTCAATGCCCAAGAAATAACGTAGCACACCAAGATCTTTCACGTCAAATTCCTGCATAAGAAGTTGCTTAATCTCTTTGATGCTTCCTCCATTATCACCACCTACAATCAGGTCATCAACATAAATAGCCACAATAGTGATGCCATTATCAGCCTTCCTTGCATATAGTGAGTGATCTGCATCACACATAGAAAACCCAATGCTGGTTAAGTAATCAGCAATCCTTGCATGACATGCACGAGGTGCTTGCTTCAGCCCCTACAAAGCCTTTTGCAACTTTCAAACATATTCTGGATGCTTTGAATCTTCATATACTTGTGGCTGGTCCATGTATACTTCTTCCTATAACTCACCATGTAGGAAAGCATTCTTCACATCCATCTAATGCAAAATCCACCCTTTGTTGTAGCTAATCCAAAAAGTGTTCTCACAGTAGACATTTCAGCTACAGAGCTGAATGTTTCCTCATAATCAATGCCATATGTCTGTGTATATCCTTTAGCTACCAATCATGCTTTATACATGATTATGCTACCATGAGCATTATGCTTTACCTTGTAAACCCATTTACATCCTATGGGTTTCTTTCCTTGCAGCAATGGAACCAGCTTCCATGTATCATTTCCATAAAGTGCAGCCGTCTCCTCATCCATAGATTTTTCCCAATATGCAATTCCAATTGCATCTTCAAAGCAAGAAGGTTCAGCATCTTGTATTACCTTTGTCATGTAGGCATAATGACGAGCCATGTAACTATCATATGTCAATCGTTTCACTGAATCCCTCATCCTCCCAGATCTTCTTGGTCCTGGGTCACTTCTCCTTGTATCATCTTCATGTGCCCTTCTTACTCTTGGAGTCTTCGCAGAGGGCAATCCAAGTTCCTCATCAAGATTCTTTTATGAACCGCTTGAATCTCCATCAACGTCTTCAAAAGTTGCACATGTTTTATGACCAGCAGAAAGCTTTTCTTTACCTTTCTTGGATGTATTTGATGAGTTTCTTGGACTGAAATTTCCACGTAATCTTCCACTCCATGGATTTGAGTTGGAACTATTGCTTGGTGATGCATCCGGTCCACTCAAAACTTGAGATTTTGCACTTGATTTTTCAGCATTTTCTTTGTAATTTTGTTCAAGACTCAGTCCTTCTTTGGCACCTGCATAGAAGCTTGACATTTCATCAAATACCACATCTCTGCTCACGTTTACCTATCGTGTGAGTGGGTTATAACATTTATATCCCTTTTGCTCAAGGGAGTATCCAATGAAGACACACTTTTCTACTTTTGGATCAAGCTTCCTCCTCAATTCATCTCAGACATCTACATATGCAATACAGCCAAAAACTTTCAGTTTCTGCTTTTTACCTGTAAACTTCTCTTCAAGTGTAACTTCATGTACAGCAGCAGTCGGAGTTCTGTTCATGATGTATACAGCAGTATGCACAGCTTCTGCCCAATTACAATGAGGCATATTCTTCTTAGCCATTAAGGCTCTTGCTAATTCTGCAATATTTCTATTTTTGCATTCTGCAATACCATTCCGTTGTGGTGTGTACCTGCATGAAAACTGATGCCGAATTCCATGATTTTTTAGAAAACTGTTGAACTCATTTGACATGTATTCACCTCCTCCATCAGATCTTAATGTCTGAATGTACTTCCCTGTCTGCTTTTCCACCATAACTTTAAAATTTTGGAAGTGAGTGAACACCTAGCTCTTCTCTTTCATGAAATATACCCATACTTTGCGTGTATGGTCATCAATGAAAGTAACATAAAACTTGCAACCGCCCATAGATGTGGTCTTTGCTGGACCCCAAACATCTGTATGTACTACTTCTAGTACATTCTCACTAACATGCTTGTCATGTGGAAATGATGCTCTTGACTGTTTACCAAATTGACATGTTGCACATACCTTTTGCATTTCTACAACTTTGAAATTTGGTAGTCCATGGACAATCTCGTTTGACTACATCAATTTCAGCCTTTGCAAGTTTGCATGTCCAATCCATTTGTGCCATATCTCTATATCTGCAATAACTCATACCTTTTGCAAACATGGATTCATTCATTTCAGGGATTTTACATTTAACGTGAACATCCTACCCACTTTGTTTCCTTTGGCAACCAATCATCCATCCTGCTTGTACTCTTCTACATATAATCCATCAGCATTGAACCTGACTTGTAATCCGTGGTCAACCATTTGTCCAACAGAAACCAGATTCTTTGTTATATTTGGAACATGTTATATTTGGAACATGCAACACATCAGCAAGATGTTTTACCTTCCCGTCCTCCATAGACAATGCTATGTTTCCTATATGCTCAATAGGATGTGATGTATCATCACCTGTTTCAACATATCCAGGAATTGGCATTTTCTGCAAACTACCAAACCATTCTGTATGACTGGTCATGTGATTTGAAGCACCTGAATCAACATACCAGACATTATCATTCAATTTTGAAACACCAGCAGACATCATATTCATCATGTGATGTTGAACCATGAACAACTTCTCAGAATCATCTATACTTGTGGATGCATAGTTGTTTTGCTGCCTTCTGTTATTTTGGTTCTTCAACCTGGAATCACGGTCAAAGTGTCTAGGTTTACCACAATTCTAGCATCCTTTACTATTATTACCTGAATCATTTCTTTGGAAATTTTTGTGACCTCTTTGGCTCCCCTGCCTCGAAACTGTCCTCTTCCTCCTGCATGATTTTGTTGTTGTCCTTGGTCTTGGTTACTGTTTCCTCTTCCATTTCCAAAACCTCTGCCTCTTCCTCTCCAAGAGTAGAATACCTGCTCAGGACTGGGCTTTCCTTGGGAGTTTGAATCCTCACCAAGATTCTTTTCTTCAATAATCAGCATGGATACCAAATCAGCAAAATTTGGAATATTTTCCCTGGTCTGTATAGAAGTTCTGAGCTGCTTATATGCAGCTCCTAAACCATGAAGACACACTTCCACCTTATCATCATCATCTACATTCACGCCAATAGATGCAAGTGACTCACATATGCTTTTGATTTTCAGAGTGTAGTCACTTACCGACATGCTCTTTTTCTCCAATGTATGCAACTCGTTCTTGAGTTGCAATTTTCATGCCTTTGTATTGGTCTCGTACAATGTGACCAAACTGTTCCAAGCCTCTTTTGGAGTCTTGGCATCCTGTATGTGCCCAATCATGCTATCATGTATGCTAACAGATAGCCAATACATTACCTTTCATGCTCCTTGATTCCATTCCTCATATGCTCTTATTTGTTTTGCAATCCGATTCCTCTCTGATAACTGCGGAGCATTTTCGTTCTCTCCTTTGATGTATTTCCAGTAGCCTTTTCCCATCAGGAAATTCGTCATTCTGAATCTCCAAGCATGGAAGTTATTCTTGTCCAGCTTATCACTCATAAGTTGACTCATTCCATCTGCGTTTTCCATTTTTGCAGCAATTCACAACACTCCAAAACACTACAAGTAGCACTTCTGCTTGAATACTATCGCACTATGACATGATAGTTCGATCTCAAAAAAACACAGTTTTTTTGTATCAACAGTACACAAAATCGCTTGAAATTCTGGATCTAGAATACTTGAGTGTTGACGAACACAACGCAAGTTACAGTTTCTGAAACTAACCTGGTTTCTTTGCAAGGCCCACCTTGCAGGCTCGAAATGGAGGTCGAGATGGATCCGAAACTTCGATCTGACAAAAATATGTGACCCTAAAGGGATAACTCTGGAAAATATTTTGAGGTCTTCTACCTTCAGGCCGATTTTCGTAGCAAACGGAGGTCGTTTGTGAAATCATGTTTTCTCCATGCCTTGCTGCTGAGTTAGACGTCTGCGGAAGCACGCGAACAGCACAAGGAAGAGGAAGAAGCTTGGAGCACAACACACAAGACTGAATGTATTACTAGAGAATGTACAAAGATAAGTAGCCCATTAGGGCAATAGGCGTATATACAAGTCGGGGGAAAAAAACCTCCTAAAGAGGGAAAAAAGTGCCCCGGCGGTCCTAGAGTGTTCACACACATCACTACCTAAATATATCAACAAATCCCCCCTGGGAGTGATGCGGTGAACAAGGAGCTGGCACTCATGTATAAGGAAGTGCCGAGCTATGTGGAAATCACTCCACAAAAGGAAGTAAGCCCAAAGCTTTGCGGAAAGCTTCAAACTTCTCCCTAGGCAGAGCCTTCGTGAAAAGGTCTGCAATGTTCTCCTGCGTGGGCACATATGCCAAGCTGATCTCCCCAGCAGAGAACCTCTCCCTGACATAGTGATAATGCACCTCAATGTGCTTAGTGCGAGCATGGAACACAAGGTTCCTCGCAACTGCCAATGCGCTCTGACTGTCAGTGAAGATGGTGGTGGCAGAAGACTGACCAACACCCAAATCAGCCATAAGGCGTCTGAGCCACACACACTCAACAGTCGCTGTGAAAGCTGCCCTATACTCAGCCTCACAACTGGAAGTGGCCACAGTAGGCTGCTTCTTGCTCAACCAAGATATACATGAGCTACCAAGCATGAAGCAAAAACCACTGGTGGACACACGAGTGTCATAGCAACCAGCCCAATCTGAGTCAGAAAAAGCATGCAAATCTGGCGGTAGTGATCCCCCCTTGGGATAAAACAACCCAAGTAGCCGAGTACCACTCAAGTAGCGAAAGATGCGCTTAACCGCTTTCCAATGCGTGACTCTTGGGCAATGCATAAACCTGCTCATCTGTGAGACAGCAAACTGAATATCTGGCCGAGTAATGCATAAGTAAATCAAGCATCCAACAGCCTGCTGATAGAGAACAGCATCAAATGCATCTCCAGCATCATGAAGACTCAATCGTAAACCAGTCTCCATAGGAGTGGCAATAGGCTTACAGTCTTCAAGGCCAAAATGCTGCAATAATGTGTCAATATATTTCGTTTGACACAAAGCCATTCCACCATCAACTTGCATAAATTGAATGCCCAAATAGTGATGCAAATGCCCCAAATCAGACATCTCAAATGAGGCATGCAAATCAGCCTTGAAATCAGCAATATGCTTCTCAAGAGGACCAGTGAGCAGCATGTCGTCTACATAGACAACAATGATCAAAAGCACATCATTAGCACGCTTAACATATAAGGTGCTTTCAGTTGGACTGTTCTCAAAACCATGTGCAATCAGATAGGCATGTATTTTCTCATACCAAGCACGTGGTGCTTGCTTTAAACCATATAACGCCTTCTTTAACCTACACACCTGGTTTTCATGCCCTTTCTGCACAAAGCCACGGGGCTGAAAAACATACACTTCTTCATGCAAGTCACCATTCAGAAATGTTGTTTTAATGTCCAACTGATGTACATTCCAACCATGATGGGCTGCAAGTGCACAAATGCTCCGAACAGTAGTCATACGGCATGTAGGTGCAAAGGTCTCATCAAAATCAATGCCTCTTTCCTGCGCATAACCCTTTGCAACAAGCCTAGCCTTATACCTGTCAACTGTACCATCAGGTTTACGCTTCAGCTTGTATACCCACTTAGTGCCAATGGCCTTCTTGCCAGGAGGCATCAAAGTATCATACATGTCTTTGGAGCTAACAGATGTCTCCTTAGTACATGAAAGCAATGGCTGAATAGCATCTTCCACAAAGACAACATCACGGCTAACCAGAATGCGTTTAGTCTGTGGATGATACAGACGATAGCCTTTACTTTCAGAACTGTACCCAACAAAAATACATTTTACTGCCTTATCATCCAATTTTCTGCGATGTTGTTCAGGCACTAATGCATATGCCAAACAACCAAAAACACGCAGATGAGCAACAGATGGCTTGCGGTCATGCCAAGCCTCATATGGAGTGATAGACTGCAACGCTTTCGTGGGACACCTGTTCAGTACATATGTTGCACACATGACAGCCTCAAGCCAGAAACTATGTGGTAAAGCCTGACTTTTGACCATGCACCTCGCCATCTCCATGAGTGACCTGTTCTTTCGTTCAGCAACTCCATTCTGTTGAGGTGTATACGGCACTGTACACTGGTGTTTTATCCCACGTTCAGCCAGAAATGCATTAAAATCTGAAGACATATATTCCCCCCCTCGATCAGAACGGAGGGTGCCCATTTTACATGCTGACAGATTTTCAGCCAAAACCAAAAACTGTTTGAAGCACATGAACACTTCGGACTTTGCTTTGAGTGGATATACCCATGCATGCCTGGAAAAATCATCAATGAAAGTCACGAAGTAAAGGTAATTTCCAAAAGAGGGTGTCTGCATAGGACCACAGACATCACTATGTACAAGCTGCAATTTCTGCATAGCCCGAACTGAACCATCTTTTGGAAAGGAAGAACGCTGCATTTTGCCCAAAATACAGCCTTCACAAACATGTTTTCCAGGTGCCTCAAGTTTGGGCAAAGAGGACACCATTTCAGATTTCTGCAGGCGTAACAAACTAGCAAAATTCAGATGACCAAAGCGTGCATGCCAAAGCTTTGCATCTGACATAGCCTGAGAATCATGAACTGCACATGCCGAATCATTCACAGATTTTTCATAGTCTATGAGCTTATACAGCCCACGACATAAAATGCCAGAAGCAATAATCACATCGCCATTTGAGAGATCATGGACTGTACACCTGTCATCAACGAATTTCACAACCAAGCCAATCTTGGCTAATGCAGAAACTGATAACAGGTTCTTTTTGATCCCTGGCACAAATAAAGCATCTGACAAAGTGAAAGAACTACCATCACCAGTAGTCAGAATGATCTTACCAACTCCCATAACAGGATAAGAGGAGTTGCCCCACTGTCAAAGTACCAAACATCTGAGTCTACTGCAGACATGCACTGATCATGAGAAGATGGGTCAAAACTGCAAACAGTAGTAAACACCCATTCTTCTTCCTGCAGAAGATTTGCAGACTCTGTTTTTGGTGTAGAGGCCTCTGCAACAACCATTCCAGCCTCTTTCTTCTTTGCCTCTTTAGCAGCCAGTTTTGGACAGTTCTTTATAATATGATCATTTCCTTTACAGTACTTGCAGAACAATTTCTGCTTTTCTGATTTCTTCTCATCTTTATCCTGGTTCTTCGATTGTGCAGCATTTGCAGATTTCTGCTTACTAGTAGAAGAGCTCCATTTTCCTTTGCCCTTCTGACTAGCCAGGAAAGCTTGATCTGCAACACGCATAATGGACCTGTTCTACCTGGACTGATCTTCCTGCAATAGAACAGAGACTAATTCCTCAAATGACAAGGCATTCGGATTGCCTTTCATCATCAATCGAAAAGTAGAGGCAAAACTCTGATATGAATCAGGAAGGGCATTCAGAACGGTCTGCACAAGTGAGCTATCTGGTATAACCTCATCAGCAGAAATCAATTGTTCCTTCAGGTCTTTGATCTTTGTAAGAAAACTGTCCATCGAATCACCTTCATTCATGTGCTCACTCTCCAACTGTTTTCGGAGGTAAGCAACACGAGCCTCATTCCTAGCCTGGTACAAAGTGGTAAGTGTATCCCAAGCATCCTTTGCTGTTCTGCAAGAGCGAATGTGAGGAATAATGGCATGTTTGACAGACAAAGCTATCAATGCATGTGCCTGGGCATCTCTGCCTTCCCAACGAATCTCCTCTGCAGTAGGTGCAACAGAAACAGCAGCACGAACAGGAATCTGCGGAATATCATCTTCGACACCATCTTCATCAGCTCCAACACCTGTATTTGCAGTACCTGTCGTGACAGGTGTAACAGGACGTCTTTCAACACCCTGCACAATGTTCCACAATCCTTTTGCAACCAGTACATGTCGCATCATATAAGCCCATAATGGGTAGTTGGTACCATCCAACTTATCCTCAACAGCCAACATACGGAATACATCACTGCTTTTAGCCATGGCCGGTGACTAAAATACCTTGATGCAGAAAATTGACTGTATCTCAAAAAGTTGAACAGAACTGCCCAGACGAGTTCTGCTAGACCTGTAGCAGACTTCGAGACGCTTAAACTGGCAAACAGAAACTGGTATATACCTTTGGCACAAAAGGACGAAATAGCCTACACAAGCACTGCGATAGTGCGTTCGGAGGCCGAAACGAGCTCAGATCGCGATTTCGGCACCACAGAGCAAAGATGTTTTGATCTCGAAAACACCCTGAGTATGCTCACCAAATTTTGTGCGAATCTGAGACTGCAAACGGAGGAGTGTCGACGGCGCCCTAGAAGAATCAACGACCTGCTCTGATACCAATTGTTGGAGTTAGACGTCTGCGGAAGCACGCGAACAGCACAAGGAAGAGGAAGAAGCTTGGAGCACAACACACAAGACTGAATGTATTACTAGAGAATGTACAAAGATAAGTAGCCCATTAGGGCAATAGGCGTATATACAAGCCGGGGGAAAAAAACCTCCTAAAGAGGGAAAAAAGTGCCCCGGCGGTCCTAGAGTGTTCACACACATCACTACCTAAATATATCAACAAGGCCCACCTTGCAGGCTCGAAATGGAGGTCGAGATGGATCCGAAACTTCGATCTGACAAAAATATGTGACCCTAAAGGGATAACTCTGGAAAATATTTTGAGGTCTTCTACCTTCAGGCCGATTTTCGTAGCAAACGGAGGCCGTTTGTGAAATCATGTTTTCTCCATGCCTTGCTGCGTAGTCTTCACCGTTGCCTTCTCCACGAGCTCTCTATAGCCATGCTGGCTCTGATACCATGTCACGAGGAAGGAGATAAGGAAGAGAGCTCACACACACACACTCTCACTCTCAAGGAGAATCACACACATAGATTGAGGCAAGGAAGAATGATCTTCTTCTTCTTCTTCTATTACATAAAAAGAAATGTACAAGAATGACCTCTAAACAAGAATACAACAAGTGCAATATATAAAAATCAGTACATAAGGAAAAACCTAATGTTCGCAAATGAGTGAGCTGGCAAGAAACAAATGTGCCATCACTCTCGATAGATAAATCTAATAAAGCTCAATGAAGTATCCCTGACATATACTGGCATGACCACTATACATGTCAGAGAAACAAAAGACTGGTACGTGTCATCCTAGATCATCACATGTTGAGCTTGATATCTCAACAGTTTATGCATGGCTTAGTTGTCAAGCATTGACAGGTTGTTAAGTGCATATTTTGCTACTTGAGGTTTTTTATCTCAAGGGGAAATCCTTGTCACCACATTTACATGATTTTGTAACATGGTTCAGGTTGGTTGCTTTGACTCTCATGTGTCCAAAATTGGTTTTTGCTTCATGCTTGGTAGCTCATGCATATCTTGGTTGAGCAAGAAGCAACCTACTTAAGCCACTTCAAGTTGTGAGGCTAAGTATAGGGAAGCTTTCATAGCTATTGTTGATTCTGTGTGGTTCAGATGCCTTTTGGATGATTTGGGTGTTGGTCAATCTTCTACCATCAATGCATTGGTAGTTGCAAGGGACCCTGAGTTCCATGCTTGTACAAAGCACATTGAGATGCACGATCATCATGTGTCCAAAATTGGTTTTTGCTTCATGCTTGGTAGCTCATGCGCTACTTAAGCCACTTCAAGTTGTGAGGCTAAGTATAGGGAAGCTTTCTTAGCTATTGTTGATTTTGTGTGGTTCAGATGCCTTTTGGATGATTTGGGTGTTGGTCAATCTTCTACCATCAATGCATTGGTAGTTGCAAGGGACCCTGAGTTCCATGCTTATACAAAGCACATTGAGATGCACGATCATTATGTCAGGGAGAGGCTCTCTATTGGAGAGATCAGTTTGGCTTATGTGCCCACACATTTTGTGGATTGATTTCATTCCACATAGCTTGATAGTGTTTGATGCCTTTATACTTCAATAAATTTTCAAAGTCATGATTTATAAACTAAGCACAAACACTTGGCCAAATAGTCTTTGTGTGGCATAGATGCTTATCCACTCTCTGATTTTGAAGAAGGTATCAGCTTTTAGCTTGAGGAAATACACCCAGATATTATGTAGTCGTCTACTAAGATAAAGAAGTTTAAAAAAAACTCAAAGATGGTGTATTTATAGTTCCATAGATTATGTGCACCACCGCTAGAGGATTTCATGCTTGGATGGAAGCCTCTTTTAGTAATGGAGCCCTTTATTGTTTTCAATGAGTGAAATTTTGGCAAACGTCTTGAACTTGACTAAATGATGATATCTTCCTAAGATATCATGCCAAAGTGTGGAGAGTGATTCCTTATTTAAGAATAATGAGATCTTGTAAATCCTTTCTCTTCTATGCATTTGGTTATAATATCTAGAGTTGTTTGATCAATCATCTTGACTTAGGTATTGTCAAACAGTACTTACTTGTGATTATTGTTGATGGATGTTACTTAGGTGAAATTCATGCAAAGATTCGGTACAGATGGTACATTTGATTAATTTTTGTATTTTCCTTTTATGATTTATCATCAAGACTTTGTGTTTGCCATCGATCAAGAGATGGAAACTTCTCAATGTGGTCTAGTTTCCCACAATAATTACATGTGAACTTATTGGTAGAATCATTGTTGGGTCCTTGCTTAGGAGTATTGTTAGATTGATGATTAGAGTGCTTAGACTTGTTAAAGGGACCCTTGACTTTCATTTTCATCTCTTGAGATGAAGAATACTTTGTGCATGAGTCATGTAGAAGCAAAAGTCTCTAAACTTCTTCCCAATTCATTACTTGTCCTCTATTGTATAGGTTCATTACAAATGTTTTGTACAACTTGAGAAGCTTGTGAATAGCCTAATTGACATGTCTTCACTTGAAACTTGTTGATCACACAAAGCGATCTTTTGTTGGTATTCTTCAAAATTGGCAATGACTTTAGGTATAGGGTCCCATGGTCTAATTGCTAGGATGTGGAACTCACCTTTTAGGGTGTAAATTTTAGATTGGCTTTTATCTTCATATAAGTCTTGAAGGGTCTTCCATGCTTCATGACATAATTTACAAGAGCTAGTGTGACCTTTGGTCAGCTCATCACATGTGAAGAAGAGTTTCTCTAGGGTGCATGTATCCTTAACATTCCATATGTTCCATGCATTGGGGTCACTAGCCTTGTAAGGTTTTAGATTAGTGGCACGTACAACTTCAAAAGAGGTTTGTATATCTTGATAGTATCCTTCCATAAGTTTGAATTTGTGCCATTGAAATATTCTTCTTTAGGCATAAACAGTAGCATGAACAATGGAAATATACATGTGCGATGAAGTCATGTTGGAAATTGTAGACATTGTATCACCCTTGTGTAAGAAAATGGAACCTCAAGAGTTTTTCATATCATAATTGCAAAGATATTGGCAGTCTAAAGCAAAGATTGGGGTCTTAGAGTAACCCAATTGATTGACACATGGAGACCCTTGGGTGGCTTAGATTAGCCTACCCAACACCACACACACAAAATATTCCTCATATTGCTTGAAGTTACAATGGTGCTAGGGCATTTAATGCCAAATTGTGCCCAAATGAGGGTTAGATACCCTTGGAAATACAAAACAATGTCTTAATTATAGATTAGAATGATGGGTAAGGAGTGCAAGAGATGTGCCTGAAAATTGTGGGTCTATATGGAGTAAGATGTTGGACAAATACCAAGTGGATAAGAGAGAAAGTGCTTTCAATATCTTTCTTTTAGAATCAAAACTATGGGTAAAAATGAAGCTTGCAATAGAAAAGTATTCGTTTTGAAACCCTTTGAAGTGTATAGATTCTAAGGCTCTAAGAATCCATGCTTAAGAATTCACATGACCCTTCAAAAGGACCTCACAATTTCATATCGAAGAAAACTTACTCTTCAAATGAAAGGCCCTCTAATGTGATTGCTCTCACTATGTCATGAGTAAAAGAATTCTTGAAATAGTGTGTAGCATAATGTATGGGCTAAATTAAAAATGGTAAAAAAATTGACTTTTTTTTTAGAGTCCAATGAATTGAAAACACTCTCACACACCCAACCTCGTAAGATAGAGGCACCCATTTGTGAGGAACTCATAGATACATGTCCAGGCAAGACTTGAAGTCGGGACTTCCTCCTTGAGACTCAAGACGTCAGACCACTTGGCTACGCAGGCTTGGACAAAAAAAAATATTTGAAGAACACAACAACACGAAACTTGGAATATGTGGGTTGAAAAACCACCACAAATGATGTCACATCCTCCAAAGGCAAAATGTTAGGATGTCACTCTTTGTTGTGACCAATAATCATGAGACAAACAATGGAGTAAGGTTTGTGGCTCTGTGTATCACAAGTAGGCTGAAAGAGAATCTAGTAAGAAGAAGCGCTGAGAGACAAAGAATTCATGTTTCGCTTTCAAAGAGAGATAGTGACTCATAGAGAGAGGTGATTCTCTCTCTCTCTCTCTCTCTCTCTCTCTCTCTCTCTCTCTCTCTCTCTCTCTCTCTCTCTCTCTCTCTCTCTCTCTCTCTCTCTCTCTCTCTCTCTCTCTCTCTCTCTCTCTCTCTCTCTCTCTCTCTCTCTCTCTCTCTCTCTCTCTCTCTCTCTCTCTCTCTCTCTCTCTCTCTCTCTCCTCTCTCTCTCTCTCTCTCTCTCTCTCTCTCTCTCTCTCTCTCTCTCTCTCTCTCTCTCTCTCTCTCTCTCTCTCTGCCTGGCAATGAAGTCTACCTGCATTGTCTTTGCCTCAAATATGGAGAGGAGGCTTCTGCTTGCTCTTGATATGAGTGCATGTAAGAGGAAGAATCTTATCATTCGTTTAGCATTTAAGCACTCTGGCGATGGTGATGCTCATAAGAAAGAGCCTATTTTGTGAAAGACTTTCTTCATCGTCACTACTGCGATGATCATTGTGGCATTACTATCTCAAGTGACAGCATCAATACACTCCAAGGAGTGCACACACAATAATGCATAGCACTTGTTATTGCAGCTATGGCGAGGCCACTTGGCCTCTTTTGAAGGAAGGATTAGCAGAAGTTCAAAGCTCCACAGAGGGAGTGCTTCTACAGCTTCCTTTCACTACCATGCTTTTTTTTGCTTGCTCATCTCGAGAAAGTCCCCCATACGAAA
The DNA here is from genome assembly GCA_020310875.1 of Ceratopteris richardii. Taxonomy (NCBI): domain Eukaryota; kingdom Viridiplantae; phylum Streptophyta; class Polypodiopsida; order Polypodiales; family Pteridaceae; genus Ceratopteris; species Ceratopteris richardii. The sequence goes on from CM035429.1 coordinate 53,679,780, forward strand.
ATATTCAAAAAGTGTGTCTAAACACTCCATAATGTTGGGATGCATCAACAGAACTTTGAAGAGTTAATTCAAGGTGAAAACAAGTGTTTATGAACACTCCAAAGTGAAAAATATGCAAGAAACAAGTGTTTATACACACTGAAAAACAAGGAAATGCACCATTAACTCTACATGAGTGTTTACAAACACTTCAAAGAAGATTAGATGTGAGGCAATATTACTAAAATGACCACTAAAAGGGTGGGAGGGAGGGAAAATGGGGGTAAAAGGGTGGAAAGAGAATGTATGAAAGAGAAAGGTGGGAGGGTGGAAAATGGGCAAAGTGAGACCCAAAGGGCATAATTTGATGGCAAAAAGGCTTCTCTACATGAGTGAAGAGAAACACCGCCAAATTCAAGCACCGCCACCACCAAAATCTCCAAATTCACCACCACGACCTCCACCTAATGCTTTATAACCATGTAAAAAGTACACATGTAGAAGCAAAATGAAATGAACAATGTACTCATCAAATGAAAGAGTGTGAGACCCAAAAGTGAGTAGGCAGTGAAATGGGAAAACTCACATGGATTAGAGTGAGCTTGTCAAGAGCATGAAGTAGGCTCTTCAAGCTTCTAACCAAGTACTAAATGGAGGAGACTCCTTCCCTATATAGATTTGGAGGAGACGCTCCAAAATACATCGTATGTGGGATGATTTCCCTTTGAAGGAGAATGAATACAAGGTAAAAGCAAATGGAAAGGTACCCAAATACAACTGAATACAATTAAATAAAAGTGAAATGGAGATTTTTCTAGATACAAAATGGAGATGCAGTCATAAGGAGACAATCGAAAATGGAACTGTTGGAGTTAGACATCTGCGAAAGCACGCCAACAACACAAGGAAGAAGAAGAAGCTTGGAGCACAACACACAATACTGAATGTATTACTAGAGAATGTACAAAGATAAGTAGCCCATTAGGGCAATAGGCGTATATACAAGCCGGGGGAAAAAAACCTCTTAAAGAAGGAAAAAAGTGCCCCGGCGGTCCTAGTTTGTTCACACACATCACTACCTAAATATATCAACAAATCCCCCTAGGAGTGATGCAGTGAACAAGGAGCTGGCACTCATGTATAAGGAAGTGCCAAGCTATGTGGAAATCACTCCACAAAAGGAAAAAATCCCAAAGCTTTGTGGAAATCTTCAAACTTCTCCCTAGGCAGAGCCTTCGTGAAAAGATCTGCAATGTTCTCCTGCATGAGCACATATGCCAAGTTGATCTCCCCAGCAGAGAACCTCTCCCTGACATAATGATAATGCACCTCAATGTGCTTAGTGCGATCATGGAACACAGGGTTCCTCGCAACTGCCAATGCGCTCTGACTATCAGTAAAGATGGTGGTGGCAGAAGACTGACCAACACCCAAATCAGCCATAAGGCGTCTGAGCCCCACACACTCAACAGTAGTTGTGAAAGTTGCCCTATACTCAACCTCACAACTGGAAGTGGCCACAGTGGGCTGCTTCTTGCTCAACCAAGATATACATGAGCTACCAAGCATGAAGCAAAAGCCACTAGTGGACACACGAGTGTCATAGCAACAAGCCCAATCAGAGTCAAAAAAAGCATGCAAATCTGGTGGTAGTGATCCCCCCTTGGGATAAAACAACCCAAGTAGCCGAGTACCACTCAAGTAACGAAAGATGCACTTAACTGCCTACCAATGCTTGACTCCTGGGCAATGCATAAACCTGCTCATCTGTGAGACAGCAAACTGAATATCTGGCCGAGTAATGCATAAGTAAATCAAGCATCCAACAGCCTGCTGATAGAGAACAGCATCAAATGCATCTCCAGCATCATGAAGACTTAATCGTAAACATGTCTCCATATGAGTAGCAATAGGCTTACAGTCTTCAAGGCCAAAACGTGGCAATAATGTGTCAATATATTTCATTTGACACAAAGCCATTCCACCATCAACTTGCATAAACTGAATGCAAATGCCCCAAATTAGACATCTCAAATGAGGCATGCAAATCAGCCTTAAAATCAGCAATATGCTTCTCAATAGGACCAGTGAGCAGCATGTCGTCAACATAGACAACAATGATCAGAAGCACATCATTAGCACGCTTAACATATAAGCTGCTTTCAGTTGGACTGTTGTCAAAACCATGTGCAATCATATAGGCATGTATCTTCTCATACCAAGCATGTGGTGCTTGCTTTAAACCATATAATGCCTTCTTTAACCTGCACACCTGGTTTTCATGCCCTTTTTGCACAAAGCCACGGGGCTGAAAAACATACACTTCTTCATGCAAGTCACCATTCAGAAATGTTGTTTTAATGTCCAACTGATGTACATTCCAACCATGATGGGCTGCAAGTGCACAGATGCTCCGAATAGTAGTCATACGGCATGTAGGTGCAAAGGTCTCATCAAAATCAATGCCTCTTTCCTGTGCATAACCCTTTGCAACAAGCCTAGCATTATACCTGTCAACTATACCATCACGTTTATGCTTCAGCTTGTATATCCACTTAGTGCCAATGGCCTTCTTGCCAGGAGGCAAGTCACATAAAGACCAAGTACCATTCTTCATTATTGCATCATATTCAGATTGCATAGCAGCCATCCAATTTTCTGAATTTTGTGCTTCATCAAACGAAACAGGCTCATTCTCATCATAGAGATTAGATGCAGCCATAGCATAGCAATCTAATGCAAAAGAGGCACTATGAGAGCCTAAACGAGTACGATATGACAGAGGTGCATCTAATTTTTTGTCATGCAAAGTCTGCACCAGCCATTTTGCCATAGTCTTTGCCTGCTCAATATCAACTCTCTCATCAACAAGTGCATCATGTAAATTTGCATCATAAATGGAATGATCTGCATCATCACATGAAACCTGCAAAGGTTGAGAAGTTGCCTCATTAGGACCAGTACTAGACTGTCCACCTGTAAAAAGAGACAGCAAAGTATCATACATATCTTTAGAGCTAACAGATGTCTCCTTAGTACATGAAAGCAATGCCTAAATAGCATCCTCCACAAAAACAACATCACGGCTAACCAGAATGTGTTTAGTACGTGGATGATACAGACGATAGCCTTTACTTTCAGAACTGTACCCAACAAAAATACATTTTACTGCTTTATCATCCAATTTTTTGCGATGTTGTTCAGGCACTAATGCATATGCCAAACAACCAAAAACACGCAGATGAGCAACAGATGGCTTGCGGTCATGCCAAGCCTCATATGGAGTGATAGACTGCAGCGCTTTAGTGGGACACATGTTCAGTACATATGCTGCACACATGACAGCCTCAAGCCAGAAACTATGTGGTGAAGCCTCACTCTTGACTATACACCTCGCCATCTCCATGAGTGGCTTGTTCTTTCGTTCAGCAACTCCATTTTGTTGAGGTGTATACGGCACTGTACACTGGTGTTTTATCCCACATTCAGCCAGAAATGCATTAAAATCAGAAGACATATATTCCCCCCCTCGATCAGAACGGAGGGTGCCCATTTTACATGCTGACAGATTTTCAGTCAAAACCAAAAATTGTTTGAAGCACATGAACACTTTGGACTTTGCCTTTAATGGATATACCCATGCATGCCTGGAAAAATCATCGATGAAAGTCACGAAGTACAGATAATTCCCAAAAGAAGGTGACTCCATAGGACCACAGACATCACTATGTACAAGCTGCAATTTCTGAGTAGCCCAAACTAAACCATCTTTTGGAAAGGACGAACACTGCATTTTGCACAAAATACAGGCTTCACAAACATGTTTTCCAGGTGCATCAAGTTTGGGCAAAGAGGACACCATTTCAGATTTCTACAGGCGTAGCAAACTAGCAAAATTTAGATGACCAAATCATCCATGCCAAAGCTTTGCATCTGACATAGCCTGAGAATCATTTACTGCACATGCCAAATCATTTACAGATCTTTCATAGTCTATGAGCTTATACAACCCACGACATAAAATGCCAGAAGCAATAATCAGATCGCCATTTGAGAGATCATGAACTGTACACCTGTCATCAACAAATTTCACAACCAAGCCAATCTTGGCTAATGCAGAAACTGATAACAGGCTCTTTTTGATCCCTGGCACAAATAAAGCATCTGACAAAGTGAAAGAAATACCATCAGCAGTAGTCAAAATGATCTTACCAACTCCCATAACAGGATAAGAGGAGTTGTTGGTGCATGTAACAGTATTCCCTATAGGGGCATGCTCGAGTGAAGAGAAGAAACTGCGCTACCAGGTAATATGTTTGGTCACCCTACTGTCAAAATACCAAACATCTGAGTCTACTACAGACATGCACTGCTCATGACAAGATGGGTCAAAACTGTAGACAGTAGTAAATGCCCATTCTTCTTCCTGCAAAAGATTAGCAGACTCTGTTTTTGGTGTAGAGGCCTCTACAACAACCATTCCAGCCTCTTTCTTCTTTGCCTCTTTAGCAGCCAGTTTTGGACAGTTCTTTATGATATGATCATTCCCTTTACAGTACTTACAAAACAATTTCTGCTTTTCTGATTTCTGCTCATCTTTATCTTCCTTCTTTGAATATGCAGAATTAGCAGATTTCTGCTTACTAGTTGAAGAGCTCCATTTTCCTTTGCCCTTCTGATTAGCCAGGAAAGCTTGATCTGCAACTCACATAATGGACCTGTTCTGCCTGGACTGATCTTCCTGCAATAGAATAGAGACTAACTCCTCAAATGATAAGACATTCGGATTGCCTTTCATCATCAACCGAAGAGTAGAAGCAAAACTCTGATATGAATCAGGAAGACCATTCAGAAGGGTCTGCACAAGTTAGCTATCTGGTATAACCTCATCAGCAGAAATCAATTCTTCCTCCAAGTCTTTGATCTTGGAAACTGTCCATAGAATCACCTTCATTCATGTGCTCACTCTCCAACAGTTTTCAGAGGTAAGCAACACGAGCCTCATTCCTAGCTTGGTACAATGTGGTAAGTGTATCCTAAGCATCTTTAGCTGTTCTGCAAGAGCAAATGTGAGGAATAATGGCATGTTTGACAGACAAAGCTATCAATGCATGTGCTTGGGCATCTCTGCCATCCCAATGAATCTGCTCTGCAGTAGGTGCAGAAGAAACCGTAGTACAAACAGGAATATGTAGAATATCATCATCTTCGACACCTTCTGCATCAGCTTCAGTACCTGCAGTTGTAACAGTTGCAGGTGTGATAGGACGTTTTTCGACACCCTGCACAATGTTCAACAGTCCTTTTGCAACCAACACATGTTGCATCATATAAGCCCATAACGGGTAGTTGGTACCATCCAAGTTATCTTCAACAGCCAACACACAGAATACATCACTGCTTTCAGCCATAGCCAGTGACTAAAATACCTTGATGCAGAAAATTGATTGTATCTCAAAAAGTTGAACAGAACTGCCGAGATGAATTCTACTAGACCTGTAGCAGACTTCAAGATGCTTATACTGACGAACAGAAACTGGTATATACCTTTGGCACAAAAGGACAAAATAGCCTGCACAAGCGCTACGATAGTGCGTTCGGAGGCCGAAACGAGCTCAGATCGCGATTTCGGCACCATAGAGCGAAGCCGTTTTGATCTCTGAAACACCTTGAGTATGATCACCAAATTTTGTGCAAATCTGAGACTGCAAACAGAGGAGTGTCGACGACACCCTAGATGAAGCGACGACCTGCTCTGATACCAATTGTTGGAGTTAGACGTCTATGGAAGCACGCAAACAGCACAAGGAAGAAGAAGAAGCTTGGAGCACAACATACAATACTGAATGTATTACTAGAGAATGTACAAAGATAAGTAGCCCATTAGGGCAATAGGCGTATATACAAGCCGGGGGAAAAAAACCTCCTAAGAGGGAAAAAAGTGCCCCAGTGGTCCTAGTGTGTTCACACATCACTACCTAAATATATCAACAAGAACTACATAGAAGCACATGAAATCATGTCATCAATAGTTTCAACCTCCAAATGCACTATCACATCAACTATGTAAATTTTTGTACCAAATACAATATTCAGCTCAATATTACGGGGCTCAAATTTTGCTATGGGTCTAGTGGAGTTTGTTTGGGTACTCCTATTCAACTTTTTTGAGAAGCAATTAATTTTTTGTGTGAGGGTATAGTCACCAACCATGGTTGAAAGTAATTATCTATTTCATATGTTGGATATTGAGGATAAGTTGAATGGTTCTAACTAGCTATTATGGGCATGCATGATGTGACATGTATCAATAGAAAAATACTTGTTGAACAGTATGCAAGATGTTGAAATACATCCTGCTATGCCAAAAAATATTGTGTTGTAGGTGATGCAAGCAGTGTTGAAGATGATGATCTTTGATTTATTGGCCCTATTGTGGTTTGTATTAAACCTAGCATAGAGTAGCTTCAAAGCAATGGAAGAAGATGCATTGCCATATGCATTGATAGCTTTGTCTATCAAACATGCCATTATCCCTTGCATTCACTCATGTAGATCAACCAAAGATGCTTGGCATACTCTTAAAACACCATACCATGCAAGAAATGAGGCTCATGCTGCTTCCCTTCAAAAATAAATTGAAAGTGAGGGGATTCAATGGACACTTTTTTAACAAAGATCAAGGATTTGGAAGAGAATTTGATTTATGCCAATGAAAATTTATTTGATGGTTCACTTGTGCATATTGTTCTTCATGATCTTCCATATTTTTATAAGATTTTTTCTTATACTGTTTGTCTAACAATGAAAGGCCATCCATATGTCTTAATTTTTGAGGATTTAGTTTCTATTTCGCTACAAGAATATCAATCTAGAAAAAACATATCAATTACATGTGTTGTAGATCAACCTTTCTTAGCAAACTAGAAGGGCAAAGGTAAATGGAACTAATCTACTAGTAAGGAGAAATTTGCTAATGCTACACACTCAAAGGAAGATAAAGATGAGAAGAAAATAGCATGAGAAAGAAGAAGAAGCTTGGATCATAACACTGAGTGTATTACTAAGTGAATGTAGAAAGATAAGTATATAGTTAGAGTTATAGGCATATGTCTAAGTTAGGGGAGCAAACCTTCTAAAGAAGGAAAAAAGTGCTCGTGTGGTCCTAAGTGTATTCACACACTTCTACCAAAATATGTTAGTACTTTGAACACCAAATCCTTGTTGCCATTGATTATTGAAAGGAGTGTTTGACATGAAGAATTTGAGTTCATGAAGGATGTTGATCCTCATGAGTCACCTGGTAAGGATAGTATTGTGATTTACCTTTGTAGAAAGTTGGAAAAGTTTACTTATAGAGTTGAGAAGTCATTGATTTGATTTAGTGTCTATGTGAAAGGTCAAATGGCCACTGGACCCTTTCATATATGTTCTTGAATAAAATATATAATGGCATGGTCAGCCATAGATTGTAAGTTTGATCGCATTTGTGTGACCTAAGAAATATATGTTCATTTTCTCTGTACTCTGTGTTTTTATGTGTATTTCGCACCCCCTATGTGGAGTACTGTGTGCAGCACCAAAGTTTAGTTTGCTACTGCAAGGGTATCATTGTCGAGATCTCAAAAAGGAGATTCCACCATCGTGCATCACCAGAGAAATACTTCACTAGTATGAGAGCATTTCAATGCAAAAGCTTTGTTCATTTTGCGTGAGCTAAATGAGCACGTGCCCAACTTTCTCCAAGGCTTATGACTACAATAGCAACCAAGGCATAAACCTTGGCATACCTTGTCATCCGAATCACCAAAGTCACCGTTGGTTTTGTGGCTACATGCGAGAGAGGACCTCAGCAATCAAGCAAGATAGAGGTTCCCGATACTTCTTGGGAGGTCATCTATCCTAGTTTGTTCCCCCAATAGCTCCCTTAATTGACATAGCTCTTGCCACTAAGCTAGACTCTGTTGGTGCTTGAAGAAGGGGAAAGACTAAGGTTCACATTACCTTGAACATGTTTTGGGCCCTCGAAGATTCATTCTTTGTTTTCAAAGCCTATTTTGAAGCATTTTTGGGATGATTTTTTGAGCCATTTTTGAGTACTTTCATGCATAGTTCTCTTTACACACGTTCAAGAACATTAAGAAGACCTTTCCTTGTACTTCTATGATAAGAAATATTCAGGTTTGGGACTACGTTTTCAGCCACAGTAGTAAATATATAGGTTTCTTGGAAGAGTTTTAGTTATGGTGGGAGCAACCACCACAAGTTTTTGCAAGTTTTTTCTTTATTTTTCTCCCATAGTCACTTTGGCCATATTGGCCTTTCCTCGGAGACTATTACCATTAGTGTCCATGTGAACACTAAAAACTTTTTTTTTATTTAAATGGAGGTTCGGCTGAGGCCTATTCCTCCAAGATTTAACTTTGAAATTGCAATTGTACAAGGAAGGTCATCGTACCCATGGGACCCCCCTTATCCCAGAAGAACAGGGGTTTACATAGCTGAGTTAAACTGCAATCATAACTACCACGGGGCAAGACAAACAATGGCACATCAGCCACAAGATACATCTTTCCATGTTAAACATGTCCCTTACATGATGTTGGTGGGGGTTGAACCCTCACACCCGCCTCAAGAGGCCCAACCACCCGGACAAGCGGCCCTGACTTTTATATATGTTGTTTAATAAAACATATGGTGGCTTGGTCAGCTACACACTATAAGTTTGATCGTATTTGTATGACCTAAGAAATCTTTGTTCTTTGTTTGTGTAATGTGTGTTTTTTTGTGTATTCTACACCCCCTATGCGGAGTACTGTGTGTAGTGTTGAAGCTCAGGTTGCTATTGCAAGGGAAACATTGTAGAGATCTCGAGAAGGACACTCCACCATCATGCATCACCTAAGAAATACTTCATGATTTGGCATTGAAATTTTCATTGAATCATTTCCCCTTACAAGAAAAACTAGTAGAATGCCTAAAATGAATGAATGATGTTTGAGGAATTCCAAGATGGTCAGGATGTATATTTCAAGATTTACTAGCATATTTTCCATAGTAACTTATTTCCTTGATAACCCACATGTGTTTAAATCAAGGAAATGCAAATGTTGGATGTTGTTTATGAATGAATAATGAAATTCAATCACTAATTCCACTCCCTTGTATCTCCTCTCTTCAGATAAATCTATATGCAGGCAAAGTAGGAGGAAGATTACAATGATGGGCTTTAGAAGGAGGGTTTATTTTTCTAAAATAGTGGAAATTGAGGAGGATGAAGAATTAAAAAAAAGAAGTTTCTACATAATAGAGAATCAATGATCTGATGGTGAATAAACTCATGCAATTTGCAAAGTGTATTGCTCTAAGATATATGACCTTCCAAGGTTTTCATGCTTTCTTTATAAAACTAAATATCTCTTAGTCTTGAATAATAGCAAATAATGTTCCTTGAGCATAGTACTCATAAAGCAGATCTTGTCCTAGGATTATTTCTTCAAGAAGGTCCATAATGCTACATACCAAGAGGTTGATGTTCATACTTGAATTATAAATATGAATTGGAACAAATATTTCATCATGACATTTAATTTTTTTACCTAGCATTCCTATCATAAAATATTCTATAGAAGAGCTATATCAGGATCCTTAACCCATGAGGCTCTAATCATGCTTAATTTAGTTCTTGTGTCAATTATGAATCAAGTAACAAGCACTTGTACTTGGTTCCTACTTTTAAGCATGGCATTCGTTCTATAAAGCTTTGCTTATGTTCCACCCAACCTTTATATTTCTCCTCTAATAGTGTGTATACCTCCACTCATATGCCTTCCCCTCCTAGTTATTTTCTTGTAAGATCCTTTCTGGAGCCTTTTGTCTTGACTCCCTACACACTTGTTCCTCAGCTTGTTTCCAATTTAGGGCATGCCATAACAACATCAGTGCTAGGTTGTCACTATAGTTTCATTCAACACCCACCAATGTAATTTGGAAGTATTTTTCCATCCAACATGGACATGTTTATCATGCTTCTTGAAGATATATGATTCATTACCATTAGAGAATATCCTCTTTTTTTGGAGCTTCTTTTCATTCTGGTAGAGATTATTGGCTCTATTGTAATAAGAATATGAACTATTTTGATTTTAGATACATGTCTTAAACTTTATTTGGGCTTCTAAATGAAAGTGTAATGAACCTCTAAAAGAGGAAAATAGAATGTTAGATATGTGATAGCAAGTTATATGAAAGAATATTTGTATACTTATGAGTATTTGTGTGCTCATGTCTATGAGTATGTGAAAGAATGCGTACACATATGGTTGATTATTTGTGTGAAAGAGAGAGAGATATATCATCATATGCTTCTAATAATTTGAATGTGTATGTGTGCTCTTTGTCTGTCTTAATTATGTGTATGTGTGTGTGTGTGTGTGTGTCTATCGATGTTAGTGTGTATGTTTGTAATGTGTAATTATGTGTGTGCTAAGCATGCACATAAAGATTGGGAAACATGAACAAAAGATGAAAATTTTACAAAAAACATGGAAAAGAAATTGCTAAATGTAAAATCATGGGAAAAGACATGAGTGAATCTAACCCAAAATGATAAGGGCATTATCAACTTGAATTTTGATCTTGACCACAAATTTGACCATACATTGACTTGATTTTTTTACTTTTTTCTTGATTGAGAGTCGACCAAGAGAGCTAGAATCACCGATAGGTTGATTTTGGGGAGTGTGAGTAGTGGCCAAAGTTTTGGCAGTAGGTTGGGAGCTCACCTAAGTGCATGAACCTATCAATCGACTACTTGAATTATCCTCCTTATCTAAAACTTTTGTTATAAATAATGACCACATCATCAAAATCAATGCCTTTCTCTTGAGCATAGCCTTTGATAATAAGCCTAGCCTTATACCAATCAATTGTTCCATCAAGCTTATGTTTTAGCTTGTACATCCATTTAGTTCCAATGGCCTTTTTTCAGCCAAATCACATAAAGACCAAGTAACATTATTCATAATATCATCATATTTTTATTGCATAGAAGCCATCCAATTTTCTAAATTATGTCCTTTGTCGAAAGAAACAACCATATTCTCATCACAAAGACGAGAGACAGCCATTGCATCACAATGATGCAAAAGAAGCACTATGAGACCCTCAACGAGTATGATAGGATAGTTGTATCTAATTTGTTATCTCTAAAAGTCTTCACCATCCATTTAGGCATAGTTTTTGCCTCTTGTATGTTAGCCCTCTCATCAACAAGTGCATCATGTAAATTTGCATCAGAAATGGAATGATCTGCATCATTGTTTTGAAACCTATAAAGGTTGAGAAATTGCCTTAGTTGGACCAGCACTTGATTTTCTAACTCTAAAAAGAGGTATCGATGTGTCATGCACATTGTGGAGCTAACCGGTGTCTCCTTGGTACATAAAAGTAAGGGATGAATTGCATCTTCCACAAAAAAAACATCATGTCTAATGAGAACGGGTCTACTTTATGGATGATATAGATGACAATATTTGCTTTTAGAATTGTACCCAACAAAAAAACATTTCATTTTTTTATCATCTTGCAACCATGTTAAGCTTGATATGGACTCATCCACTACAATTCTTTGGTGGGACACATGTTAAGTACATATGTTACACACATAATAGCCTCAACCCAAAAGCTATGTGATAAAGGCTGAAATTTGTACATACACTTCACAATTTCCATGATAGACATGTTCTTCCTTTCAGAAACTCCATTTTAATAAGCTACATACAACATTGTAAGCCTAGTACAAATGTTTTATCCCATACTCAATTAAAATTGCATTAAACTCAAAAGACATTTATTCCCCCACTCGATCACACATTAGGGGAAAAAATGAGCCTTGCATGGGGCTTGTAAGGATCCCTAATTTTTAGGGATTAAAAAGCTTAATCTAGGGGATTAAAAACCGTCAGATTCGTTCAGAAATCATATGGATCTTTTAACCAATCCAAGGGCTCTAATTCATTTGAAACCCATTCAAATGACCAAAACCACCAGTTCTAGGTGGTTTTTTCCTCATTGACCACACAAAAACAAGGGAACCATATGCCTAGCCTATGTGATTAAGGGACTAGACTGTGGCCACCACCCTCTTCTCATTGGTCCATCACTAATCACTCCCTAATCTAAAAGGCCCATGCAGGGTTCATTTTTTCCCCTAATGAATGGCGGGTGCCCATTTTACATGTTGATAGCTTTTCCACCACAATCAATAACTATTTAAAGCATATAAACACCTCAATCTTTGCATTCAATGGATAAGCACATGCATGCCTAGAAAAACCATCAATGAAGGTCACTCAATATAGGTAATTCCCACATGAATGTGTCTGCATAGGACCATACACATCACTATGAACAAGTTGTAATTTATGTGTAGCTCTAACTCAACCATCTTTTGGGAAGCAAGAACACTACATTTTGCCCAAAATAAATCCTTCATAGACATGTTTGGAAGGTGCCTCTAGTTTGGACAGATAGTGCCTCCAGTTTGGACAGATAGGATATCATTTCAAATTTTTGTCGATAAAGAAAACTAGCAAAATTCAGATGACCAAAGTGTGCATGCCAAGGCTTTGCATCTAGGAAAAATAAGTTAGTTATGTGTGCTACATATCAATTTGTTCTTAGCTACCCAAAAGTCTAAAAGTAAATGGACCTTGTCCACTAGTAAGTGATGATCTATTAATGTTGCACACTCAAAGAAGGAAGATAAAGATGAAGAAGAAATAGAAAAGTAGAAAGAGTTTTGTGAGTATTGTAATGAAAATGATTATGTCATTAAGAGTTGTCCGAAACTGGCTACAAAAGTGGCAAAGAAGAAAGAGGTTAGAATGGTTGATACATAGGCCATTACACCTAAAATTGAGTCTAATAACCTTGTTCATAATGAAGAAAGGGAATTTACTACTCACTACAACTGTGAAACATCTTTTCATGAGTGGTTTATGTATAGATTACACGCGTGGAAGCAAAATGAAAAGAAGAGTGTACTCACAAATGAAAGAGTGTGAGACTTAAAAGTGAGTAGACCATGAAATGGGAAAACTCACATGGATTAGAGCAAGATTACCAAGAGCATGGAGTAGGCTCCTCAAGCGTCTAGCCAAGCATAAATGGGGGGAGATTCCCTCCTTATATAGAGTTGGAGAGGGCTCTCCAATGTACATCATATGTGGGATAATTCCCCTTGAAGGAGAATGAATACACAGGTAGAAGAAAATGGCAAGGTACCCAAATACAAAAGAGATACAATATAAAATGTAAATGAAATGGAAATCGAGTGCCTCCTGGATACAAAATGGGGATGCACTCATGCGGATAAAAATGAAAATGATGTAGGAGAAATCATGTCATTAGCACCCCCTTTCTAGCTCCATTTTGAAGCAGTTGAATGTTGTAGAGGTCGACCAAGCATTAGAGTAGAACTCGAGGTAGAGCTTTCCTGAAAATGTTCTCCAGGTTCTCTTGAGAGGTATAATGCTTCAGAGTAATGTCCTAAGATACGAGGTTCTTGCAGATGAAATGGTATCGGATCTCAATGTGATTCGTTTGAGTATGGAACACTGAATTCTTAGTGATGTCCAAGGTTGATTGGTTATCCATGCAGGTGCATGTTGGAGTAACCTACAAAACACCAATGTCACATAATAAACATTGAAGCTAGATATCCTCACATGCTGCAAAGTTGATGCTCGGTACTCGATCATGGTGGATGATAGGGAAATTGTGGGCTGCTTCTTACTTGCCAAAGAGATAGGCCCTAATCCAAGCAAGAATATATATCCATAAGTAGACCATCAGGAATCAAGATCACCAGCCCAATTTGAATCTAAATATCTAGTGAGTTCAATGCCCCCTCTGTACCAAAGACCATGATGTCAGGTAAGGGCAAGATATTGAAGTAGTCTTTGAGCAACATCCCAAAGTGTTTGATGAGGTTGATGTGCAAATGAACTTAGTATAGCAATTGCATCAGAAATATATGGACTAATGTTGGCTAGGTAGATTAATGATCCAACAAGTTATCAATAAGCATGCACATCCACAATTGATGTTGAATCCTCTAGGGTGAGCTTGATGTTTGGATGAAGATCTAGAAACCTTCAAGTTATTCACCATATACTTCTTCTTTAAGATCTCCACTAAAAAAATCACTTTTGACATCAAGTTGATAGATGGGCCATTTGAAATATGTATTTAAGGCAAGAATAACTTGTATAGTGGTAAACATTGTAGTAGGGATGAAGGTTTCTTCATAATCAATGCCATGCTTTTGCTTATAACCCTTTAGCTACAAGTCTTGTTTCATACTTGTCCAAAGTACCATCTCATTTGTACTTGAATTTGTATAGCCACTTAAACCCAATAACTTGATTATTTGGAGGCTTTGGAATGTGTCCAAGTATTTTTCTTCTCAATTGCATCCATCTCTGCTTGCATACCTTCTTCACCCCACATTCGTCAGAGAATGCGTCTGAGAAGATTCATCCAAAGACAACATCGTCTCACAAATAATGATGCCAAATTTGTCATAGTATGAAGTGCAAATTTTATCCTAGCTAACCTCGGCAAGGCATAAAAGAATGGGCCAAGATTCGTGCTTTGAACTCACCTCGTGAGTTTGCCCCTCATATTCACCTTTCTAAAATTGTCCCTTGAAAGGGTAAAGGAATCCCTCAAAGGTCCAATATTGAGGATGAAAACTTTCCCATAGGAAATGACATTGGCCAAACAAAAAAGTTTAGAACAGGAAGCACTAGATTACACACTCATAGGTGGTACTCTATACAAACGAGGAAATGACGGATATCTTAGATTGTGTGTCCATGAAAGTGAATATCTCAGATTGACTTAGAGCTTCTTTGTAGTTTGGAAGGCTCTGGAATCTATTGAATTTGGTGCACAAGTGCATAATTCACATAATTATTGTTCACATTACCATTTTTCTTGAGCCTTTGAGATCTTCTAGGTTGGTGAGAAGTATTGGTTTTTGAATTTTTTTTATATATAATTGTGTTCTCCTCTGAAGCGTATATGGGTGGACTCAAACTTGAACTCGGATCTTTATTTGTTTACTTTGAAGCTTCATCAAATATGATATCTTTTGAGATGGTGATGGAGTGGTTCTTAAATATGATATCTTTTGAGATGGTGATGGAGTGGTTCTCAAGATCATACAATTTATAAGCTCTAGATTGTTCACTATAGTTAGTGAAGAGATGTTTCTTGGACTTGAATTGTAACTTGCTTCGATCTTCCTTTGGCACGTACAAAAGCTTCACTTCCAAATACTCTAAAGTAATTGACATTGAGCTTGCGTCCATAGTAGGCTTCAAATGGAGTCTTGTTGTATAATGCACTTGTGAAGTCTCTATTGATTATGTGCACTGCAATGTGTACTACTTTGACCCAAAACTTGAATGGTCATGCCTTGTTGTGAAGCATAGTGCATGCCAGTTCCATGATATTTTGAATCTTTCTTTCAATTACTCCATTCTGAGATAGAGTGTGAGGTTGAATGACTTGTCTCTTGATGCCCTTTTGCTTTAAGAAATTATCAAAGTTTTGATTGATGAACTCACCAGCTCCACTTTTTCTAATAGTCTTGATTCAACTTGATGCTTCATTCTCAACTTGATATATCCATTCTCAAAAATTGAAAAAGTTATCTTCCTTGGACTTCAAAAATATACCCAAATATATCTTGAGTAATCATCTACTAGGAGAAAGAAGTGGATGGATGCACTTAGTGAAGGGGTGTGCTTGGGTCCACAAAGATCCATGTGGAATAGGGCTAGAGGGTTCCTAGCTCAATTGGAAGCCTCCTTGGGAACAGGATCCCCATATTGCTTGCCTTGGGTGCAAGCTTGGTAGATATTATGTACTTGCCCAATCTTGGGCAATCCCTTAACAATCTTTGATGTTGAAATCTTGGTCAAGTATGAGGAGTGCCATATCTTTGGTGCCAGAGGCTAGAGAGGGGCTCCTTAGATAGAAATTAGGATAGCCCATTTATTCCTTTGTCTTTAACTCCTTGTACTATGATATCTTTAGTTATCTATTCAATCCCCTTAATGGATGTATTGTCAAATAACACGTTTGTGATGGTCGGTGATGGCCTTAACTGATAGTAGGTTCATACACAAGTTGGGTATAAATATTACATTTAATCATTCTTTACACTCTCCTCTATGATTGGTAATTTGAAATTTTTTCTTGCCTTTTATGGGGAGAATTTTGTTGTTGCCTAAATAGACCATTGGTGTGATCTTTGATCTCTTGGAAGGAGTCACGATCTTTGCATATATGAGATGTGGCTCCACTGTCAAAGATCCACTCTTGTGAGGAGCTAGAAGTAATTAGGGCATTAGCTTCTATGGATATAAATAGATCTTCACTCGAACAAGAGGCACCTATTCAGATTCCTTTATGCAAACTACTTTCTTTGTGTCCAATCTTCAATTGAGAACTCGTGAGAAAAATTGAAGATAATCTTTCTATGGTCTCAATGAACAATCTGCGATTTCTAAATTAAATTTTGTGGTTTTGGGTCTGACTCTATCAAAAGAAAATTATAACTTATTGACCAAGCACTCATGGCTTAAAAAATCGAAAGTAGTATAAGATTAGCCTAGTAATCAACTTTATTTTTTCAAGCTAATCTCAAGTCTACGATTACATTTGATGAAGTTAGTAAATGTCACCAGAGATACACTCTAAAATTTGCAAAAGCCACTCATCTAGCAGATGGAATGACAGAAGATGAGGAACATGTGTTCTTGAAATCCAATCAATATTTTCTCACTTTATCATTAATGTTTATCAAACCGCTACTAAGTATTTGCAATCCCAAATGGAGTTTTTAGCTACCAACATCAGCATATCAACATCAGCTCGAAAGGCCACAAATCATAATGATGCTCGCAATATACCAGGATAAGTATTAGCAAAGATCATATCAAAATTTGCAAGCTAAGGACATTAAAATATTCTTGTCCTATTCAGATATGTGCTAGATTATTAAAACCATTCCAAACTCAACTTATAAAACTCCTCATGGATCTCTAGGATGTCTTTGTGTGGGATTACATGGATATATAGGAGCAATCCAAATGCCTTGTCATTTGAGGAGTTAGTCTCTGTTCTGCTATGGGAAGATCAGTTCAGGCAGAACAAGTCCATTATGCTTATCATTTTGAAAATTTTGGGACTCTCCTCTTATGCTCCTTTACTCTGCAACACTCTCCCCCTCTTTGTCTCTGTCGTCCCTTGACAGGCTTTACTTCTTGTTTGTCTTGATCAGCACACGCATCCTTTGGTCAGTTCTGCTTGATCCTTGATCTTGCATTACGTTTTAGTGGCCCTCTGATTTGTCCTGGTTGCACTCATCGGACCTTACTGTATTACTCAAAGCTTGTTAATTCGGTTTGCCACGCACGCCATCAATGCACATATGAGGATGTAGCTCGTAAGCCTTGATCAGAATCCTCTGTTACTCAAGAGGTTGAAGCACCCTCATGGCTATGGAACCGCCTGATATCATCTTGCACTTCATGGATACTTGTTGGCCCTAGTTCCTCCTTCCGGCTGCGTGCTTTTCCTTGGTGTGTGTGCCCCTGCGGGGCTCTGTGTAGAGAATGGTTCTTTTAATGAGCAGTTTTAGACTTTGATTTCCTTCTTCTTTTCTTTTTACTTGATTGTCCCTCTACACGTCCCTCCTCCTGAACTCTGTCGTCCCCGACATGCTTTTTGTGGCGACGTGTGTATGTCTGTATGGCTTTTTGCTCTCGTTGATTGAGCAGATTAGCGTGACAAATCATGAATTCTTTCCATTGTTGGGACTTTACTCCGTCCTCTGGTGCTTGTCGATGATCCGCAAAGAAACTGGTTTCATAAGCTACCAGTCGTGCATTCAAATTAGAAGTCATTTTTACAAAAATTTCGAAGTCAATTTCAAAGAAGCCGATGAAAAATGCTTCTTCAAAAGTTTGCATATATGTCGATGGCAAAAACATTAGGCGAGAATAATATGCCATGAGAGTTAATCGGCTGGGAATAGTAGATAAATCAAAAATTAAAGCTTCGGAACCTTGCGTAATGCCGATGAAATTCAAAAATGTGTATTTTGCGTGTTGGAACATCTTGATTACTGTAAGCATCATGCTGAATATCTTATTGGTCATTTTTACCGCTAAATCGGGTAC
Source organism: Ceratopteris richardii (assembly GCA_020310875.1). Classification (NCBI taxonomy): domain Eukaryota; kingdom Viridiplantae; phylum Streptophyta; class Polypodiopsida; order Polypodiales; family Pteridaceae; genus Ceratopteris; species Ceratopteris richardii. Next base: position 53,698,019 of record CM035429.1, read on the forward strand.
TGTGGCGTATCTGGCAATCCAAAATTCCATAGTTTTGACCATATTCTTTTGTCGGTAGATAGTTATGTGGCGGACTAGGTAACAATGGGTAGTTTAGCCACTGATTATTAATACTGCCCTGGCGCTGGCCGTCCCAAAATTGCGTCTAGGCTCTTCTACGGGGTAGTGGACAAAAAGACAGGTTTACTTGAACCTCATAAGGTGATGCCTCCCACTGTACCCGCAGTGTAGGATTCTTTTCTAAAGGCTTTCCTCTACATATAGGATCCGCCTTCTCAAACTCTTCATGTGTATAGTTGAAAGTATTGTGCCTGAAATGGAGATTGTAGTCTGGATCTTTATTTGTCGTAGACTTTATATAATGTCGCGTATGTTCTTTAAGTAATCTGTATGGTACATTGAAGGGCTTCAAAATTTGCTCTAATTGCTTATTCTCTATGTGAGCTTCTTTCATGATCCTGATGATCTGATTTTCAAACTCCGCAGTGAGTTGGGACACCAGTAGTGCCCTTTCTGGTCGGCTCAGTTCTGCAATTTCTCGAGTGTTAGGTTCAATGGGAACCTCCTTTTCCTCCCTTATCGGTGAATGATATGAGGGGGGAGAGAGAGGACGTACCTCAGTCTCCACAGTAGCTTCGGCCGATCGTGGAACTATTGGTGTCCCCTGCTTTGTTTTTTGCTCTAATTGCTCCTGAAGTTGTTTAATTATTTCATCTTTTTGCTTAATTTCTTCCTCAGCTTTGGCAATGGTGTCCTGGTGTTTGATCAATTCTTGGGCCATGATATTCATCTGATCTGTGTCTTCCTTACATTGTCATAGATAACTATTCTCCGCTTTTTTCCATTTGGCTCTCAATGTAGCCGTATCGTCCATGTATTTCTTTTCCCATTCGGCAATTGTGGCTTGCTCCTTCGTGAGCTGATCTTCATACTTAGCTACCTTGTCCTCCAATTCTTGTATATTCTTTTCTGGCTTGGCTTGCACTTCGACTGGCTGATCACTCAGAAGAGCTGTCATGAGTTCTTTATTTCGTTGTCGTAGATTCTCTGCTTCCTCCATGTATACTTTGAGCTGAGACTCCAAGATTTTACTTCGGGCATTGATTCGTGTCTTCTCAGTCTCATTCACTTCTAACTTCTTTGTGAGTTCCTGAACCTGTTCTTTCAGTTTTGTATTCGCCGTCTCTAGCATGTTGTATTGTGTTTTGACTTCTTGAAGTTCATTTTCTTTCCTCAAAACTCGTTCTTTTACTGTTGATAACTCGGTGGAAAGATTCTTACCCAATTTTTCAAGTTCCTTCTTATCTCGCATGGCCTGGTCGTAATCTTCATCAGCGTCAAGCATTAATTGTTGTGTGTCCAGTGCGGTTCTAATCATATCTTGCACCACAGGCTTTAGCTGAGCGATATCCACATTCAGCCATGTCTTGGGTATATCTGGGGTTTCTCCTGTTTGTATATCTTTCCCTTATTCGACATGGATAGTTGCATTGTGTGGTTGTCTAACTTGTATCTGTACTCTGGGTTCTTCGTCGTCTTTATCCACTTCATTAGTTTTGGTGGCACTCCCTTGAAATGTGACATCCATGGGGGAGGGTTCTGCCACAATCCTGATTGGTGTGAAGGGTTCTTCATTTTCCATATTCTCATCCTGAGGCTCCATTTTTGATATCTTTATGGATTTCTTACGAGGTGATGTGGCCTCCTTGATTTGAATGGTGGTGGCATCATTCAGTTTCATAGTATGCAGACCTTCCATTTTTGCTTCCTTGCTTCTGGTACTTTGATCAACCTTTGTTGCGTGATCATCCTGCTTGAGGTCTTCTTGTTCTTCGTTATAGTCCACTTCGTTCAATTCTTCCCATTGTCCGTCATCTTTTGATTCACTTTGAATATCGATATCCAATAACGAAGTATTTGGCTCTTCTTGGCCCTCCGATAAAGAACTAGAGTTATCCAAGCCTATTTCCCGATACCTATGGACTTTGGTGAGTTTGCTTTTTGTTTCCATTGCTTGTTTTGACTGGTGATAGTGATGACCTTGTACCGGTAAATTGATTTGCCCTTCTGTATATTGATGGGTTTCTTCCAGGGCTTTAGTCAAGTCTTCTTCTGTGATTTTTTTCTGTCCTTCAATAGTTGTTTTGGGAAGCACATGAATTCTCTTTGTCATTGGGGCTTCTTCTTCGACTTGCTTGACTTCTCGGAGTCTCTTCGTGCCTCTCATTTTGGGTTGAGAGCTAGTTTCCGCCACTTCTACCATCTTACTTCCTTTTTTCTTTTTAGGGACTGTAGCGACTTTGACGTACTATGCAAGAGCACTTTGACGGCATTTCCTGCAAGTGTTCTCTCATGCCCAAAGCATGGTAGATCAAAATTGTCAAGGCCACACTGCCATTGAGAAACTTTTTTTTCTTCCATTGTTTCTTTGCTTCGAACAATCTCTCTTGAACATATGGTGTCAAATTAATTTGATTTCCAATTTGTTTGATGGCATAGGAGAGAAATTGGACAATAATCTTCTGTGGCGCCATGTATCGGTGCATATTCGGGAAGCAAAAATGTTGATGGATCAGTCTGACTCCCTCTTCTATGTCTACGCGATTAATATCCATGAATGTCCTGGTTTTGGCGCCTCTGCTTTCTTCTTTCACTACTGTAGTTCCATCCTTTTCCCATTCGAAGGCTTCCTTTATCAAGTCATGTGTAAATTGAATGATTACCCATTCGCCTCCTTTATCCATCACTCGAGCCTCTGGCACCAAGGGATCATGCAGCGCTGGCTGTAAAGTATTCATGACTTGTGTGCATCTTTGGAAGTCGGGCTTATAGATGGGCAATTCAAAATACTTGTGAATGCCCGCTTTCTTCATAATGTCTTCGATGGTCGGGAGTGTATGTAGTACTCGGAAATCCTGGGACATAATTGGAAATTGATGATCCGTATCCATAATTTTAATCGTTGCGAGGAATAGGTAGTCCCCAGCTGGTTGATCTTCACGGAACCAGTGTCCTTTTGCTTTTGTGATACTTTGTGGTGGAAACTCCATCACTTCCTCTTGTACTGTTGCTTCAGAATCTTCAAAAGCCATCTGCACTTGTAACGAAAAGTGCGTTAGCTTCAAAGGAAGGTAGCAACTGTTCAATGCATTGTTGTGATTATTGTCGTTCTTCACTCCGTTTCCCCATTATTCCATGAGTGAGATCTCTTACCCCATCTTTGTATAACTTTTCCTGAAAGAAGACAATCGTTAGTGTAGCCGAAGCCTTTATCTATGTACATAGTATGTCCATTCCTATCAGAGTGAAGCTAAGATCTAATCTCTCTTGGAGAATGTGCACCACTAGTTTTATAATGTACATCATGTGCCGAATGCTTGGCCTCGTATCGTGGCCCTATTATGCATACTTGAGGTGCATTAGAGACTTCATGAGTGCAATGGGAATCTTTGTTTTTTCGATCGTCCACTCCTCGCGGTTGCTTGGGTTTCCAGATCCATTTCGTGACCACTAAGAGAGGTCGTTTTGTTTCTTTGATCCTTCCGGCTTCATGCGTTCTCTTTGCTTCCTCTAGTGTCCGAGTGATATTGGCATTGCTTTTCCAGTTTCTTGGATGAATCTTATGTGGTTTTGTCATTCACCTTGTCTGATGTATTGCATCTTCCTGAGTACTCATAGCCTGTTTAGCTGCTTGTGTGACCTTTTTGGGAATCCATATCTGATGTCATGATCTTTGAGCTTCAATCAATGGTTTGGGGATCCATATCCGCAATCGTCCTTGTGGTGAGGATTCAGGCGTAGTTGACTTTGTGATCTTTGCTTCCTTCTTAAGATTGAGTGCTGACGTCTCCTGGTCCTTCATCTGATCCTTGCGTACCCACTTGTATTTGCATTGTCCTTGACATGAGTATCTGCTTGTTGTTTTCCAATGTGGCGGTCTTTTGGCTCGTTGAGGAGGTTCATTATAGTTGGTTTCCTTAGAGGCTGGCTGTTCTTCAACTGAATGTGGTGAGTGCAACTCTTCTGTGGACCTCAGATGGTCGGAACTTTCTATTCCTTCTAAGTTTGTCTCTGAGATATGAAGACTGGGATCATTCTCCAGTGTCTTTGCCTGGTAGATCTCTGAACTCTCGATTACATTGGTTGGGAGTAAAGGTTTTTCTCCTAATAAACTAAAAATTTCCTTGTGCCCTATCTTGGCTGAAATGTAACCTTGAGATAGATGGATACACACCTCATTCTCAATGATCCAGTCTTGTCCTAGTATTAAGTCTTCTATTAGATCCTCATCTTTGCACACTAAGACTCTCTGATCCATGGAGGAATTGCCTAGGTGGAGGGATACATTTGTTGTTCCAATACATTCTAGGGTTTGACCGCCAATTCCGATCAATCGGGCTTTTGTGGGATTTACATTCAATTGCCGATCTTTTACGATTCTATTTCGTATGCAACTAAGTCCTGCTCCTGAGTCTATCAATGCGTCTATTAACTTGTACTCTGTCTTGCCAATCCCTAGGTTTAGGTAAGGTTGCATCTTGCACACACCCGTTGTATCAGGATTATTGACTTGGTAATTAGCCATAGGGATAAGCCCTTCTCCTTGGAGATAGCGTTCATCTCGTTGTCTAATCCATTCTTTCTGTTTCCTAATGCGCTCCAGTGCTTCTTGTCGAGCTTCCTCTCTAATCCGTTCCTCTTCCCTCTTCCTATTTTGGGCACCTACTAATCGTGCTAGCATTTGATCAGTCAAAGGCTCCATGAATCGTCTCACTCTACATCCGCTGATGTAGTTGGGAAGAATGTCACCATCTAGGGTGGCTAGATTGACTGCTCCACCAGTCGAGATTCGATTTATGATCAACGGTCCATATCCGCGTTTTTGTAACTTCTTGGCGTGTTGTTTTAGGGTGTACACTAAGACTAAGTCACCTTCTTGAAGTCCCTTGTCTTTTATATGTGCATCATAATATGCTTTTTGTCTCCTTTTAGTTGCATAAATTCCTGCCACTGCTTGTAACCTAGTCTCATGTAGTTTCTCGATTTGGTCTAGTTGTTGGGATAGTTCATGTCTGTTCCACTCATACTGTTGGGCCACTTTCAGTGTTGGTACTAAAAAGTCAATTGGCAAAATTGCATTTTGCCCATACACTAAGTTAAATGGGGTAGTTCCAATAGCCGTTTTATATGCAACCCGGAAGGCCCAAATTGCGTGATGCAATTGTTTGTCCCAATCTGACCTTCCATTATTGACAATCTTTGTCAATATTGTACACAGTACCTTGTTGGAACTCTGTGCTTGTCCATTGGCTTGGGGATGGTATGGGGCTGATTTTTTATGAATCACTAAAAACTCATTCATTAGTGACTCGATTACTTCATTGAGGAAGTGCGTTCCCCGATCACTCACAATCTCGATGGGTAATCCAAAGCGAGTGAAAATATGCTCGAAAAGGAACTTGGCAGTAGTTTGAGCATCATTCTTTCTAGTGGCTTTTGCTTCTACCCATTTGGTCAAGTAATGAGTTGCTACTATGATGTACTCCGCATGTGATCCTTTGGCTGGTGGGTTGATGGGTCCTATGAAGTCAATACCCCATTTTGTGAATGCTCTCGCACAGACCATGGGTCTTAATGGCATGTCATCTCTCCTAATTGGGTATTTAGCTCTCTGACAGGTCTCACAGCTTCGTACATATGTTTTAGAATCCATATGTAGAGTTGGCCACCACAATCCTGCAAAGAGAATCATTTTGACAGTTCTCTCCACTAAAAAATGACCTCCTGCAGCACCTGCATGTGCCATTTCTAATATGGGTAAATATTCTCCTTCATGCACACATAACCGGAGTTGGTTGTCTTTACCTCGCCTAAACAATTGTCTCCCCATGAGAATATAATCCTTGCTCATTTTTTCTAAGGATCTTTTTCTTGCCAAACTAGCTCCTGCTTCATGCTCTTTTGTTTTTAAGAATTTAACTAATGTCTTGCTCCAATTGGGCGCTATGGTCGAAAAAGGTAGAGACATATGATCTTCTGGGGTCGTCTCTTGGCATTCTGCACAATTACTTACGTGGTCGTGAACATTCTTGGGCATGTCAGGCCAGTACACTCCTAATCTTTTTAGTTCTCGACTTGTTCCCGGAATCCCTTGATGTGTTCTCCATTTGTTCACATGTGCTTGCTCGATTAGTTGTTTTTGTTCAACCTCCTCGACACATCTTAGTAGTACTCCATTGGATTCCTTATAGTACACGCTTCCAGCAATAATGTGTAAATTCCTTGATTGGAGAATTTCCTTTTTCCTATTCTTGTTGATTGAGTGTTGTGGGCCATGGGTGAGCATAGGAATTAGTCTCTCAGCCCACTTTGGACATACTTCCAGGTTAAATAAATAAGCATCTGGCAGATCATCGGGCACTCCACTTGGTGGTTCTCCGTGTGTTAGCCTAGAAAGGTGGTCTGCTCTCACATGTGTGTTTCCTTTTTTCACTATTACTTCAAAATCGAACTCCATTAGTAGTAAGAACCATCGTACTAATCTTCCTGTGTTACACGGCTTATTGACTAAGTACAGTAAAGCCTGATGGTCTATGAAAAACTTGAACTTGTTGGCTAAGAGGTAGTGTTTGAATTTCTTCACTGTGTATACCATTCCTAAGCCTTCTCGTTCAGTAGTGGCATAATTCCTTTCCGCTTGATTCAGTTGTCTACTCGCATAGGCAATTGGATGATCAAGCTTACCTTCATCAGCTGGTTGGGCTAGGATACATCCAATGGCATAGTTAGAAGCATCAACATGAATATGAAAAGGCTTGCTCCAGTTTGGTGATTTCAGAATTGGGGCTGTACTAAGCCTCTTTTTCAGCTCGTTGAATGCCTTCTCGCACTCTTTTGTCCAAGTAAACTGAGTCAAGAGACCATACAAGGGCTTTGCTATTATGGCATACATGTGAATGAACCTACGGTAATATCCACAATTTCCCATAAAGGCTTGCACTTCCTTTGCATTCTTGGGTCTTGGTAGGTCTAGGATGACTTTAATCTTGTCCTCATCCGTAGATATTCCATTTCTTGAGACTATGTGTCCTAGGATTTTCCCTTGTCTTACCATGAAGACACATTTTTCTGGGTTTAAACAGACTCTATACTGTCTACATTTGTTGAATATCTTCCTCAACTCGGGGATGTGATCGTTTCTTTGATTGGAGTATGTGCAGAGGTCATCTACATATACTTCCATGCTTTTTTTCAAAAATTCCTTGAAAACATGACACATCAATCGTTGGAAAGTAGCAAGTGCATTAGTGAGTCCAAAAAGCATCACTCTGAAAGCATACACACCCCATTCGGTTGCGAATGCGGTCTTATGTTGATCCTCAGTCGCGATAGCTACTTGATTGTATCCGGAGAATACATCTAGGAAACTATAGACCTCTTTTCCGGCTACCCTCTCCAACAGATGGTCCGTGATGGGTAATGGGTAGCTGTCACGTATGGTGGCCGCATTCACCTTCTTCAAATTTATGCACACTCTCAATTTTCCGTTTTTCTTAGGCACAACTACTAATGGCGATACCCACTCGGTATGTTCTATCTCATATATGAATCCTGCCGCTAGTAATTTGTCTATTTCTTCCTTAATTTTTGCTGCATAAACCTCATTATACGTATAAGGGCGTTGTTTGGATGGTTTTGCGTCGGCCGTCATTGGTATTCGATGGGAACAAATAGTGGGTTCTACGCCTTTGAGATCCTTGTAGGTCCATGCGAATACGTCTCGGTACTCTCAGATAAGGTGTATGAGTTCCTCTTCCTCCTCTTCAGATACATCTTTTCCAATATAGGTGCACCGCTCTTCTCCCTCTTCTACTGTTACCACAATTTTTTTGGTTTGTTCTTTGTTGTCGTATGCTTCTCCGTCTCGTGCCTCTCGTCTAGGCATTTGAATGGCTACTTTTCTCTCCTCTACTTCGTATTTTTTAAAATGTTCAGGAACTTCAAAAGGATCTGGGTTCGGCTCTACTTTACTCAAGTCTTCCCTCTGCCTGTGTATTGCCGGAGCAGTTTCAATTGCTAAGATTTTTGTTGGTTCCTGTTCCTTCTTGTTCTGAATCGCGTTTAAGTAGCTTTCTTCGAAGTCATTTTCTCGTTCCATTTCTATGCTTTCATATTCCTCTTTCCATTCTTTTTCCAAGATTTCCCCTTCTTCTACTTCTTGAAGAACAACCATATAGAGACTTACATCATAGCCTTCCTCGTCTATACACTCGTTCATTGTCAAAACTTCTTCATTTACACACACATCTAAGGTTGCTAAAATTTCCATCCATCCATGCGGCTCGAAGATCTCATCCGGAAAGATTTGAGGCATGTAATCTGGGTCTTCTATTGATCGGTAGTTAGGGTGTCCTATCGGCCACAGTTGTCTTCTACTCTCCGCTCCTTGGCTTCTTTACACATCCATAACTGGGCATCCTCATGCATCCAGGATTGATCACTTGATCCAGCACTGTGAATGGATAGGTCATCTTCTTCCTTGTGTACGGGATTCCATTGTAGTGGAGGGACATCTCGATAGGCAAACGTGTGCAAATTTATCTTGGTGGTGTTTCCTTGATGTTGCAGGTATAATGAATCTCTTCCCCAATCTTGTACTACCCGCATTTGTCTCATAAAGGGTCTCCCTAATATCATTTCATAGTTGTTTGCTTTCTCGAACTTACAAATGGCTAATGTGTGTTCAAATTCTACTCCACAGGTGGTTAATTTGATTCTTTCCAGTATTCCTAAGGCTCTTTCCACATGACCGTCTGCTAATTGGAGTTTCATGTGTGTGGGCCGCAAGGCAGGTTTTCCCCACTTTTCCCATATCTCCTTGGTGGCAATTCCTACCCCGGCACCCGTATCTAGGATAGCCTTGGTCATGTACCCATTGTGGGTGACAAGTAAACATGTATTACCTTCGTCTCCTTCACTAAATTCCCCCACTTTATCAACTGGAATTTGTATTGTGGATTGGTTTTCCTTTTCCTTTCCTTTCGTTTCTCCTTTCTCTGGCTGTGTTTCTAATTAGTTTGCTAACTGCCTCCATAATTGTGGTTTAAGTTGAAGCAACTCTTCCACCGTCAATTTGCATTGCACCTTTGTTTTCTTTAGTTCTGTTAGATTGTGTGAACTCTCTTCTGAGTTTCCTTTTCCCTTCCCATGCATTGTGGGTGCTCATATTATTATAGACTCCCTTTCATATTCTCCCATGTAATTAGGCAATGTTGAAATGCTCAGGGTTTCCTCTCTACCTCTATCGAGTCTTGATACTTCCTCATATGCTTCCTCCAGGTTGAGATGGGGTTGATAATCTTCCACATCTATTTCATCAAAAGGAGGTGGACTGACTCCATTCTTCTTCCATTGCTCTTCTCAAATTCTATTCCATAAGTCCTTTGGCCAATCTGCCTCTAGGTCTGGTATCATTGACACCGGTTCATCTTGTGCTTTTATTCGTTCACCTTGGTCATCTTCCTTTCTAGGTTCCTTATCCTTGGATTGGATGCATTCTTCGTATAGACCATGTGCAATCCTTGTCTCTGGTAAGATTGGGATAGTCTTTTCTAGGGTTGCTTGTGCTACCTCGATAAGTTTCCTGCATATTGCCAATCTTTCTTTTTCTAATTCTCCTTGAGGATAGAGTTTTTCATGTTGCTCGATATTTGGGCCCATTTTGATTCTAGCTTGGTAAGCTTTCAACCACATGTCTAAATCATCTGGCTTAGGGTCAGCTAGAATGGATCCTGGCTTCTCCTTCTCTACGAAAAGCCGTGGTGGCTGAGGGATCTCCTTATGAGTTTTTTGTTCTTTATGCTCCTTTAAGTCCTTAGTTTGTTTCTTACTGTCTTGACTCTTATTTCTCGCCCATTTTTCTTTGAGTTTTTCTCGTCTTTCCTTCTATTTTTTTACTCGTGTTTTGGGAGTTCTCACGTGGGTTCTCAGAATCCTCGACTACCTAAATTTCAGAGCCTACAGTTTTATTGCTCTCTTGTTTCTCTTCTGGTTGTTTTCCTTTTTGTTGCTTCGCTTGGGCTCTAGTAATAGCCTTTAGTGGTACAGTGTACTCCTTATCACTTCCAGACCCTTCTATGACCTCAATCACGTTGATTGGTGTAGTATCTTGAGTTTTTGTCGGATTCTTAGGGCAGTCTCTGAAAAGATGTTCCTTCCCACAATCACTACAATATCCTTCCCAAATCCTAGGTGGTGGAGGGTTGTAAGGTCAAGGGCATTCTCTAATGAAATGGTCTCCTCCACACCTATAGCATGGTCCTCTCGTCATAGGTGGTCTAATAGGTGGTCTCACGGTTGGTTGTGCTTTAGGAGCCGTATACATTAGGGTGGCCGTCTCTGCTCCATAAGTCTGATCATAGCCTTCGTACCCATAATAAGCCGCATCATATGCCGTTTCATATTCCATCATGTTGGCGTCGTATGGGTAGTATTCTCCTGGTGGAGGTTCATATCCAGGGTTTGTTGATTCTACGTTGGTCATTGTAGATGTTGGTACTAGGGCTCTTTCTAAGTTTTCATCTGGTTGAGCATACTTTACTGATACTACTTGTTGAGGTTTCGACAGTTGGGGTCCTAGCACTGGTTGTGGTGGTGGATATGGTGCCTGCTCGTATGGCATCGATGCTTCTGCTGGTGTGGGATATGGATTGTATCTTGGTATCTCTCTGCCTGGTTCCCTAGGAGGGTATCCATATGGTCTATACTGTGGTGGTTGAAAAGGGCGTGCTTGCCTATTGAAGGGACAGTTCTCAGTAGTGTGGTTGGTATATTTTTGTTCTATGTGGCAATACCAAGAAGTTCCTTGTTGTTGCTGTCTGTGGTAAGGATACATAGGTTGTGCACCAGCCCCTCCTCAGACACACAAGTGTGTGGGGTGCTCTCCTCCACATAAATTACATCTCCGTAGCATCGGCATTCTTTGAGCTGGGTTTTGGTAAACTCTTTGCCCCTAGACTCCTAGTTTCTTTGCTAATAATTCTGCTAATTCTTCCATGTTACTGGGTTGGAGGTGACGGTGCTCCTTGAATCTTCTGATTTAGTGAGGTCGGTTGTACCTTTGAGATCCTCGGCAAGGTTATCTTCCAAATCAATGCACTCTTGAAGACACTCACTCAATGTTTGTAGCCTCTTCACATACACTAGTGTTCGTAGAGTTCCGTTAGTGAGCCCATCTAAAAATAATGAAATCATCTTTTGTTGAGTGGGTCTCTCAGCCGTTGGGCATCTATCCACATATTGATTGAATCTTCGGGCAGCAGTCTTCACAGTTTCATTCGGGTTTTGTTTAAAGCTATGGATTAAAGACGCAGAATTGTGTTTAATCCCTCTCTTTGTGAATTCCCCAATGAATTCTTGAAAGAACTGTTCCATATTTCCAAATTGATTTGGGTCTAAGGGTTGGAACCAAGTTAGAGCTGTCCCTGTGAGGGTGAGTCCAAAAGACTCATACTGCACAAAGAAGTCATCTACTTATTCCGCTCTTAGAACTTGTTTAAATTCAGCGATATGATCATAGGGTTCCCCCAATCCATCATAATGGTTTCTCACACATTTAGCCACTTGAATAGGTCTCAATCTTCTCATTGGTTCAGGCGGTCTGGGCATCACAGGGAAGACTGGGGCAGCTGGTCGTATTGGAGGTATTCCCGGCTGTCCTCTTACTGGTGGTCATGGACTTACAGGTGGTCGGTAGTGATTACCTATCCCTACGTGGGCCTGATTGTGTGTTTGCACTCCTGGAGTTGCAAACTGTACGTGAGTACGGTTGGGCACACTTCATTGGCTGGTCTGTCCTGATGTGGTGTGTTCTGTCTCTTGTTGATTCCCAAAAGGATTTTGTGAGGTAGTTGCCTGATCTCTCTGAGGAAATACAAGTGCACCCATATATCTCAGCCGAGCCCTGTCTAAGGCACTCACAGGCCAATATCTCCTTTGATCCCTATCCAAGTAGGTGAGTCTAGTTTCATCATCTGGGTCTTTCAGCTCGTAGAATGTCATGGGGCTTTCTTCTCTCCCTAGAGCAGGTAAGTCTGTTTGAAGCAATAGGTCTGATCCGTGGATCATATAGACTTCCAACAAGTAGTCGTCTTGAGGTATCAAGTCCCCTCTCAAGACTCGTGATACTTGAGACCTGCCCCTAGGTGTGGTTACTAACTCTTCAGGGTGTGCTCTTCCTAAGTTTTCTGGGTCGGCAAACTCCCCTCTTTCATTGATCCTCTCCGGAAATTCGGTCACAATGTAGATATGGCCAACTTTGTCTACATAAGCTCCTCCCTCGTACTTGACAGCAGGTCGGGGTACAATTGTGGCATTTAAGGTGGTTACCATCCTAGCCACGGATCTATTTAAGCCATCCAGGTAGATAGGGATCTCCTAGGCATTGGTAGACACATACTGTAAGGAAGTACGGTAATCTCCCTCAACTATAGACATGAAATTTCTATTTGGTGTTGGACCCTGCATGTCTTCAGAAGCCATGTGTAGTTCCTCCTCGGAATCACTAGAGGTCTCTGAGTAAACGGAGTGGTGACTGACCTGAGCAGCACTTCCCACAGAAGATATGACACTTCTTCGGCTACTTAGCACTCTTCCTGACCTCAAGTTCATTCACCCCCTTCAGACTCTCTAGCCCCAAAGACTCTCCTTGAGTGGCTCTCCCAATGTCTCAAATTGTCTGCCAGAATACTACAATCAATCTGGACGATACCACTTCCAGGCGATACTGCCTTGGCCACGATACGATACCAGAATTCTAGGCGATACGATACTATGGTAGCCGGCGATACGATATGGCACTCGGCTACGATACGATACTAGAATCCTAGCCGATACGATACTATCTGCAACAGACGATACGATACTGTACAACCGTACGATACGATACCAGTAACCTTCCCGATACGATACTAGGACAAGCGGCGATACGATACCACCTGCTTGCACGATACGATACCAGACAAGGTATCGCGATACTTCACTAGGCAATCGGGCGATACGATACTTGGTATGGTATCGCGATACTTCACTAGGAATTAAGGCGATACGATACTTGTAGGGGTCAACGATACGATACTGAGATACAAGACAATACGATATCTTGGTTCTCACGATACGATACTGCAGAACTAAAACGATACAATACTGTAGATGGTATCGCGATACAAGATGACAAGTGGCGATACGATACGATACTACGCGTCTAGACGATACGATACCAGATTAGGCGATGATATGATACTGAGATATGGGACGATACGATATCCCGGTCCTGACGATACGATACCACAGAGCCAAGACGATACGATACTTATGGCGGTATCGCAATACTAACCAGGTGAGCGGACGATATGATACCGAAATGGTGTCGCGATACTAGTTGTCAAGTAAGGCGATACGATACCACCGTAGGTAACGATACGATACCACAGCAGTAAGTGTGATCACGATACCAATCCGGCGACACGATACCAAAATGGTATCGCGATACCAGCACTGGTACTTGGCGATACGATACTACGGCGAGTATTGCGATACAAGGGAGTTTTGGTATCGCGATACCAAACCTCAACCGATCGCGATACTCAAGCCAAAAATCATGAAATTCCACAACTTTTTGCACCCCCTTGCTCTCCTTACTCTCCCCTTCACTTCTAGGTCACTGTCCCTCTCAAAGAAGTTCAAAAACAACCAGATTCCCCTTCTGCGATACCTAATGTGCCCTTAATCACGCGGTTGTGCACTTCTAATGTATTTTTGACAGATAAACTTAGTGGATCTTACCTTTGTACAATCTCGCTTCCTCCTTGGGCTCAAAATCTAGCTCTGAAGGTCGGAAAAGCACGATACCTCACTCGCGATACCAGTTGCTGCTCGCAGACGATACCAGAACACAGTGAAGTGTCAAATGAGCCAATTTTTTGAATTTTTATACTTTTTTGGACAGAACTTGATCCTAGCTAATTTTAGGTGATGTTTTGAACATTTTTGGTAGCCTTGGCCTACTCCTACTTCACCTCTCTTCACTCCTCCTCTCTGTCTAACCCTAACTCCTCCTTCTCTCCCTTTCTCCTAACCCTAAACCTAAAATTTATCACACACACCTCCGGGATGTGAAGCAACAAGTGCTCAAGTGATTGACTACTTGCCACCGGATAATTTCACCTCTACAAGTACGATTCCATCACACTCGATCTATAACCATCACGAAGGCACCTTGGCAGAGTGTTCCTCGGCAACGGCGCCAAAAAATGTGTGTACCTAAGTCAAGATGACTCAAGGACTTATGCCAATGAGACTGTACCTCAATTGCCACACAAGTGCGTATAGTGGGAAATTAACACACATTTAAATGTCAATCCGATCGAATGACCTAACCAAGTGTATGAAGACGTGTGCACATGTGATGGAAAATGAAGTGGCAAAGCTTGCATGCATGAGAAAAGACTAATCCACCTATCACACTCACTGGAATGCTGAAAGTGTCTGCCACGATACCTCTTGCAGCAGTTTTCAAAAAATCAAGGATTTCTCCCAGCTCCGAACTCCGAATATAGGCAATAGGGTACTCAATTCGAAGCTCTCGACGAGATGCATCTAGTAGAAGTGTTTTCACTCGATTCTGATAACTCTGCTTCAAGTTATGGCCAAAATGGTGAATGGCGGGAGCACCCACACTCACGCCACAACTCCTACTAGTTCGCACACACACTACAGCAGCTCAAAATCAATGGGGAGGGGTAGACAACAGTCCTACACACACATTTCAAGCAATACACACATACAAGACCAAAAAGAGGATCAAAATCTGCAAGGAAGAGGCAAATTCGAAAATTCAGGAGTGCTTCTTCTTCACAATGGCAAAAAGTCCCTACAAAGAGTCACAAAGTGACTTATATACATGTGCCCTAAGTTTGGTCCTTTCACACAAGAGACCGGCACTTTATTACTAGCAAGTAACTTTCCTACTAATTTACAAGGGATATTTAACAACAATTTGGGATTATGCAACTAGAGGACTCCTCTAGTGCATTTACATGGCTTGAGGGAATTCTTGAAGACCTCGAAGAAAGAAAAAAAAATATGCTCATCATTTTGAAAATTTTGGGACTCTCCTCTTATGCTCCTTTACTCTGCAACACTTGTATATACGCCTATCGCCCTAATGGGCTACTTATCTTTGTACATTCTCTAGTAATACATTTAGTATTGTGTGTTTGTGCTCCAAGCTTCTTCTTCTTCCTTGTGTTGTTCGTGTGCTTCTGCAGACGTCTAACTCCAACAATGTCCTCATGTTTGTGAATACGACATATGCATGGTCTTGCCACATTTGAACAAGGTGATTTTGTGATGCATCCAACGATATTCATGAGCCTAAGTTGGTTCTGGATTAGAGGGTAGATAAGTCCATGTGGTGTGGCCATCCATGAGTAGCTACATGCTCTATGTTATAGGGAGATGCAGGCAAGTGAGTCTGATGTCCATGTGTTTGTGCATAAAGCCTATGCTTCTGCCGTTTACAATGGCAGGATTTTGGAGGGTCCTAACAATAACTCATTGATATCTTTAGCAATGGAATAACATTGTTAGTAAATGGTCAAAAAGGGTCAGCCTTCCACTAGGTCAAACCCTCGATGTGCAAGCAACTCAAGAATTTGCAAGTCAAATCCTTTAAACTTGGTCAAAAGTGGTAAAAATTTTCAAGTAAAGATATTCACATATTCCTTAGATACTCAAAGAGAAGAATACAACCATATATAATACTTGACCAACAAACTTGGTTTGATCCTCCAAAAATCAACCCCAATGTGTTCACACTATAACCTAGTCTGAAAAACATATTAATTCCAAAACTTGTCAAACATATTAAGTCAAAACTTAAGTATCTGCTCAACGCATTGTTATTGATAGAGTTAGCTAAAGTGTCAAAAATTAAAGCAAGTTTTTGCTTTTCTGGCTAATTTATGCATCAAAGCTAAAGCCTATATAAAGACTTGACTTGAGGCTCATAAGCATCACTTTTTGGAGCTTCTTTTTCAACATTGACCATAGTGGTGGTGATCTTCATCAACTTGGAGGTGGTGGATGTTTTTTTCATTGAAAAATTCAAGGTGTGCTATATAGTCTACTTATGTATTCTCTTATTTGAAGGAGATATTCAAGCTGGAGGAGATTTATAAAGTTCACGAATAGTTTGGATCACAAACCTTATGTTGTAGATATCTTATTGTAACTTCAACCTTGGAATATTGGAGCATGGCTCCTTATATCTCTCATGCCTTCTCTATATTCTTGGTGTTCTCTCTTATTTGTTACTATTCTTTATCAACTTAGCATATTTGCTAACAATTTGTTATCAAAGCAAGAAAAAACATAGAGAGAATAAAGCCAAATGTAGGAAGATTAAATCTTCATGGAAGGTACAAATTAAGCTTAGCCATATGTTTGAAAAAAGACATCAAGTAATCAATTCATATGAGACAGTTGAATATTAGATTGAATAGTTGAAATCCAAGAGGGGCCATAAACAAGAACATGACAAATTTCCATGGCAGCAACAATATATTTACATCATATCAAGCTATTTGGAGTTAGCCAACATTGAAATAATGTTAGCAAACAACTTTTGGTGGTACAAGGCAAGGAGGGGTTTGTCTTCTACATGAACAATCAATGTGTGGTAAACAATATGTTTTTATCTACTTGTGATGTGTGTATATGTTGGTAGGTGTATATAACCTTGGATTTGAGAGACTTGGCCAACCTTTAGAATCTTTGCATTTTAATACATATCCTATCTTAAAATAGCATCCTTTTGTTGTCCTTCCAACACAATACTTCTTGACATGAGAAGGGGATTTATGAGTACTTTGTGTATGTGTGTCTGAGAGAGTGCTTTTCATGTCAAACGTCCTTGTGTGTGTTTGTGGAGACATGCCTATGTAATATTAACATGTGTATAATTTAGTGCACCTAGTGTCAAGTTAGGAGGGGAATTGTGAAACATGGTGAAAAATGGACAAAGTTTGAAGATGAAGATATTCACATATTCTTGGAGTACTCAAAAAGAGCAATCCAATTATTTATGATCCTTGATGAGGAGACTTTGGTTGACCATATATCAATCCCAATGTGTTCACATTATAACCTAGTGTGGCGGGAAAAATTAAGTTGATAAACATGTTAAGCCAAAAATTAAGCATTTGAAAAACTTACAAAAGGCATTAATATCTTTTTCAGTAAAATAAAAGCAAGTTTTTGCTTTATTGGATGAGTTATGCATGGAAGCTAAAGCTCATAAGCATCATTTTTCGAAGCTTCTCTTCAACATCGAGCATAGTGATGATCTTCCTCGACTTGGAGGTGGTGGATGCTTTTTCCATTAACTTTAAGGTGTGCTATATAATCTGTATTTTCTTACTTGAAGGAGAGATATTTAAGCTTGGAGGAGATTATAGCTCAACCACTGGACATTTATAAAGTTCATGGTCAGCTTGGATCACAAACCTTATGTTGTAGCTATCTTGTTGTAACTTCAATCTTTGGACTAAAGTGAAATATTTGGAGCATGGCTCCAAACATTTCTCTTGTGTGCTCTTTGTTCTTGGCATTGTCTCTATTCTATTACTGTTTCTATTTCAATCACAGCTTATTGTAGCTGATTTGCTAAACAAACATGACTAACGAAACAAAATCATTAATGATAAATTACTTAAATCTAGCGTTTAATCTGTCCAACAAATTGATCCATGCCTTTATTACAATCATGAATATTTTGATATGAAAAATGCAGCCATCACTCAAGATGAGTCCCATGATAGATAGAGCTATCTAATTCTCTGTATAGTTGAGGTACTTGAATCCCTCTAAGGTCCTTTGTGCTCCTGTAGAATTTGAAGATGCTCCAAGAAAATATATCATGTTGATATCATTTTGCTCGCCTAGATTCTCAAAAGCTTCATCTGCCATATATGGATCCCTCATACATTTGAATTTGCCCATTGATATTTTTTTTTATTTTCTGAGTCGAGGATGGGGGCCCAAGGAGGCTAACCCGCTCAGAAGGCAGAATCTATCTGTCGCTTCATCTTCCAAAGACTTATACGTGACCTTGCAACCCGAAGATGATGGTCAACTAATCCCGAAGGATCAGTGTGGAAGAAGCTAAGCTGAGCCATCATTATCAGATTATTGTTAGGCTTTTTTCCATGCTGCCATCTTTTGATGTTTCGTTATTCCTTCTACCTTCTTGAAGGCTGCCTTCAAGATAAAAGCTCAGCTGTACAATAAAAACTTCTAGTGACGTTACCTTCAAGTTCAAAACTTGAGCAACTTGAGGTCAGCATGTTCTCTGTATCTCAAATATCAGCTATCTATTAGAGCTTTGTATAACCAAACCATGTGACACTATCCATTGATGTATTGCGATTTGATCAAAGATTACTTTGTTCGTTGTGTATTTCCTTGTATAATCTGTTAGTATATGATCAATGTATACCCCTCATGATTGTATGCACATTTTGTAAGGCCCCCATTATGAGAAGAAACCAAATGTGCATTCCCCAATTGATGAGAATCCCAACTTGCATGTTGGATGAAGGTCATATTGGACCATGTAAGGTATTCTAAGGAAAGGGAGTTATCAAGGTCCCCAATTGTGGGGTCCGGGGCAATGGTGAGCAACCCCAGCTGGGAGGTCCAAGGGGGCCAACGGGCTCCTTGACTGAGGGGTCCCAGGGGGCCAACGGACCCCCTAGTGGGGGTCCGGGGACAACACCCCCGGCGTGATGATAAAGGCAATATTCCATGGAATATTCCCTTTCAAAGCCAAAAATCATTTATATTTGTTAGATCGGTTCAACCGGCCTAAGCCATGTATGGCAATTATGTGAACGGTGGCTGTCCACGATCTACCGCCCATGTATAGCCGTCCATGGAAAGTCACCCATGATCCTATATATACATGACTTCTGCACTACCTGAGACATCGAATTGAGCCAACATACCTCTACCGTGTATCTCCCTATCTAGAGTTGTCTAGATCACCATTTAAGCTCTACCTTGAGAGCGCAGAGGTGGACAACGCCATCATTTTTGTACTTTCTGTTAATAGAAAATTGTTGAGATTCTCCTATATCTGTTATCTTCTCTGCTCTTGCTCCTGTGTTATATTGTGTAACTATTGTCTTACATAATCTCGTCCTATTTTTTTATTTTAAGATCTTACATTAACAAAATTCAACATAAACCAATGTAGAACTTACTACAGAGTGCAAACAGATAGACTAAAGTTATAATAAACCCCGTCTTCTTGAGATTTACAGTCCAGTCACTAGACCCACTTCTGAAAATAAAAGCTTGAGCAACTTCTCAGCTGAGCTGTACCGTAAAAACTTCTAGTGAAGGTTACCTTCGACATAAAAACTTCAACAACTTAAAGCTTACATCCACTAACAAACATCGAACTCTCAGCTCGGCTGTACAGCAAGCAATGATTTTGTCAGAGGTCAGCATGTTCTCTGTATGTCAAATATCAGCTATCCATAAGAGCTTTGTATAACCAAAGCATGTGAAACTCTCCGTTGATGTATTGAAATTTAATCAAAGATTAATTTGTTCATCGAATATTTCCTTGGTCTCGACTTATTTTGTGTTGATTCACAGGCAGTGGAAACAGGTTAGAAATGTGTTGATTTATGTCCTCGTGTGCCACATCAGTATAGTTCGTTTGGTATTACACATAGCATGATGCTCTGCTGTTAAGAGCACTCGCTGCCAGCAGATCCAGAGGACTCGATTCCAGTAATAGTACACCTTTCCCATAAAAACTTTTGCCTCTCCTATGTTCTCATGCTTTTCAACCAGCTTATACGAGGCCTTTTCTCCTCGTGTCACACAGTAGAGTCCCAATGCTTCTTACATCTTTTAGCCCTCAACTCCTGTGCTGAATATTCAACAAGATATTTCCTACTTCAAGACATACTGGCAAGAGCCACATGCTTCAAAACAAAGAATAACTGCTTAATAAAGCCAGTACAACAAGAAAGTCTTTATTATTTATTCTCAAACCATTAGATTCAGGGGGGGAAATTACATCCTGAATTCGGTATAAGACGGGGCCATTTATGACCATTGAAATAGCTACCCCCAAAATAATAACAAGTTTTTTGTTCTGCCATGACATGAAAATAAATACATTCTATAATCAGCATCATCTGTATTTGCGGTATTGTGGACTGTACATGCAACTTTCTGCACAGGCAACCAGGTTTGAGGGCTGCGGGAGCTTTGTTGCAAGACCTGAACATGGCAATCCCTCTTAAAGACTTGCGTAAGCAGAAAAACTGTCTTACAAAAAGCCATTCATACACATACCTAGTTCATAAGCTTTTGCTGCTACTCCAGCAGCAATATTTGCCGAGATCTTCCGGATGTTCTGGAAAGGGGGGTAAATAAGACCATTGTCCATATTCTCCTTTGAAACTTGATCAGCAAGAACCCTTGCTGTTGAAAAAACCATGAAGTTAACATGAGAGTCCAAACTTGACACATCCTAGTACGATTGTGAAAAAAAAAAACACACACACACACACACACAAACTGAATAAACCTTAGAAAATGATTCTCTCTCTAAAAAATGTACAATAATTGTTAACAATTGGGTACAAAGTTCTTTTTTAGATTTTTAGTCTAATTTTCTTCCTTCTCTCTGGACCCGATAGCACATCATTTGTGGCCTATATCTCATGTGAGCTTCCAATGTGTGTGTGTGCACGTGTGTGTGTGTGCAAGGAATTGAACTCACAACCTCTTGGTTAGGAATGTGATGGGCTAACCACTTGCCCCAAAAGCCATGGTTGAGGATTACTTCCTAATCCTCTCTCTTAGGGTGTAGTTCAACCATCTCTTACTAAGATTATGTTACATTCTTCCCCCCTTGGTCGATCATTGTCCTCAATGATCTACTCTTGTATCCCTCTAGCCTCGGTGATCAGTCCCTTGAACCCCTAGGTGCCCTTGAATTGATGTCCCTCAACCTCGCATAGTTTCTTGAACTTTTGTTCGCAACCTTGGTCTCTTGAACCTTCTTGTTCGCAACCTTGGTGTCTCGAGCCCTTGTTCTCAACCTCAGTCTTGAACCTTGTTCTCACCCATGCTTGGTATCTTGAACACTCAATCAAGTGCCACCCAAGGATTCCCAAGGAATTCACACTTCCAAGCTAGCTCATTGGAAAGTTCGTTCCGAGAGCTTTCCAACGGTATATTACATGCCTCAATCCGACATACGGATTGAGAGATACACCCCAATCATTGTAAGGTCCATCCTTGAAGCCGACGCGCGCGCCTTCCACAATTCCTACCCTTTCACATGCAGGATGCCCAAGCGCCTTTTTTAGAGGCCATTGGATCATTCCACCTTGCCCAAGCCTACTTCCTAGGCTCTGATACCAATGCAAGGAATTGAACTCACAACCTCTTGGTTAGGAATGTGATGGGCTAACCACTTGCCCCAAAAGCCATGGTTGAGGATTACTTCCTAATCCTCTCACTTAAGGTGTAGTTCAACCATCTCCTACTAGGATTATGTTACAGTGTGTGTGCACGTGTGTGTGTGTGTGCGTGTGCGCGCGCGCACGCGCGCGCACGCGAACGCGTCTGTGTATGCACGTACATGTGTGTGCACGTGTGTGTATGTGTGTGTGTGTGTGTGTGTGTGTGTGTGTGTGTGTGTGTGTGTGTGCGCGCGTGTGTGGTCTTCTTTATCATACACACCCTTGAACAGATCTCCACTATAAAGTTCAAGCAAGGTTGTCCACTGCATCTCTCATTTTTTTGGCATGCATGTCAATGACATTTCTGCCTACAATGATGAATCTGGGGGGCAGAGAGCCACAGCGTCCTGGGGAATGGATCCCCTGGTTGCTATTTGCTACTGGAATTGTCCTGATTGCTGACTCTCCCAAGGGTGTTAAGGAGCTTGGATTTGAAGTTCGTCCTAGTATGCTATCATGAAGAGCTTCCTCTTGGAAGTTATTCTTGCATAAACAGAAGACCATTTTTAAATCCAAAGAACTGTTGCAGCCACTCTTTGATGATTCCCTCCCTTACCTTCTCCTTTCATACGAGAAATTGTCTCATTAAATCTCCTTCACCCTTTGTAACTTCATTGCTCATTCTCACGATCTCCGGTTGAAATATACTTGCTACAGAAATCACAGCACTCTGTAAATTATCAAATAGGAGTCTATTTTTGTAATCTTTCTTTTACAAAGGCATTTGGATGCCTTTGTTGCATTCTACAATTAGAGACGACAGTATATTTTCTGTTATAAAGGGCTTTCTTGAATGGAATTCTGTTTATAGCTCAGAATCAGCATTATGGGTGGCTGTCTTAGAAAGTAAGAGCTTTTTAGAGATCAAGAAATTTGATGGAAATGGTTTTGGTCTTTGGAATTTGCACATACAAGGCTACTCTTATTAAAAAAATATGGGGAAGTAATCTTGAGTACCAAACCTGCAACAGCATAAGATGATAACTGGGCAAAGCTTGACAAGAGGCCATGACATACATCAAAATGGCCATCACATATGAAATACCCACATAGCTTAAGGGACTAAAATGGCTGCTGACATATGGCAAAAGTTGAAGGGACACGTGACATATGAGAACAAGATGCCAGTAAATGAAATGGGCCATTGTGCACCTTAGCACTTCCACAAGTATTCTTAATCAACTTCAAGATACAAGCATGTCACTATTTGATGACAAGCTCAACTAAAGCAACTTACTCCTTATGACCCTTCTTGGAGATGCAAAGCAAAAATGAGGGAAAAAAGGACGATAAGGCGAAGAAATCTTCCAAAAAGATTAATGTTGCCTTCAACATGGTCATTGCAATGCTATCAGATGATGAGGTGATTCCTGCAACAACCACCATCGGTTATGATTCACATGTAACCAAGCAAGAATCTCCTCATCATCCTTTCATGTAACTAAGCATACAAGGAAGTATTTGCCTTGTATGGTGTTACATGTAACTAAGCATTCAAGGATGTATTTGCCTTGTAGGGTGTTACATGTAACTAAGTATCCTTTCATGTAACACCATACAAGGATGTATTTGCCTCTTAACTGTAAGTCACATTGATTAGGTTTTCTTAGGAAACAACTATGCGTGTGACATTGAAGGCAACGGGACAATGAGCTACTTCTACATGATGTAGGGTACATCGCATCAAGAAGTATCTTCTTGCAGTAAGTCAACCTAACACCTCAAGATATCGCACTACTTTTGGAGGAGGCACATGGAGATTACATGAGGAATCAATGCTTATTACTAAGGGGAATAAGAGAGTTCACTCTACTATTTGTGAAATCATTTGTTATCACATAGGTATCTTGAAATATCAGACATAAACCCACACATGGAGCTATGGTACAAAAGACTTGGACACATGATGAGTACCTTCTTCCCTTGGTAAAGTTGATCCAAAAGACACAGCTTTTGGACTTTGCCATGATTATGTATTTGGAAAAGAAGTGAGATCTTCGTATTAAATCTCTACATCAAAGAGGAAGGAGTGCATGTTAGATTAAGTACACTCGAGTGTTTGATCCATGCTTTATATGCAACACTTTGTTGCATTTGTTGACGATGCATCTAGAAAGTTATGAGCTAATATGCTTAAATCAAAAGAAAGCGTGCTTTAAATTTGTAAGAAATGGTACACATGTATGCGATCAAACGAGTCAAAAGCTAAAAATATTAAGGAGAAATAATGGACCTCAACATGTGAGCAAGGAATTTAATGATTTTCGTACAAAGGAGGGTATGAAAAGGGAGCTAACAGCCCCTTAAGATCTTTCATCCAATGGGGATTGACTTATTATGCTAAGAGACGCACCAGAAAAGAATAAATCCACCCTTGACTTGTTATGCAGATGGATTTATTTGTTATGCTCACAAGTGAAGGGAGGACCTCTAAGCTTTGAAGAGTTTCAAAGATAGCTTCTCAGACACACTATCGATTCACACTGGCTAGGTCGATAGGGGCCACTTTTTCATATCCACGAGCACAGATATATCCCTGATGCACTAGACCTCACCAGCAGCCACGGGGTCATTGCCGCCCCAATCCTTCCCATAATTGTTGGAAGGTGATGAGAAAGAAAGGGGAAAAAACCTTATAATAGGACTTATTGAAAAAAATCCATTCATATCTAGAATATTTAAGTCCTGCCTGGTTGCAGAACCTCAGTTGTGAATCGATTTTGCTCAATGTCAATAAACGCAGACAAGAAAATGGGCATTTAATAGACAATGAAAATATGAAAGGTTACGCATACAGAAAAAATAATTCTGACTAATATGTCACCTGCGGCCAGAAGCATATCTTCATGCACCCGAATTGCACCAGACATGATGATGCCAAGCCCAGTTCCAGGAAAGATATATGCATTATTTGCCTTCATCAGTCATAATAAGCATAATCAGGCATTTATTGACATATACATGTGTCTTCCTTGAGCATACGATGACCCATCATAGTTCATTAATATAGCAGGAAGCATCACCATACCTGCCCTGTCACGTGCACTTTCTCATTCAATCTCACAGGATCAAAAGGGCTTCCACTTCCAAAGATAGCTCTTCCCTGATTGAACATACGAACTTATGGTGAATGCATGCTAAGAAAGCTAACACAGAATCAACAAATATTCTGATAAATCCTGACCTGGGTCCATCTGTAAGCCTCCTCTGCTGTGCATTCGGCATGTGAAGTAGGGTTCGAAAGCGCCATTACAACTGGTTTCTGTTCATGCCAAGTTCCACCACTTTAAAATAGCATATCGTACTCCTAAGACAGAAGCCTTCCCCAAGAATCCAGAAAGAAGTATTACCATATTAAAAGAAGCAAGGGTTTCAAGAACTTCTTTTGTGAATGTGCTTCGTTGACCGGAGCATCCAATCAAGACAGAAGGTTTCAAAGCCTGATCATACAAACAAAGGTGATCCACAACTGAGCTCCCCAGAACCCTAATAACCTATATGTCCTGTTATGCAGGCAACCTAAAACATTATAATGATCATCACTAGGAGAAGATGTGTTCTATGCAATTCACAAACTGAATAAAAGTAACCTCTCCCCCTCCCTCTCCCATCCCCCTCCCTCCCACCCACCCCACGCCCCCCCTTCCCTCCCTCCCTCCCTCCCTCCCTCCCCCTCCCCCCCTTCCTTCCAACCCCCTAACCTTTATTGTTATTCATATTTTGAGTAAATTTTGGATGGGCTAGCAAGCCTCTAAGAGAGAGAGAGAGAGAGAGAGAGAGAGAGAGAGAGACTAATAAATTTGGACACTAAACTGATGAGAGACAATCAAATCAGGTGCAAGATAATGTGAATGGATCAAGGAACCTTGAAAGAGGCATTCTTTTAGAAAAGTATTATTACCTAGGTTGAAAAAATAGGTTTTGAACAAAACTAGACAAGATATGGTTGTTACACAAGCATTTTGGACCAAGCCTAGAGCGGAAGCATTTAGGATCCAAGTTGGACTGGTTCACGACCCGATCCGGGGGGGGGGGGAGGGGTGGTGTCATTTCATTGTAAACCGTCATGCAAACTTGCCAAAACATAGCCCTCGCAGAGAGGGGCTAGATCAACATTTGTCATTATTTTGGCTCATAGACCCCATCCTCGTGGAGAGGAGGGCGTATTCGATACCCAAGCACTCACGGAGAGTTTGGGAAGCATCCCCATTACCGGCCATCTACTTCGAAAGAACCATGGCCGACATCAAATTCAAGGAAATAGGCTCAATACATATGCTTTGTAGTGCGTCGTCACTCTCGAGGTCATGAGGACTCACCCGCATGTCCGGGACATGAGGAAAGCTCAAGTCAAGCTTATGAAGACAATCCTCCGTTTTGGAAGCACCCTGTGGTGTTCATCCATGGAGCACATGCCCACCCCCCCCCAAAAAAAAGGAGAATTTGCATCCTCGTAAAATGGAATGTTCGGTGCATACTTAGGCTCAAGCCTCAAAATTCGTGTTAAGGGGAGAAAAATTAGTTGTGACTAGAAAGTGAAACAAAGGGAAAGGGAGTGACCCTTCCAAGCATTTTTGCCCATGGTTGAGCAATGTCCTTAGTACCCAAAGGAATTGTGCCGAATCCCCAATGCCTAATTCTTGATTGGTTACCACAACCCAATGGAGTCTATGTTTTCCCTTTTTCATTCAATTTGATCAATGAAACAAGGGAGAGATTTGGCAGCCTCCAACCAATCAAGTAGATGTTCCTCAATGGCTTCCATCTCATCATGCTTATGTGTAGTTCCTTTTTTATTTGCAATTACCTGAGAAATGTTCACTATTTCATCCACTCCTTCAAAAAGAAGCATCCTCATGGAGTTACCTAAAGTGAATGGTGTCATTGCCCAAATCCAACACTACCTAGGAGAGATCTGGACACCTCCAACCAATCAAGTAGATGTTCTCCAATGGCTTCCATCTCATCATGTTTTTGTGTACTTCCTTTTCCATTAGCAAGTACCTGAGAAATGTCTACTGTTTCATCCAGTACTTCAAAAATAAGCATCCTCAAGACCAAGTTACCTTTGACCAAGTCCACCCGGTCCACCTTGACCAACATGTCATGGAGCACGCTGACTTCATACAAGTCATCTTGGTCCAATAGGACCATATGGTAAACCGTCATGCAAACTTGCCAAAACATAGCCCTCGCGGAGAGGGGCTAGATCAACATTTGTCATTATTTTGGCTCATAGACCCCATCCTCATGGAGAGGAGGGCGTATTCGATACCCAAGCACTCACGGAGAGTTTGGGAAGCATCCCCATTACCGGCCATCTACTTCGAAAGAACCATGGCTGACGTCAAATTCAAGGAAATAGGCTCAGTACATATGCTTTGTAGTGCGTCGTCACTCTCGAGGTCATGAGGACTCACCCGCATGTCCGGGACATGAGGAAAGCTCAAGTCAAGCTTATGAAGACAATCCTCCGTTTTGGAAGCACCCTGTGGTGTTCATCCATGGAGCACATGCCCACCCCCCCAAAAAAAAAGAAGAATTTGCATCCTCGTAAAATGGAATGTTCGGTGCATACTTAGGCTCAAGCCTCAAAATTCGTGTTAAGGGGAGAAAAATTAGTTGTGACTAGAAAGTGAAACAAAGGGAAAGGGAGTGACCCTTCCAAGCATTTTTGCCCATGGTTGAGCAATGTCCTTAGTACCCAAAGGAATTGTGCCAAATCCCCAATGCCTAATTCTTGATTGGTTACCACAACCCAATGGAGTCTATGTTTTCCCTTTTTCATTCGATTTGATCAATGAAACAAGGGAGAGATTTGGCAGCCTCCAACCAATCAAGTAGATGTTCCTCAATGGCTTCCATCTCATCATGCTTATGTGTAGTTCCTTTTTTATTTGCAATTACCTGAGAAATGTTCACTATTTCATCCACTCCTTCAAAAAGAAGCATCCTCATGGAGTTACCTAAAGTGAATGGTGTCATTGCCCAAATCCAACACTACCTAGGAGAGATCTGGACACCTCCAACCAATCAAGTAGATGTTCTCCAATGGCTTCCATCTCATCATGTTTTTGTGTACTTCCTCTTCCATTAGCAATTACCTGAGAAATGTCTACTGTTTCATCCAGTACTTCAAAAATAAGCATCCTCAAGACCAAGTTATCTTGGACCAAGTCCACCCGGTCCACCTTGACCAACATGTCATGGAGCACGCTGACTTCATACAAGTCATCTTGGTCCAATAGGACCATATGGTAAACCGTCATGCAAACTTGCCAAAACATAGCCCTCGCGGAGAGGGGCTAGATCAACATTTGTCATTATTTTGGCTCATAGAGCCCATCCTCGTGGAGAGGAGGGCGTATTCGATACCCAAGCACTCACGGAGAGTTTGGGAAGCATCCCCATTACCGGCCATCTACTTCGAAAGAACCATGGCCGACGTCAAATTCAAGGAAATAGGCTCAGTACATATGCTTTGTAGTGCGTCGTCACTCTCGAGGTCATGAGGACTCACCCGCATGTCCGGGACATGAGGAAAGCTCAAGTCAAGCTTATGAAGACAATCCTCCGTTTTGTCTACTGTTTCATCCAGTACTTCAAAAATAAGCATCCTCAAGACCAAGTTATCTTGGACCAAGTCCACCCGGTCCACCTTGACCAACATGTCATGGAGCACGCTGACTTCATACAAGTCATCTTGGTCCAATAGGACCATATGGTCAAGCCCAAGGTGTTCGAGCATCGTTTGGTCCACTTGGTACATCTTAGCTAATGTATGACCGGAGGAAGATGGAAAAACACAACAATTTGAGAACTTTTATACCCCAATAACATTATAATTCGTAGATCATATGCATAGTGAATAGATTATTTCCCATACTTATGGATGGACTAGGCTTAGGACAATCTGTACGGTAGTGTTTCTTTGTTTCTAAAACAATTGTGACAGAATGAGGCATCTTCAGGCAGTAACGATTTGCTATAAAAGCAATGGTGATTTGCTCTAGAAATGTTTGTATTCCTCACACTTAAAGCACATGATAGGCCTCTGAAGTCAAGGCTGTTATTTCCTTGTTTCCTTAAAATTCCATAGCTTTTATGTGAATTGGATGAGCTACTAGCCTTGAAAAAACTTTAGTGTAGTGGTTCTTTATTTCAAAACAATTATAATAGGTTGACGCATCTTCAAGCAATAAAAGTTCACTCCAAAAAAGGCTATATTCCTCACCGTTGAAGCATATGAGGAGTATTCAAGACTCAAGTCAAGCCTGCTATTGCCTTCCTTGTTTGCTTCCTTGA
Organism: Ceratopteris richardii; assembly: GCA_020310875.1. NCBI lineage: Eukaryota > Viridiplantae > Streptophyta > Polypodiopsida > Polypodiales > Pteridaceae > Ceratopteris > Ceratopteris richardii. The sequence continues at coordinate 53,726,935 of CM035429.1, forward strand.
ACACTGGCCCAAGAGAGATGTATGCCCTCGGGAAAACCATTGAGCATGGTCAACCCCCGCCCCCTTAGAAAAATAACAAACTAACACCTAACACGATGTCCTCTATAACATGATATCTTCCTTACTGGCAAAATTGATAGGTAGTTATGTGGACACACTTACATTGTATGTCTAAGTTGTTACACAAGGTACACCACATATACAAGTACATGTGCATATGCATATGCATATGCATATACATATACATATACATATGTAATACATAGCTCAATGAGCCCTCATTTCTCGTAACACCTTTATTGTTAACATCTCGTATAGCCATAAAGTTTTGAGCTCCATGATCCATCTGAAGCTCAAAGATAGGGACCTCTTTATGATCTACTAGATGAAGACGTACTAAAGGGGACCCTTGCTGCATCTATTCTTATAACAACTACCTCAAATTCCTTAGGAGAGGCATTGAACTTGAAAAGCTCTCAAAGTTTTGATTGTGCCTATTTTGGTTATACCTTCTCATCCCATTTTAATGTTCGACCATCAGATGTGACCTTGCCAATATCCTTGCAAGAGTCATGAGCTCACTATTGCATGCAACTTTAAATTCTCAAGTTCACCTAAAATTCACTCAATTGAATTATGTAATTTAAAAAACTCAATGGACTTGTCTAACAGCCCTTTTGATGCCGATCGAAAGAGCAACAAGAATGCATTTTCATGATGTTGCGATCTCCTGATCATTCGAAGGGGAAGGAACTCTCAAACATGATCGTCGATATCTTCGTGGGCTGCTCCTCTTTAGGTTGGTAATTGAGTTGATCTTTAACAACAACGAGCTCAATCCATTTGCATGTCCAAGTGTGGAGCTAAGGTCCACTATGAAAGTGAAAAGTACAAGGCAGGCATAATATTCGCTATAGTACCATCAAAAACTTTTCTTTACAAAAATAGCATGAAACCTACATCACTTTGAATCAAAAAACAATGTTATAGAAGTGCTTTTTAAATTATTATGACCATGCTTGAATTGATCAAGACTTTGTGATTCTTTATGTGTTTGATGTAACATTGAAATTTGTTGACACATGTATTTTGTCTTGGATTGGTACATCGAGCAACAAAAGTGAACTTCACTAAAAACACTGCAAAAAACATTAGAAGCTACACTAACCTGATTTCAAAGAAGTACCTTAATTCATCGCTTTTGATCTTCATAATTTAGGGGTATTAAAAAATAACTTTGTCAAAGCAACTTAGACTTCTTCAACATCAATACTATCTCAACTAAGTTCTCCTAATTAAGGGTCCATCATTCAGCGACTAATATAGGCACTGTGTTGTCTGGTTTTCAAGTTTGTACCTCAGCAACTAAGTTACTTTTAAAATTCATGTCTACATCAGATTCCAGAAAAGAAAAATGTGTGAGCCAGTATTTATCTGATAAATATTACATCCAGGAGGGTTCACATTTTGTCTTAAAGTTCAAGCCAATCTCTAATTATCATCATGTGAAGCCATCTTCTTCAGGAATTTATGATTTCCATTATATTATTTCTTCATAAGTACTTCATCGATTCATCTTGCTCAAGCATTCATTCAACTTGAGTTCACTTTATCATCAAATATTTCTTTCTACTGTTCATCAATAATGTCCACATTGTATTATGGTGAATTTCTCCCCAAATTCAGTTTCCATTATCGATTGACAAATTCAACTGCCCCCTCAAATTTATTAACTGAACTCAAGCTCAACCAAAAGTCCATATGTTCAACTCATCTTTGGTAATTACAAGTACCATCAATCTCAATTTTAGTCAAAGACTCTTCAACAAGAACCTCATCTCAGCAAACATCACCTTGATCACCTCAACATCTCAAGGATATTTTTCTCTTCCCTCGAGAGTAATGAGTGTCTCATAAAGAAAGCACTGCATCTACATCTTTAGTTTTGCCAATCATCTATTTATTTACTCTCACAATTTTCCACTTACGAAAAGGACATTAAGCTATAAAAAACATTTTTTTAATGTGACATTGCCACTTCAGGGTTAGATTTAGTTCATTCAATCATTAACAAAACCTATATTTGAAGTTTTTGTCAAAGAACTTTTAAAAGCAGCAAAAAGCTTGAATATCTCTGAGAAAATTAGCAAACCCTAGGTTATTCTTCTACATTTTGCCAAAATTGCTAAAATATGTGATTGTCTACACTATTTTTTATCATTATCATCAATCATAACATTTAATTTTCCTCCTTCCTCTATCCCTTTTCATTAATTATAAACATGCTTGTACCATAACTGGAAATCTCCATAAACATAAATCTTTGATATGTTATGCTCAATATATTAGTGAAGACCTCCCTTATATGTTTGTCGGTTTTTGGTGTGAGGGGAGTGTGACCACAATCTTAGATTCATGAAGGAAAATATCAGATGGCACATTATAAAGTGATAAAACAGAAACAGACTTTTTTTTAGCATACCTTGACTGCAGATATCAAGTCCCGACATTCTTCATGCTCGTGTGCAAAGTTTTTTTTGTGACGTTGTAAGGAATCCAATCGAGACTTTACAATAAGACCCTGCAATATGAATTCAGAGACGTATTGATAACAGAACTGTCATTTTTCAATGAAAAGTTTGCAAACTCTCCTATATGCTGGAACCCTCTCTCCCTCACCCTCTTGCCCCCCCTCCCTCCCTCCCTCTCTGGCTCTCTCTCCATCCCTCCCTCCCTCCCTCCAACTTCAGGTGTTATCCCCTCTTCAGATTCAATCAACTTCACACAACAGAGTATCCCTGTACAGATGTATTTCAATTTGTCCTCCAATGGAAATTTTACCTACAGAAATAAGATCTTGAAACCATTCAAAAGTCCATTTGAGCAAGGAGAGAAACATAATAGATGCCCTCCTCTCTTCAGGTTCTAATCAATGTTACACAGACACCCAGCTTTTTTTTTTTGTGTGTGTGTGTGTGTGTGTGTGTGTGTGTGAACCCTCGACATATTTGTTTTGGCTTGTCCTTAATTATCATGTTGAACAGATGAAAAGCAGACTTGAAACATTACCTTCGAGTCTACCATCCAAATTCTTTTCCTTGCTTCTTGCAAAGAAACATTGCCCTGCAAAACCAGCTAAAACCTGAGAAGAATATAACAGATTGCATTGACTGAATTAATACCATCTGCAAACCCTGTCCTTTCACACCATTTCTTCAAAGGAAATTCTTACCTGCAATGCAATTTCTGAAGCAATCAATTCAGCGATTCCTGTGCCAGCCTGTACAACAAAAAGAGGGAAAGTCCAAAAAATGAAAAGATATTATGCCAGATACAATATATATGTATGAAAAATTGACATGATGGTTTGAAACTCACTTCTCCTGCTCCTAGAAAAAGGAATGTGTGTTCAGCTAAGGTACCTCCTGTCAGCTTTAATGATGCCAATAGTCCACCTAAAACAACAACAGCTGTACCCTGCACTCAGAGTGTCTTAGAAGCTTCCATTATATACTGAAGAAGTGAACTTAGCTGAGGATTCAATTACTTGGATATCATCATTGAAAACAAGATGTGTTTTCTGATACTTTTCCAATAATTCAAATGCATTATGATTGGCAAAATCTTCAAACTGCAACCATTCAAAGCAGCAAAATCAAACAGCATGTAAATGTGGAGATAAGCAACTTAGACAATGAAAAGCCAAAATATAAAGGTTCCCGAAATCTACCTGAATAAGTACTTTCTCTCCATAAGATTTTTTAACAGCATGCATGAACTCATCGATAAAACTGGTATACTCCTGGATGCATCGAATGACAGGTTAACCTTCTTTTCTTCAAGCAAAAGGGAAAGCAATCCAAACAAAATAAAAGGAACAGAGCTTTGACTGCAAAACTTCATGAAATCCTTATATGGTTATGTGTTGTTATGCAACCTCGCCAATGGCACGTCTTCTCCGCAACCCTATGTAGAATGGATCATTAAGGAGTGTCTCGTTGTTTGTGCCCACATCAATTGTGATTGGAAGACACTGAATCAAAAAGCCCGAGAATCAAATCTGCCGATACTAGAAAACTTTGCTATGGGCACCTTGAAAGAGAAATCTCTGTAGAGGTTACCGCAGAAGGCCGAACACCACCAAGGGCAGTGTAAAGAGCAAGCTTTCCAACAGGTATACCCATTCCCTGATTGAACGATATTTGTGTAATGCATTAGCAAGCTTCAGCACTTCATCTCTTAAACATCCAAAGACATTACATAGACCTGGCATCCAAGATCTCCCAATCCTAATATTCGTTCTCCATCAGTCACAACTATGACTTGGACAAGCTTTTCTGGCCAATTCTTGAATACCTCCAAGATTTTGCCTCTGCAGAAGGTACCACAGGTTGTGTTGGTTCAAAACACCACATTTTGAAGAAATGTCAAAAATGAAAGCGGCAGGATAAGAGCACAGGCACCACCGTTCTTTAAGGCTGATGTAGAGACCACGAGGACGTCTAAATATAGATCCATATTTTTGGCAGGCCTCACCAACAGTTGGAGTATAGACAATGGGAAGCAACTCCTCCACATTATCAATCAGTACTTTGTAAAATAGCCTCTCATTCCGCTCCTGAATAACCATTAATAGATTCAGTTGTCATATTGACAATGCAGATATGAAGCAAACCCAAAGAAAGGGAGCAGAGATACCTGCAAATCCATCATCGCAACATACTTTTGCAAAGGGTCCTGATATGTTCGAAGATTATGCAATATCCTCTTCTCCTGTACCAGGTAAAATACCAAAATTACATATCCAAAGCATTCATCCAAATAACATCAAATTACAACCTCAGTGCATCTTCAAATGTGAATAATCTACTCACTTGCATTTGCTGAGTTAGGATTGTAGGAGGTAGGAGCCCGGTAAGATAATGATATTCTCTTTCTTTTTCAGAGAAAGCTAGGCCTTTGTTGTAGTGAGGATCTCTGAGCAGCTCCATACCACTATTCCAATTATTCATTCACTCATTTCCTCCCTCTTCCCTCCCTCCTTTCCTCCCTCTTCCCTCCCTCCTTTCCTCCCTCTCTCTCTCTCCCTCTCTACTTACCTCCTCACAGACTATCTCAAAATAAAGAGCTTCCACTCAAGCAAAACTCATTTTATCAAGCAGTGAACTCCTCAAGAATGATACAAATGAAATAAGTGAATGTAGTTGTTAGCACCAGGACAACAGTGTGTGTGTCAAAATATTAACAATGTATAAGTGAATGTAGTGTTCACAAGAAATTAGCAATGTATACGTGAGAGAAAAGCAAAAAGTGAATGTAGTTGTTATATAGGACAACAATTAGTGTGCCAAGATACACAACTTGCAGCTACAATGACAGTTTAACACATTCAATGTGAGTCTCCATGTGTAACCCATGACATGAACATGAAGTCTGAGCCATAATACACATGTCACAAATGATAGCAAAACCCAAGAGCAAGGATCATCACTACCTCTAAAGGATCCCAGTATGTAATAGATATTATCATTGATTCATGGACTATTCTTTGATCGCACATCAAGATTTCATTTGGGACTACTTAATGGCAAGCTCACATGAACTAATTTGGAAGAAAATGACACCCATTCTGCCTCATTACTGCACACTTCAGCACGTCTCAGGTTCCACCCACCCTTATCCTGCAAGTCCTATTCTCCTCCTACTACCTGCAACATGATCTCATCTGACTCCTTGTCATAACCTGGAAAAGAGAGGAAAGAGCTAGACCAAGAAAGTAGCCAGCCTCTTCAAGCAGATGGGAACATTCAGATGACATTAAGACATTTGCAAACATTCTCATGACTAGCCCAACCAGACCTATCGCCAAGCTAACTTTATGGGAGCAGTACCTGCTTTCTCTGATGAGGAGCTGAATCACAAAACTATTGAAAGCATTCTTGATACAGACTCAAACTCAATCCAAGAATGACAAGAAGAGCTCACTCGAACAACAATATTGAATCAGCGTTGCGATGCACACATTGCAAATGCTTCACAACATTCACAATGCAGCAGCATTCACAATGTGTAGCACTTAGAATAAAAGTAAAAAAAAAAAATCAAAAAGAAGGAAGAAAAAAATCTCACACAAAGCAAAACCTTTTCACTTCTCGTGTTTGTGCTTGCAAGAGCATCATAGGGACTAACTAAAGTGCTGCATAATGTATAGAGAGAGAGAGAGGAAGAAAGAGAAGAAAGAACCCCTACCACCTAGAATATTGATTCTTGATTGTTTTGATGTCGAGCTTTAGCCCTTGTGGGAGAGTCAAGCCAAGAAAGTTTTGCACGACGAGAAGTAAGACACGGTCATGAAACCACTGTGGTTAAAAAATGAATTGAATGGGCCAAAAGAATCAAAGAGCACGCAACACTTTCACCTTCAAGGCATTGGTCTTTGAATTCTTTAGTCTCGTTAGACCTCAAAGGCCAAATTGCTTAAGATGTGTATTGCGCATGAGAGGTTGATTGAAGTTAGGCAAATTGTTACGCAAATTATGGTTTCGTACTAGTGGACTACAGGGGGTGGCCATAGGAACAAAAGGCAAGGCCAATGCAAATCACCTACCTGAGTGAGAGCTTTGGGAGAGATATGGATGCTTAAGTAATGTTTCAACACTTCTCCCAATAGCACATAATTGAAATGGAAAGAACTCTTGGGCTTGTTTATAAGTGTAGAGACCATGTTGGAGAGACTCTTTAGATGCACACCCCTATCTTCATATAATATGTATTATGGTTATGTTACATAACTATTTACTATTTAGATTCTAATTTTTACTACTATAACACAATTCATCATTCATCAGTTCCCTTTTCCACTTTGTAAGTTGGATATAACTAGGATAAATAAGATTTAAGTTTGTATGAGGATAACGATGTATTGGTTCCATTGTCTTATACTCAACATGGTCCATATTTAGCATCCATGATGAAGATCTCAAAGAAGAATGTTTGATCATGAGCTTGACTTGCAGTGGACTACATACATATGTAAATTTTTTTATGGCCATGAACTAGAGTTATGAAATACACTTAATCAAGTGTTTCTAATCAAACATATTAAGCATACTTTTGGTGATTATATTTATATTTGATGGTCTAGTCGAAGCTCTCACAATGGGAACAATATGACCAATCTACTCACAAACTAGCAAGTGATTTGAATTATTTGAGCTTGTCAACGAGAAATTGACATCGTGCACTAATGTATATTACACACTTACTTTTCGTTTTTATGATATGAACCATGCAAAGATTTTTCCATTTTTGTTCTTCCATAGGAATGCATAATTGTCCTTATGAATGAAACTGAGGCATTTGAATACCCTTTTTCTTATTTTCTAGGTCAACTACAAAAAAAGAGAAATGGACATGTATCATATCATCATTCAACATTGACAATTCATAAGTGAGATTTATCAATTGACATCAACACATTTTTTAGACGAGGGACATTCATGTAGTATGCAAAAGGAAACACAAACTCAAAAAAAAAAATTGCTATGAGTATGATACAACGACACCATTATCTGGTCATGCACTTCTGTTACTTGAGGTTAGATGGCAATCATGACAAACTCCTCTCCCTCTAATCAAGAACCAAATCAAGCTGCAACAAAATGTACATATTGGTCCCACAACCTCCTAGATGGACATATGCACCCCCTCTAATCAAGAACCAAATCAAGCTCCAACAAAATGTGCATATTGGTCCCACAACATCCTAGATGGACATGTGCTATAGACTTCCTTCTAGATGTCCTAGAAGGGTGGAGATGTAACACTTACATGACATATCCCCTTATTTTCAATTGTTGTCCTCATCAATCTCCTCGGTAATAAACACACTGAAACAACTCTTTAATGATCTCTCTCACTCCCAAATCACAAGGAACTCAAGTGTGGTGCTTCTACTTGGTTTTACACTCACAACAAGTTCTCCAAGACTTCCTCTCCCTCTAATCTAGAACCAAACTGAGCTTCAGTGGAATGCATCTAGTAGTATCAAATTAGGTATGGGGGATTGTGACGTGTGAGAATCCAACAATGCCCCCAAGTGTAGCTCGGCTTCACAGTAGCTCAAATTGCAAGTTGCAATTATTCCTTGTAGACAAATACCTCATCTCGAGTGAGAGCTTATGTATTAAGATTGTGTGAAATTGAATTTTCTTGAAAATTAATTATAACAAGTGTTTCTTCTTTTTTTTGGAAAATATTCAAGGTTTGCAATTGCTAAGAATTGGGGATTTTGAATTTATAAGCTCCCAAGTGCATCTTTCTTGCTTTACATACACTTTTTGTGGCAAAAACAACAAGAAACTGCAAGGCATTCTTTTCCTCAAAGATTGTGAAGATGTCATTGGAGAGTAGAGTTGACAAATATAAACAAGAAAACCATCACATACATTAAGGTGGTTGTCTCAAATGAGATTTTAGTGGACTTAAAGACCCAAGAGCCTCACTACAACTTAGGTCACATATGAGAAAACTACACATATGAACCATGTACATGATGTGCAAACTTGTCAATAGGCAACTTGATGAGCCTAAAAGTGCTATTGAGTACATATCTTTGTTGACAAATATCTTATCAAAGATTTACAATTGTAAGACTCGTTTATTTGCCTTTATGATAAGCTGAAAGTTATCTTCTTGCTTATGACTTTACCTAACTCATGAAAGACATTAATGATCTCATTTTCAAATAACCCGAATTTAACTTTTCATGGTGTTAGGGATCCAATCCTCACTGAGGAGATCAAGAGGAAAGCAAGTGGAGACGGAAGTGGTTATACCAACATCACTAGAGATAGATCAAAAGAGAACAAAAAACTCAAAGGGGGACAAGAAGAAGTCACATGAAACCAATTGTAGATACTACAAAGGAAAACATGGACGTAAAAAGAATGTGAATGATAAGAAGAACGATAGCAAACTTGAGTCTCAAGATAGGTCTAAGCATAAAGAAAAGGCCAATGTGATCATTGAGAGTTACCAAATGTAGAGAATATTTTATGTGCCATCATTGCAACATGATATTTACTCTATGATACCTCCATGTTGCATGCATAGAATATGCACATCACCAAAAGGGATCTTTTTTGATGCCTTCTTGGTTGCTAATGATGCATTGTCACATACATGGATCATAAATTTAAGCGTATTATTTCATGCAACTCCTATTAAGATGTGTGTTTTGCTACATTTCACCAGGGTAATCATAGAATTATGCATCTTGAGAACAAGCATATTTGTTACATCCAAGGAATTGCCTTTGTACATTTTTCATTGGATTGTGCCAATAAGCTTGTCCAACATAATATATGCCATGTTCCGAACATCAAGAAGATGGATATGCTTGGTTGGAACAGTATCTTTGAAAGGGCTTATGGAAACTTGTGAAAGACTCTAGGAAAGTTGCGAAGGACACTAAGAAAACCATATCGTATTGCTTATGGAAACTTGTGAAAGGCTCTAGGAAAGTTGCGAAGGACACTAAGAAAGCCATATCGTATTGATTGCATGGAAGAGCCTTGTTGGTGAATTCATTGCATTGACTGAAGTGAACTTCCACATGAATTTATGGCACAAAAGGCTTCGGCATATGAGCCGAAGGAACTTGATACATTATCCTCTTTGCATAGGATTGATGCCAAAGGCACAAAGAATCGATTCTGTATCAATTAACAAAATGGAAAACAAGCGAAGAATTCCTTTTATGGTAATGTGTTCAAAAAATCTTATGTGCTTAATTTAGCACGTATGGGTATGTAGTATGCCTTCCAAATCTATGGGAGGTGTTGCTTATTCTCTCCTTTGTTGATTATCATTCAAAAAAATTTGGATGTATTTGTTAAAGCCTAAAAATGAAGCCTTTGCTTCATTAAAAAACTTTCATGTATTTGTGACCACACGATAAAAGTTGAATACTTACATAAAGACAATAGGGATGAGTTCAAAGGTGCTAGATTGCTTGGCATTAAGAGCAAGCTTGTAGCTCCATACAACCCCTCTTTTAATGGTGTGGCTAAACAATGTAATAGTGCTCTTTGCGATAGAGTAAGATCATAAATGTATGTTCTCCATAGCTAATCTCCCTCATGGTTTTTAGGAAGAGGCATTGAAAGCTTCAGTACATGTTTGCAATCAATCCCCTCACATGTTTTTGAAATGTGGCATCCCTATAGAGGTTTTGCCAAGCAAACCTGCTTCATATGACAACTTATACATCTTTAGTTGTGATGCATTTGTGCAGATGAGGCTTGAATTGTGCAACAAATTGGATGCAAGATCCATAAAAGACATCTTCATGGGATATGGATGAAAGGGAAGTGGGCAGCAAGATATGGTTACCTTGATTCAAAGAAGTAATATGTGGCCAAGATATTGTATTTAACAAGGCCAAGCTGCTAAAAGTTGATTGTGCCTCTAAACATGACTCTAAAAAGGTCAAAGTCCAGCATGAATAACCATCTATTAGGCCTGAAATTGATCCTCACAATCCTGGACAAGAAATGAGGTTCTTGAAGGGCATGAGCACCCATCTATTCATATTGGAAATAGGGCTAGAAATGACTTATAGCAACCCACTAACAATAATATTGTTGTACCTCCTCATGTAGACCCATTGTAAGAAAATGAAGATCATTGGGTAAGGAGATCTATATGTTCTAGGAGGCAAGTGAGCAAATATGACTTGGACGAAAAACCGAGGCTTTTGAAGGGCATGAGCAACCATCTATTTATATTGGAAATAGGGCTGAAAATGATTCATAGCATCCCATTGACAATAATGTTGTTATACCTTGTGATGTAGACCAATTGCAAGAAAATGTAGATCACTAGGTAAGGAGATCTATATGTTCTAGGAGGGAAGTGAGCAAATATGACCCCTCTTAAGCATTTACATTATGCTCTTTGATGAGGTTCGCCTCTAACCTACAAAGAGGCAAAGTCATGAGAGAAGAAGAAAAAAGTTGGAGCTTGCCAAAATCAAAGCATTGCATGCAAATGATCCTTGGGATTCGATTGAGATGTCAAAGGGAAGGAAAGTTATCCCTAATAAGTGGGTATGTAAAATCAAGATAGTTGCTAGAAAACCCACAGGCCACAAGGCAAGACTGGTTGCCAAAGGGTATGCTCAAGAAGAAGTGGGCACAACAATAAATCAAAGCCTGCTATGAAAGGAAAAATCAAAGCTTTGCATGCAAATAATACTTGAAATTTTGTTGAGATGTCCATGGGAAGGAAAGTTATCCCTAATAAGTGGATATATAAAATCAACAAAATTGATAGCAAACCACAAGGCAAGGCTGGTTGCCAAAGGGTATGCACAAGATGACATAGACATTCAAGAAGTGTTTTTTCTTATTGTAAAACTCACCACTTTATGTGTGTTCTTTGCTCTCACAATTACCTTGGATTTAGAAACATCCCAATGTTGATCTTGATGAGGAGTTTCGCAGGCTATGTAATCCCTAGAAAGAAAAATGTTGTACATAAGCCTAATAAAAGCTTGCACAGGTTGAAGCAAGCTCCTAAATAGTGGTACAAAAAATTTGATGCATTTATGCTCAAACATGGGTTCAAAAGAAGCCATGCTAACTATTGTTTATAGACCGAAAAGGATACCATGGAAGCCCCATTAATCTTGTGTTATACGCTGTTGGCTGGTAAGCAAAAGCACACTTTGGATACTCTAAGACTACATCTGAATGCTTCATTCTTGATGAAAGACTTTGATGAAGCTGAATATATACTTGGAATGAGGATAAAGAGGCATTAAAAACAGCACATCTTGTACTTGTCTTAGGAAAAATACATTGAAAAAGTGTTGAACACATTGAATATGGCTGAAACAAAGCCTCTTACAGTGCTATTACAGCCATACACTAAGCTTTCCAAGAGAGATTCCATCTAATAGAGCAGCCAGCTATATAAAAGGTGTCCCATATGCACACTTATGTATGCAATGGTTGCTAATAGGCCTAACATTGTTCATGTAGTGGAAGTTGTAAACCAATACATGGCTAATCCAAGCAAAGCACATTGGCATGTAGTCAAGTATATCATGAGATAATGATTAGGACATACAATTTTCAATACGAAGCCACAATTTTCATGGAAACCATCTTACGTTCTGGAAAACTTCAACACAAAATATAAATAGCAAGAGATTCCAATGCTTGTAGTAATAAATAATATTAGCTCTTCTTCAAGGTAAATTAACAATGGTAAAACTTTCAAAAACCCACAAGATTCGATTCTAAGGGGAGGAGAAAAACAAAGCAAGGGAATGAAAATTGCAAATGAAGAGAGCCAAGAAAAAACAAAGCAAGGGAACAAAAATTGCAAATGAGGAGAGCCCAAGAATAGACTAAATTAGAAAACCAAAAAGCAGGCTATAAGCAAGTATCCTCCTACCCCCTAACGAACTTATACACTTAGCTATTAACAAATATCCTCCTACCTCCTAAGGTAATCTAGATAAATGCTCGGTTGCTAAGATATATTATTTTTCAGCAAAAGACACCTTGGTTATATAGAGTTCGATAGGCTTACGCTTACCTATAATTAATTTTAGCTAGCTGAAACTATCGTGGAGGAAATGATAATCCAAGAAGATTCTCTCTATAATACTAGGATCCCTACTTGCTTGCAATTTGGACACTCCCTTCGGACATGCATTTGAAAGATGAATAATTACTTGTCGAAAAAGACATTAAGAGTTTCTAAGAAAATTAAAACATTTCATGTAACATCTTTCAACCCCTTGATTCTCACATAATCACACCATAAATTAGTAATGTAATTTAAATTTTGTTTAAAATAAAATCATGTAAGAGCTGTTTGAATAAGAGAAAGGTAGGTTACCATGCCACATTGCGACTCCAAGGCGTGATAAGCTGATCCTCAGTCGCAGCGTCCTCACCAAACACGTCTCGCACCCCCCCAGAAACAGCAAGATCTTCGTTTACATCAGGGGTCTCCAGCTTCTTTGGCTCCTTGACATGATTCTCCACACTTGCCGGAGGACTGTAGAAAAATTCAATCAAAAATCAAGGATTAGAACATGTGCCGATCAGAAGGGACCCCATGTATGCAAAGCGATACGTGTCTTAACATTTGTTTACTGAGACCCGGATGCCTAAAAGTAGTAGCTTTTCCAAATGGAAATGATTCTCTCTCTCTCTCTCTCTCTCTCTCTCTCTCTCTCTCTCTCTCTCTCTCTCTCTCTCTCTCTCTCTCTCTAACCGTGCAGTAACAGTAACGTTAAAAACTTGAGCAGAAAAAGAAAAGCAGAGAGGAACGATAGGTACCATACGTGAGGCATGATGCAAGGCGGCTGGAGGGTGCCGAGGGAGAGGGACGGAACAGACTGCGTGCGGACATGTTGGGATGCAGTAGGGAGAGAGGGAGCGGCGCAAGCGAGAATACGGAAGGGAGAAGAGACTTGAACGAACGCCATTTGCAGTTGCAGAAGGACTCCGGCACAGAGCACGCTACCAGTCCAGAGGTGAGGGAAGGGCTCAATGTAAGGCCAGAGGAGGTAGAACCCCACTCAAGGCGTAGAGAGGAACGGAACTTGCTTCTCCGTCCTAATATAGCGGAACCCAGCAGACGATTCGGCACCATTCTCGATGGACGCGGGGCCTCGACGTGCTGAAAGTTTCCGAGCTTAGTATAGTCGATAGTCAGGACTCGGGATGAGCTGGGCAGCCCTTGTTTTAGTCTCTCTCTCTCACATTCGTTCTCTGTCCTTCGGGGTTCCCAACTTCAAGTCGGGCTCGCCTTCTCACAGTTCGTATGTGAGAGGGGTCGCGACTCGCAGGCGAGAGAGCAGCAATTCCCCCACGGGCCACATGCAAGAGCACCAAAATCCTTTTCCGTATCTGAGTCACACGTTTCTGCGCTTGCCGGATGTCATGCTCGTAAAAGTAAAATTGCTCATGCAAGCTTATGGGCAGGTATTTTAGTCTGTCTTGAGAATCGACAAGTTCAGCATCTTCTTCGCCTTGAGCTTCGGTTGGACAAGACAGACGGGCCAGGACTGAAATTCAAGACTGCAATGACTTTTTCAAGCACTTCAACCTTCATTGAAGGCTTTTTAAAAATAAGCCAATCATATGGAAGAACATTTTCATTGGTCCTTTTTCAAGAAAGTCAATGATAAATTTGATTTTCTTTTGAAAGTCCAGTAGTTTTAGCAGCATGTGTATATGTGTGCATTGTGTAATATGTGTATAAGTATCTATTATGCATGTATGCACACATAGTAAGTTTGTATGTGTGATGATGTGCATCTGTGTAGTGCATGCACATGTTTGTAGTATTTTTTTTTGAAATGGAGGTTCAACCGAAGTTAACTTCTCCGAGCTTTTAACTTTGAAATTGCAACTGTACAAGTGAATGGGCATAGTACTCATGGGACCGTTCGTATCCCACAAAGCAGGGGTTAGATTGTCTGAAAGCAACACAAGATAGGACTATCCGAAGGTAACTGGTTTTTAACTATATACAACATGGTTACATTGACCTTAAGCCCACAAATTGCCGTGTCGTAGATGGAGGTTTACAGTGGCCTTAAGCCCACAAACTGTCTTGCCATAGATGGGGATCCAATCTTCACCCCTGCCTCAAAAGACAAAAGGCCCATCCAATCAAGCTAACGTGCATGAACACATGTTCGTAGTATTATTCTAAATGTGTTGAAATGCATTTATACTTTTTGTTATTATGTGGTATGTGTGTGATCATGTGCATGTGTATGCGTGCACATGCATTTATGTGTGCTCGTGTGATATGCTTGTTAGTGTGTGGTATTTGTGTTTGTGCGTATCCTTAGACACTTGTTTTAATTGCATATGCATAATTTAGAGACTTAAAATCTTTTTAATTTATTTTTGTGGATTTATATTTATTCCTTTATGTAACAAGCTTAAGCCCACTCTTAAAGGCTATTATTCTCAGGTGGAATACTGTTTTCTATAAACAAATCAATCCATTTCATGTAAAGTAGAAGCATTTATGACAAAAAAAAAGAAGTTTTTTTATGATATCCTCATAGTTATTGCCATGTGTTTCGGCCCTCATTAATAGATTTCTTTCTCTTGAATTGTTTGCCTTTGTTCTTGAATTATTTGCCTTTGTGTTCCCTTATGAGTGGATCTACTATTATAATGTACCCCATTGTTGTGTGTTGGTGTTACAATTGTGAAGCATGTGTGTACGTTTATTAATGTACATGTATGTATGTGTGCATGTGTATGTGTCATGTCATGCTTTAGTGTGGTGCTACTTATGTTGGGTGCTCCTACAAATCCAAGGAAAAGATTTTGTAGATTTTACTTCATCTTACTCAGCATGCCTTTTGTCACATAGCGAGTAATAAAAGCCCCCATGTGTGATAAAGTTGTCTTGGGTAGACAAGACATGTATGATAGTACTAGCAAGTCTTTAGTTAAGACATGTATGATAGTACTAGCAATGTCTTTCATTACTATGAGAAAACTGAGGATTGGGTGGCATAACTGAGGATTGGGTGGCATGGTAGACATTAGTGTATTCTAAATCATGTTGCTAACTCTTATATATGTATGGAAGTCCTTTGCATTTGTGATAGCTTCATGGACTTGAATATAGACATGGACAAATGCAAAGGCATGTTGAAGGATGCTTGTCTTGAGGAGTTTTCCCTTATATCTTTTCGTCCCCACCACGAGTCTTGTAGTTGGAGGGATAAAATTCTCTCCATGTATTCTTATAAAAGGTTGATTATGTTTCACGGTAAATTTTTAGTCGAGGACCCTCATCCCCTTTCCCTAATGACTTATATCTTTGTTTCATAAGCTCAATGATGGCCCCTGTTTTGCACAGCCCACGAGGGTATTTTCTCAGAGCTCGCACGAGCACGGAGATCGACGTCTCTTGGATTTTATGTTTCATAAGCTCAATGATGGCCCCTGCTTTGCACAGCCCATGAGGGTATTTTCTCAGAGTTCGCTCGAGCACGGAGACCGGCGTCTCTTGGATTTTTTTCGCCCAGCCACGTAGTGGTTTTTAATAATATACTCTCTCTCTCCTACATACCCAAAAAGGGGTCATAGTCAAAGCTCCTCATATGAGTGCCACTTGGCACTCATATGAGTATCATACTCTATATGCAGTAGAGGAGGGTCACACCTCTACTACCTATTCATATGATACTCCATGTGACATTTCCTTCCCCTTAATTCCATTTTTGTCCTCAAAAATGATATTGGAAGGTCTGATTGAGAGAGAGAAATATTAGAACCACCACTCCCACTATATCCCCATGCATAGAAATACATGGTCATGTCGCCATGTTATTTCCCCATATCCTTCCCCTTAAGAGAACTCTTGGGAAGATAAACTAAAATTGGGAAACCGTCTCTGAACGGTGCTAACCCGCTCCCATGTAGCACTATCTTCTGAACTATCTCTCCACTTTATTAAACACTCTTTATACAAATGACTTCTCGTCCGTTTCTCTCGAGTGTGTAGTATGCTCTCAAGCTCATGTGGAATAGACTGAACAGAAATAGGCTCTATTACCTCACTATATGGAATGAGGTTGTCAGATTCACCCAGCCTTTTTTTAAGCCGGCTAACATGAAAAATTGGGTGGATTTGACTATTCTCTGGAAGTTGGAGCTGGTAAGCCATCTTTCCTATTCTCTTAAGTATTTGGAAAGGTCCACAATACCTAGGAGATAGTTTTGGACAAGGTCCCCTCTTCATGGTTTCAGACCTAGATGGAACTCTAAGATAGACTTGCTCTCCTACCTCAAAGTTGATATCTCTCCTTTGAGGGTCAGCATAGGATCTAGCTCTATCTTGAGCTCTCCTAATGTTGTACTTAGCAAGCCTAAGCATATCGTTCATCTCTTCCAAGAAGTCCTTTGCAGCTTGCACTTTTTCATTTTGCAAACCTACTGCATAAGGAGCTCTTGGCTGAAACCCATACATAAGCATAAATCGACTATGCCCAGTGGAAGAGTGCTTGGCACTATTATATGCAAACTCTACTATAGGTAAGTACTCTTCCCAATTAGTTTGCCTTTCATTTACATATGCTCGAAGCATATCCTCTAGGATTTGGTTAACCCTTTCTGTTTGCCCATCCGACTGTGGATGCTCGCCCGTACTCATGCTAAGTCTTGTATCCAACCATTTGAAGATCGCTCTCCAAAAGTGGCTAGTAAACTTCCTATCCCGATCAGAGACTATGTCCAAAGGAAGACCATATAACCGGTATAGGTTCTCCACAAAAAGTCTAGCCAACTCTGGTGTCTTCACTGTAGTACGTGTCGGAATAAACTTAGCCATTTTGGTTAACCTATCCACAATTACCCAGACTGAGTCGTGCCCTCTCTGTGTCTTGGGTAATCCGACTATAAAGTCCATGGAGATACTCTCCCACTTCCCATTAGGAATATCTAATGGGTGGAGTAGTCCTCCAATCCTCAACCTCTCAGCTTTGTTGACCTGGCATTTATTGCATTTAAGCACATACTCTAGGACGTCCTTATGAAGTCCATGCCAATAAAACTGCCTTTTAACAAGATCATAAGTCTTGTTAACTCGTGGGTGTCCCGCACTAGGTGTGTCATGACACTCATACAAAATATGCCATCTTATCTCAATATCTCTAGGGACACACACCTTTCCTTTATATAACATATATCCATCATGGACACTGTAATTCTTCCACTTGAATCCTTCTTGAGTACCCATCGATACTCCATCCTCATTGGAAACCCGTATATCACGATCCCCATTCTCTATGGCTTCCCAAATCTCGAAATATGCAGGATCAAGCCTACATTTTCCTCTAAGGGACTCAAGTAGCTCACTAGTGATCTGAGTAAAACTCAATCCATTGAGCATAGGCATGCGGCTAAGTGAATCAGCCACTACATTAAACTTTCCCTTCCTATACCTAAGCTCATAATCAAACTCCTGAAGGGTCTCTGCCCATCGGGCCTTACGACCTTTAAGGTTTGTTTGATTAGAGAGCCACTTAATGCTCTCTTGATCAAACACTATCGTAACTTTGGCACCATACAAATAATGACGCCACTTCTTCAAAGCATGGACTATTGCATACAACCCCTTCTCATAGACGAAGTAATTCTTCTGAGCCAGTTCTAGTTTTTTGCTCTCAAAAGCTACTCGTCGACCATCTTGCACTAAAACTGCTCCTATAGCAAAGTCACTCGCGTCAGTCTCAACCACAAATGGTTTATTGGGATCTGCTATATGTAAAAGTGGAGTTGTAGCAATTGCTACTTTCAACTTCTCCATATGTTGCTTCTGTTCGTCTCCCCAATGAAAGGCTTTCCCTTTCCCTTTAAGTTGTTCCGTCATCGGTACAACAATCTTGGCATAATTCTTAATGAATCTTCGATAGAAGCCTGATAATCCTAGGAAGATCTACAGCTCTTCCAGGCTCCTTGGATGTGGCCATTCCATAATAGCCCTTACTTTTTCAGGATCCATGTGGATTCCATCCTGGGAGACTATATGCCCAAGGTATCTAACCTCTGTCTTGAAAAATTCAGACTTTGATTCCTTAGCAAAGAGTGAATTTTCCCTTAGTACTTGAAATACTTTCCTCAAGTGTTCCAAGTGTTGTTCTTCTGATACATTATAGATCAGAATGTCATCCAAAAATTCTACCACAAAGTGTCCTAGATAAGGCCGTAAAACACTATTCATGAGTTTCATGAAAGTGGCAGGAGCATTGGTGAGACCAAAAGGCATCACCAAAAACTCATAGTGCCCATATCTAGTCCTAAATGCAGTCTGAGGGACATCCTCTGCCCTAATTCTGATCTGATGATATCCTGATCTAAGATCAAGCTTGGTAAAATACCTAGCTTGATGTAACTGATCAAATAGATCTTCCAACCTAGGCATTGGAAATCTATTTTTGATAGTTACCTTATTAAGTGCTCTATAGTCTATACATAATCTCATAGAGCCATCTTTCTTTTTAACTAGGAGCATTGGTGATGCCCAAGGTGAGTTACTAGGTTTGATGAAGCCCTTATCTAAATAATCCTGCAATTGCTTCTCAATCCTCCTCATGCTGAGAAACACTAAGCCTATAAGGTGGTCTGCAAATAGGGTTAGTGTTAGTAACAACCTCAATGGCATGGTCAATGTCCCCTCTCTCAGGTGGTAGCCCTCTAGGTGATTCAGTGGGAAAAACATCTCTGTACTCAAACATAAGATCCTTAAAACTTTTAACCACACACTCTTGCAAAAAAAATAGTAGAAAGTCATGTTCATATTTACATTCCTAGCATGAAAATATACATCAGATGAGTTGTCTATACAATGCTCCATGTCATGACTATATAATAAATAGATGTCCTGTACATGCTGAGAATAACAGACTATACAACTCTAGTGACGAAATGAGAGGTGCACTAGGTACATCTCTCTCTCCCTGAATACAAACTTTACTTCCATTCTTTTCAAATTCGAGTGTGTTGTTTTGATAGCTGCGTTTAAGTGTGCCTACCAACCCCCATAGCCACTCTCTTCCTAAGACTAGATCTGTCCTCTCCATGTTCATAATTTGGAAGTCCATATAATCTATATAGTCCTGCATCTTGACTTCCAAATTGGATACCATAGTATCCCATATTCTTTTATCTTGCCCTTGCATCATAGATACAATGTATTTATGTGCACTAGGTTGCTGGGGAATCTTTAATTTCTTGACCAAAGCATAGTTTATAAAATTATGAGTAGCTGAGTCATCTATCATGACCTGCACCCTGGTCCCATATACACTACCATGTAGCTTAACTAAGTCATGTGGTCCAAACTACTGTGACCACAATGATTGAGTCAAACAACAGGTGTGCTCTATATCCTCGTGCATCACCTCCACTCCCTTGCAGCTAGAGCTGCCATGAATAGGAAGGGTCTGCACTAGGTGGACCACCTTTTGCCCTTTTCAGGGGCTGTACTAGACTCTGGTCCCTTTTTCTTTTCTCCCCCCTTCTTGAGTGGACAGTTCCACTGTGAATGGCTAGGACAAAGGCACCTAAAACACAGGTTTTCTCTTTTGGCCCTCTCAAACTGATCGGTCGATAACCTAGGCCCTTGTGATCTTTGTTTTTTAAATAAAAACTTTGTTTTTCCCAAAAGGCAACTTCTTTTTAAATTTAGTCATACTAAGAGGTTTGAGGGGCTGATCAGTCTCCATAGGAGTATACTGAGGATGGTTATGGTCCTCATAAATCTGTGCGTATTTGATCGCCTCCTCAAACGTCTTAGGCACATTCCTTCTTACTTCTCTCTTTATGGCTTTGTCCAAGCCCCCTAACAAACCCTCTGGTCTTCTGAAAATCATCTAAGCCCTTAAGTTTCAAAATGATCTCCCTATAGTGGGACCATTCTAGAATCAGGATCCTCTAGTTGCTCTTTAGATGGAGAAGTGTTTTCAACTACTTGTTTACCTTTAGATTCCATGTTTTTCTACCCTTCCCCCGTTTGCTAACTAGAGTATATGAAAATGAATGGAAGTAAAGCTCAAATATGCAAGAAGAAGAGAAATATATCACAAGAGCACTTCCCTATTACAACGTAAAGTTGCGGAAGCAATATCGAAGCAGTCCTTGAAGCTTAAGGTCGCTGATTTTGAATCCTTGTCAGGCCCAAACAAAAATTGGAAATGTCCTGTTGGTCCGGGGAGGTTCTAAACACCATAAACCATTCAAAACAACTCCAAAAACACGTAGGAATAGCCCCAATCGGGCAAACTGAGTATAATTGAGAAACTTTTGAGATTTATCATTCCTCACCAGTCCAAGAATGGCTGCCCGCCGGCTGTACTTCAAGAATTTGAGACTATCCCAAGTGAAAAAAGTGAATTTGGACTCCGGATGACTAGGCCCGAGAGTGGCCACCTAGTTCCTGCTGAAGTGCTGCAGAGAGATTTTGGAGGGGCAAATCTCATGCAAATCCAACAGCAATGGTTTTTAAGCGAAGCCTAAGAGGTAGCTTTGAAACGTGACCAAAATTCTTGAAATCCGATATCGTATGAGAAAGCTATGGTGCGGAGAAGTCGGGTATGTCACCAATGGGAAGTGAAAAAACTCATCTTCATGGATGGACGACTTTAAGAAGCTCAAAAGTGATGGACTGAAGCTTTTCCATAAAAACCCATGACCCAAAACCCATCTCCACAGCCCGTGTTACATTTATATATCATCATTTGGCCAATATCTTGATCCATAGCATAAAATTTGCCCTTCGATCTTCAAGGAAATACAAAATTCTCCCCAATTTCAGCTTGGTCTTGTTGGTGACTTCGAAGATGGCTCAGAATGGCCGCTGATGGAGTATTCTTATCCCATATGCAGAGTCAAAAGCGGTAGCTATGAGTATATATGTAGTGTTAGAGTCCCTCTTCTCTCATCCTAGAGAGGGGCTTGAGAGCAAGAGGAGTCCCAACTCTCTGGCGTGTACAGTCGGCTGGAGTTCTACTACTGTCGCCGTTCGCGGGCCTGTGACACCTCGATGTGCCAGTCTATATACTCCCGTCACGTGGCGCGTCTGTCGCCGTTCCCTGGCTCGGATACCAATGTTTCATAAGCTCAATGATGGCCCCTATTTTGCACAGCCCACGAGGGTATTTTCTCAGAGTTTGCGCGAGCATGGAGACCGACGTCTCTTGGATTTTATGTTTCATAAGCTCAATGATGGCCCCTGTTTTGCACAGCCCACGAGTGTATTTTCTTAGAGTTCGCACGAGCACGGGGACCGACGTCTCTTGGATTTTTCCGCCCAGCCACGTAGTGGTTTTTAATAATATACTCTCTCTCTCCTACATACCCAAAAAGGGGTCATAGTCAAAGCTCCTCATATGAGTGCCACTTGGCACTCATATGAGTATCATACTCTATATTATGCAAAGGAGGGTCACACCTCTACTACCTATTCATATGATACTCCATGTGACAATCTTCCTCCCTTATTTTTTTTTTCTTCAAGGAAAAAATGAAACATTGTTTTGAAACTTTATTGTTATTTGAAAGACAAAAAATTGTTGAGTTTTTTTGGAGAACATGTTAAAATTATGGTTACCAATAGAAGGTTGAAAACAGAACTAGGTTTCTCACATGAAGACCAACCTAATTTTTGGGCTTCTACATGAAAACTAATGTTTGCCTTCCATTTTCAAGCTTGGATGGGGCCGATGATAATAGTCCCAGTTCTCGATTAGCAAAGCACAGTCAGGTTCAAAGGGAATGGCTCAAATGGTTTCGCCTTCAAGTTTAGCTTAAGAACACAGATAGGGTCCTGATAATAAAACTTTTCTCTTTTTTTTTCGGATAATCGAAGAGATAAATTGTATCAAAGAAGGATTACATTGCCTCAAAGGAGTGGAAGAGGCACTCTTGTCTCAAAAAGGCACTCCTGTCTCAAAGGAGTGGAAGAGACACTCCTGTCTCAAAGAGATAAATTGTATCAAAGAAGGATTACATTGCCTCAAAGGAGTGGAAGAGGCACTCCGTAATTATACAAGAAATAGTAAAAGAGTCATTATACTCCTGTCTTTTAAGAGTATATGGAGAGAAGAGAATATTTCCATTTAGAATACATTTGCATTGCCTCAAAGGAAAGGAAAGAGGCACTCCATAATTAGAGTATATGGAGAGGAGACCATATTTCCATCTAGAATACTTTCGCAATGCCTCAAGGTAAAGGAAAGAGGCACTCCATAATTAGAGTATATGGAGAGGAGAGAATCTCTCCATTTATAGGGCTTGAAGGACTTCTGATAATCCTTCACGAAACATTTTGAAAACATCCTTCATATTTGAGAAAGCCATGTGAGCTATAGAATTCAATGTACAACTGGGGGAAACAATAAGATCAAAGGGAGGACATTCATCTAGAAAGTGATTTCTATAAAGCCAACAAGATCATAAATAATTTTCTCTCCTTCAAAACCAAAGTATGGGATCCATCCTAGTATAAGCATCATCTCCTAATAGTTGAAACTAATAGTTGAAATTGCTAGGTGGGAGAATCCTACAAGATGAATTAAGAAGATTTTTCAACTTGTGCTTACCTTAACAATAGTTGAAACTAATAGTTGAAATTGCTAGGTGGGAGAATCCTACAAGATGAATGAAGAAGATTTTTGAGCTTGTGCTTACCTTTACAATTCAGAAAGATATGGGATACATCCTAAGTGTTGTTGCAAATTTTGCAACCCCTATCACCATTTTTTATTTTCAAAGCTCTTGAACAAGCCCATAGGCCTATGGCCATTATTAACTACATCAGGGTATTATATTTGATATGTACAGGGATGTGCCAGATACAACCAAATCTATACATCCATTTCGTGGATCTCCATTGCACTTTCCATAGCCCATTGAGTTACTTTGTCATAAATTCTATGGGGTATTGCTTCTTTTCATAGGACTTGTAAACAAATACCACAAGTTGATGGATTGAGAGATAATTTCTGCTACTAGTATTTGTCCAAACTTCAAGCAATGGCACAGTCTTTAGAGGCAAATCAGGTCAAAAGCCATCAGAGATCTAGAAGTAGTTTGGAATCTCTTGGGCCTCCATTAACCTCTTATTAGTGAACATTTTTTCTGACCCACCACATTAGTTTTGTAGATCTTGTGAGATTTTTGATTTTGCAACATATTATAGCCACAAACAAGTTTAATTCCTTTGGGCACAAAAATATATGGAGAACAAACAATATCCATATAGCGATTCTTCTAGCTTTCGTTATCCCGCAAAACAAATTCATGAATATTAACCAGAAAAGCATTACTACTAGTTGTTTTCATACTCTATTTAGCAACCATTTTAGTAGAGAGCAATGCGATTTCAATATTCGCAACCCCACCACATGATTTAGGAAGAAAACATGTGGACCAAGCAACTTTGCTTGATTTATTTTCTTTTTTTGAGAGAACAATGAATTGGAAACACACTCACACACACCAATCTCATAAGGTAGAGGCACTTATTTTATGTCCAGCCAAGACTTGGACTCAAGATTTCCTCCGAGAGACTCAAGGGGTCGAACCATTAGCTTATGTGAAGCTTGATTTATTTTCATCTTTGTTACCTCTTCAAAGAAATTTTCTTGCTAACATGTTGACGTGTGAAATTTGAGATTTGATTGGAAGCCAATATGAAGAATAATAGATCATACTAGGTAAATTTTACTGATTCAACACAAACAATCTACTAGACAAAGCAATTTGGTGATTGAACCACTTCAAAATTTCAGACCTGAATTCATCAAAGGCTCAATCCCATCTTTGTTGCCTTCATACCTTGAAACCCATGCATTTTCCCAAAAGCTAGATGTTTGTTAATGATCATAATGCTCTTATGTATGCATATGAAGATTTTGTTAATAACTTCTTAAAATGTATTGAAATTTTTTGCCTTGCTAGTGGATCCAAAATCAAACATCATAAAATTGGTTTTAATTTTGCAATAATCTTGCTTCACAATATATATATATATATATATATATATATATATCACATCATAAAATTGGTTTTAATTCTTTCCAATAATCGTATAATATTGGACCAAGATATAAACATTGTGAAGCATAAAAATATTGAAAGGATTAAAACCAAATTTATGATGTTTGATTTTAGATCCACTAGCAAGGCAATAAATTTCAATACATTCCGAGAAGTTATTAACAAAGTCTTCATATGCAAACATAAGAGCATTAGGGCCATCAACAAACATCTGGAGATAGATATTAAAGGACATACTTGGGATTTTGATACTTTCGATTTCATTGACCAATTATGTCTTGCACAAGCCATCCAAAAGCGTAACGAGAAATAGCAAAGAGAGTTTGACTATGAGGAGACCCTTGTCCAATGGATCTCTTATGTTTACTAGGATTTGACATTGAACCCTTTATAAGAAATCTAGTGTAAGCATTTTCAAACAATGCATAAACATACTTAGCAAACCTTTACTTGCGCCAATGTCATGAAGGGACTACATATTGAACTCCCATTCCATCCTATTGTAAACTTTACCAAGCTCAATTTTAGAAAAATGAAAGGGTTGATTACTCTCATTAGCAAACTACATACCCTCTCATATTAATAATGGCATCAAGGATGAATCTACCCTTAATAAAACCTTTTTATTTTTGACAAATGATTTTATGCATTAAAGGACTACGTTTCCTAGCCAAGGTAGAAGCAAATATCTTATGTTTACTAGGATTTGACATTGAACCATTTATAAAAAATCTAGTGTAAGCATTTTCAACAATGCATAAACATACTTAGGAAACCTTTTACTTGCACCAATGTCATGAACGGAATACAGATTGAACTTTGCCACTCATATCGTAAACTTTGCCAAGCTCAATTTTAGGAAAATGAAAGGTTTGATTAGTCTTATTAGCAAACTACATAACCTCCCATATAGAAATAATGGCATCAAGAATGAATCTACTCTTAATAAAACCTTTCTGCTTTTTATGAATAATTTTATGTATTAAAGGACTAAGTTTCCTAGCCAAGGTAGAAGCAAATTTCTTATAAATTAGAAGTCCAATACTTGATAGGTCTCCAATTATTCAAATCATTTTTGGACCACTTGTGTATGAGTATCATCTTAATAGGAAGGGTGCCTACCTAGTAGCTTCCATATGGAGTGATATACTTTTCAAACTCAATGCAAAACTCATTTGGAATACCATCAATGCAAGGAGATTTGCTACATTTGAGTTTTCTAATGGTTTCTTTGACCTTATCAATAGCAATGGGTAGCTGTAGTGGCACCACCATTTCAAGTGGAATTACTTTCTGTTCTTTTTAAGGGCACTATGATCATGGCACACCTATGTATTCTTCCTCCATTTGGGAGTACCAAGGGAAAATTTGGCAAAAATGCTTAGGCAAAAGCTAAACTTTCTTGATCATCCATAGCCTCCAAAATATCTTTTTTCTTCAGATAAGGAATATTATCTTTGCAATTCTTCTATTTAAGAAAATCAAACATATTTTTATGAGTTCTATTAATTTGACTAGCCTAGAACTCTTGCATAGACAAGGGCACTACTAGTAGCCAAATAGTCTTCCAATCTTAACTTCAACTTGAGGCATTAAGCTCTTCTTGTATGCAAGTTTCATCCAATTGAATTTTTCTTTCAAGATTGGAAATCCTATTAGCAATCACCATCCTTGTTTTGGACCTAATTTCCCTATCATGAGAGTTGAAATGATCCAAGATTTTTTGAATTTCTCTCACACTAAAAATCTAGGCTTTGAAGGGATGACAAAACTAGAATTTATGATGAATGATGCTAGACATTCTTTCCCTAACACTTTTACTTCTCAAGAGATTGATGTCAATGTGGGGCTAGCCACTTTTATGATGAGCATGATCATAAAAAAAGTTTGACAATAAGAAAATATTATCAATTCTACAGTTAGTTCACAAAAATTTATGAGTGC
Source organism: Ceratopteris richardii (assembly GCA_020310875.1). Taxonomy (NCBI): domain Eukaryota; kingdom Viridiplantae; phylum Streptophyta; class Polypodiopsida; order Polypodiales; family Pteridaceae; genus Ceratopteris; species Ceratopteris richardii. The sequence goes on from CM035429.1 coordinate 53,753,499, forward strand.
AATCTCTAGTTATGTAGAATCTATCTAATTTAGCATACCTATAAGACATCCCATGTTGATTGTTATTCCAATTAAAACTTGTAATTTCATAGATATCAATGAAATCATGCTTCTTTGACTCATTGCACCAATATTTTTTTTCTACACCACGAATAGTTTGGCATTTGAATTTAATCTTGTCACTCAAAGTCCTCAACCATATTGGAATTACATGTAATACTTATAGGACTTGAAAGATTAGAAATCTCATCCCATGTGTGAGATCTTTCAACATAGGAATTGGAACCATAAATATTGGTTACTAAAAAACCAAAAGGATATTTGAATGAATGGCAATTGAAACATTATTAAAAGAAGAAATGGAATGAGAGGCAGACTCATCCAAGTCAGGAAACCCTAGTAACAACCCCACCCTTACTAGTAAAGTTTTTAATTTTGAAGCAAACAAAATTATCATTAATTCTTTTAAAGGTCAATCTTGAGGTTGAAACCACCTGCTTTACTTCTTGTAAGCAAATACTATTGACTTTGACATAACATCTTTCATCATTTTCTAAAATTTTTTGAATGATCCTCAAGACTTATTTTGTTTAAACCATGAATAATTTGTTGAAAGGAATCCATGTCTACATCATATTGGGTATTTTCAACAAATATGGGAGATAATTGGTTGTATTTAGAGTCATCAACATTATGATTACCTGAAATTTGGGTTAATAGTCTCAATCTCATCTACAATAAAAGGATCAAAAACATTCTCAAGAGGGGTATCAAAACGACTATTAGATTTGTTAGCATTTTTCCTTTTTTCCAATCCTTATTGGATTTTTTTTTTTTGTCTCCAAGAGGGGGTTGAATAGAGGAAGTGTTAGGCTCTTATTGGACTTGTTCCTCATTAACAGATGTAGACGTTTGAGGAGGAGGAGAGCCCTTTATTGTTGGTGAAAAAACGTGTACGCACAATGAGTTATTATGACACTTACAAGAGCCAAATGATGCAAGGATATGAAATAAAATATTTGTTAATTTGATCAAAATAATGTAGATGGGTTGCATCGAGCACACAATAAGCATGAAGAACAAAAAATACTATAGGAGAAGAATCAAGAGAAGAGAAACAGGTCTCTCCGAGTCCACACCACTCCTTGAGCTACTGCAACAAAGGAGTGATCTCCTTCTACACACACATGCACTTGATGACTCACATATGCAGCTCAGTAGATGTTGCCACTATCTATACATATGCACACACATTTATGTCCCTCTATGTGTGTGTGTTGTGACCTAATTTTTATAGATACTCCTTGTTGTTGGTTGGGTTGGTGTCTTGGGGCATGTCCCTTTAGTTTTTGAGAGTGCATCAACTTGATGGTTAGGGAAGTTGAGACATTGAGGTCTGCTTCATTTGGTCATTCCAATCTTTTCTTTGGATTAAACTTCCATTAATTGACTTCATAATGCATCTAGAATGGTAAAAAATCCCTACTTTGACTACCCATGCACCCCAATTCGGATTATTTCTTTCCCTTGCCACCCAAGGCATGTACAGACAAGGGGAGAGAGTGATGTTTTTTTTGTCCCATATTTGTCTTGTAATGCCTTCTCACAAAATTTTATGAAAAATACATATCAAATCCTTGAGCTGAAAACTTGTTAGAGCCATATCTTGATATCTCAATCTTTGGACGACATGATTTTGAAGTTGTTTTGGGGGTTTGTCAACCTCTACCTAGGACTACACATAGAAGTACACTTACTACAAATACTTAATGAACTCCTGCAAACATCGATGGCTAACTTGGGTTCTTGGTTGGAAGGATTTTCATAAATCAGAAGCTTATGCTTTTCCACATACACTTCATCAATTATGTGGCTCATACTTCACTACATTAATACATTGCAAATCACCAATGCTTACACTTCTTAGCAAATTAGAGACTTTACGATATTATAAATTGCACCTCTCTTCTCTCACAATCGCACACAACCAGATTATTGTACTATTGTTATCATCTTTACCAATTATCACAAAACATAAGTGAACAAGATAATAGAAAGAAACAATAACACAATATGTGAAAAGAATCTTCCTCCTTGTGCCTGAAGCACTACTTGCGGTGCCCTTCAACCAAGTAGTTATGTCATATTAGATCAATCAAACAATTATAATGCTTTGTAGGGATTGCATCCCTTTGATTAGATTTCGTGCTCCAGTGTACTAAATATATATTTTATAGATTAATTGTCCATCTTGTGGCCTAACACATGGCACTCACGATGGACTCAAATCCTACAGTCTATTGGCTTGGGGCTTCATCATCTTTCACCTCATTTGCCTCCAGTCCTAGTAATTCATCTTGCAGGGCACACTTCAAATTATCTTTTGCTTCAACAAAGGTGTGTTGCAATTCTTTTGGACTAGCTTCAAGGCTGTGTTAAGCATCACCTAGTCAAGCATGACACCTTCATTGGACTTGCCAGCTACAAATGCATCATAGAGAGTTGCCTTGGCTTGGGCCATGACAAAGTATTCTATCGCCTCTTCTTGCATATAAAACTCTTGATGGGTGATAGCCCAAGCCTTCTTCAGTGTGGTAGTTTGTTGTTCTCTGACCTTAGCAAGGAGTGTCATAGCTCCCTAGTGCTAGGCACGACTTGAACCAAACATTTTTCTGACTTCGCTAGCTAACTTTGCATTGGACAACTAGTAATTGATAATCTGCTTCATCAGCTCTATGTTTTCTTCCTTGGATTTCAACAAAACGTAGCGAGTTTCCTCCAAATAACCTTGTAATCCTTCATTCTTTTTTATTAAATCTTGGATGGTGGCATTGTGATGTCCGTTGGTTAGTGAGATTTTGGTTGTGGCTCTATACTTCATCTCATTTGTGGAGAACCCCTGTTCAAAAAAAAAAATTTAAAATACTACATACCTTGGTCAAAAGCTTCTACGACAACTTGCAGTTCAAAGATGGTCTGGTTGGCTCGAAGTAAATCAGCTTTGAGGATGACAACTATGGATGACATGCACGTGTTGTAAATAGTATTCGAGGCTGAGAATAGCACTGAACCATACATTTTAATTGACTCCAAAGTCCCTAAAGTCTCTATTAGGGTGAGAGAGAGAGATAGTATTCAATGTGTAGGGGATCTCATGACAATCCAAAGGATTGGCCTCATCCTACTGGCACAGTTAGGATGGGAAGTCTAGTGGTGAATATATAGGGGATGGTGGAGGAGAATAATGCAGTGAAGAAAGAGAGGAAATGTATTGTTCGAGTTGTGTGGCAGTGTCCACCACTAGTTGCATGGGTGATGATTGAGCTTGGGGTTCAGGTGCAATAGATGGTGCCTCCGACTAAGTGATATGGACATCTGTAATTGGGGGAGAATGAGAACAAAGGATGATTACCGGTCATGGTTGCAATGATTCTTGGTGGTCGGAAGATGTGGGTGAGACTTGGCAGGGCCACTTCATAGCACATCGAAAAAGAATTGCAATGCTTTCATCTTCTTGATTGTCAAAGGGGAGTGGTGGTGGGGGGAGGTAGGAGGCTTGTGAAGTTGAAAGGTTGTGACATCAACATGGGAAAGACATTGATGTGGAAGTTGTTAGGAAATAGAATGGTGAAGATGAAAGGTAGGTGCAAACAAGAAAGTAGGTTATACTTAAGATTGTGGATGGCCTTTTGACATTCTTTATGGATTCGTTTGAAAAAGAACAATGCCCAATTGATGAGTGCAATATTGGTGGAAAGCAAAAGAGAATAGAATTGTATTCAAATACCATATGATTTTTGTTATAGGTTGAGAGTGATCACGAGGAAGTGAAGGATGGACCGCTCTGGTTGAAGTTGCATTTGATCCATTAATGGGTAGGTGGAACCTATGCGGCAGCTTGTGAAAGGTCACAACATGCACAATTTCGACAACAAGAAGCTCCCATAGGATATCAATAATTTTAACATAGGCTGTGGATTTGGCGATGGCTTCTGAGTCCAGGTGAGCAGGGACCACACCCAAATCCAACAAGGGAAAGGTGATCAGCCTATGAGTAGTGAGGTAGTGGCTCATGGTATCCATCATGGTGTACATGAGTGATTCAAAGGGTGCAAGAGCTTCCATTACTAAAGATGAGGTAGAGAGTTGAGAGAGAAAGCCATATGCAATGGAAGCAACATCGCAACATTCAATAGAGCTCAGGTAACCATCAAACGATAATGCAATCTAAAACATCAATTCATGTGCATGGCCATATATACATGGATGGCAGTGGTGAGGCTTTAAGTGTCTGTATGATAAGCAAGGAGTGGATCAGGTGACCAGAATGGTTGGAGCTTTGACCCATTGACCAAAACATTATGCAATTGGTCAACCAAGGTCTTCAACTGGAAAGTGGCTCGATCGACTTGAGACAAAATTAAGGAAGCCCAAAATGAGGGAATACTTTTTTCGTAAGTAATCAAGCGAGACTTGTAGCAGTAGGATTTTTTATTGACCAAGCTTTTGCCCAACAGGTGGCATAATTGGTATAGGTTAAGATATACGGGCTATTTGTGGAGACAATTGGTGGAGTGATGGGTCCACTAAGCTTATTGCCCAAGCTTTTGCCCAATGGGTGGCATAATTGGTATAGGTTAAGATATATGGGCTATTTGTGGAGACAATTGGTGGAGTGATGGGAGAGAAAGCATTGAAGTTTGGAAAAAGAGTGGATTTGAGGCTTGAAAAAGGTTAAGTTATGGAATGAGAAGCATCCTTGGTTGATTGGAGGAGAGTTAATACTCTTGGTCCATAGCTTTTGTCAAGATAAGGAAGCAAAAAGTATGAATATGCTCTCAAATAAGGATATGCAAAGTTAAAGAGCCTTTTGGGCACTCACTAAGAAAGGAAATACTCCAAACTATGTTAACTATTGAGAGGGACCAAATTGGTGCTCCAATAATCCCACATGCACTTCTATTCTATCCCAAAGGCACCTATGTAAGAAAGGCTTCCATTTCATATAGGCATCACAAGGAGGAGGAGAAGGGGAAGTGTCCTCAAGCTCCCTTGGTAGTAGCTCACACTATTGGGCTCCTTTGTGAGCATGTGCGTGTGTTGGGTCTAAAATAGGTCAATTTGCACGTTCTCCTCCTCCTTTGGGGATTCCATTGGGGGGGGGGCTCTCACCCTCTAGGGGGTCCTTTGGACCCCTTTTTGCTCCATGGAAGACTACAATAGCTTAGATGGTTGGTAAAATCTCTTCGAAGAATTATGCTAGAATGCCAACAACTCTTGATACTAGCATTGTAGCAGCACTTCCATGCATGAGGTTGATTAATGATAAGTCTCCTCCCAACCAAGTCTCTCATATATAGCCCTCCTCAAGGGGTGGTCTAACTAAGCAAGTAATTACATGCTTATCACATGTCCTATTCTTCTAGAGTGAGTGGTTTGTTAGTGATGTGTCCAAGTTCTCTTTAGTTAACTCGAGTGGAACCTTATAGAAGGCCTTGGAGCTCTCGACCAAAATGCTCAGCCATGTCTCTTGTGGGATTTGAGCTCAGGACCTCCCCCTTCCCATCTATGAGATTTAACCACTAGGCCAAGCTACTTGCTTACCTATGGTATATAAAACCTTAGGATTTACTTATCTTTTTGATTAAGCAAAGTTGCTTTATAATAGTTGTAATGCCAATCATATGGTAATGCAAGCTACTTTATAAAAGTTGTAATGCAGGTTACTTTGTAATGCCAGTCATGTGGCTCTAAAGATGTGCACTATGGTAGTGGCTCTAAAGATGTGCATTATGATGTGTTAGAAGTTCTTATGGGGGCCATGAGGAATGGTTTAATTTGACAATTTAGGTAGATTATGATTATTTGATGCATCGATTATATGACATTAGATGTTGTTGGGGATATGGCCCTACAACTTGAATGGGGAGTTGGAGGCTTTATAGAAGATCTAGAGTGGCTATAAAAAAAAGCCCAGAAAATATTTGAGGATCTACTCAAATAGTATTTTTGTATGAAATGTCAGAATGTAGAACATACCACAACCAATTGTGCATTGAATCAGATGTATTGTGTTATTTATCAATTACTATAGAAGCTTTCCCATATAATGGCAAGACACATAATTGAACCACCATTAACATGGTGATACAAGATTTGGTGGATTTATCGACTAGTTATGTTCCACCGCACCAAAGAAACCAATAGTACCAAAATTATGCAACATATAGGTCATAGAGTTTTGGAACCAATAGATGGTCTCCTCTGTACAACAGTCCTATTGCATGAGGAGTATCGATGCACTATCATTTCTATGGGGAATTGGGACACATCAGAAGGAAATCTAATGAAGCCCAAGATTACAATTAAAGGAAAAAGGAACAACAAGGTCCTATGGCTAATATGGTCATGATCACTCCAACAGACGTGCAATCGATAGCAGTTCAAACAAGATCGAGGAAAACATTTCATCTATCCACTACCATTTTCAAACCAATTTGAAGGAGCAGCAACATATGGCTACCAAGGTTGTGAAGTGGTCCCCTTGCCAACATATCAGATAGCCTCTATCAAATAAACGATTTCCATGGCAATCTATCTTACCCACTTGAACCTTTCCAAAAATGGAGCCTAGATTTTAGTGCTTCTCGAAGCTTCTTCAAGGTGGAATTTACTTCTTCTTCAAGGTTTTCAAGTGTCTAAAGAAGAACTTTTATTGCTCCAGCGGGATCCAAGAGAGGACTTCATTGCTTCAAGAGGTGGGTACAAGCTCCTTATCAGCATCCAAGCTTCAAGTGCATGTGAAAGAAGGTTTTGGTGATATTCGATGCCATTATTCAACAACCTTAGCTAGAATTAAGCTAACATCAAGCTATATAAAACAAGGAGGTACTCTTGCGAATTATCTTGCATTGCACTTTGATTTTATTGCACACATCAATTAAACGTTAGGATTTCTAAAGGTTAAGTGGGAGTTTGTGTGCAATGGAGGGTACTCAGTGCCAAACTATCTCGTTGATTAGTATTAGTGCATCTCTTAATAGTTTCTATGCCTATTTCATCCATTTAATCTTTCACGCTTATTTCACCATTAGTTACACATTGGCATTGCAACATCATGCTTCCATTTATGGTCATGTGCATGCAAAGATGCATTGGATGTAGGTTTAAAAGACGTAAATACTCACATTGAGGGAACAATGCAAGGAAAACATCAATTACCACTTCTAATGAGAGAAAAAGTTTAGAAGATTGATTATTGATGTTAGAGCAAGGAGTTGGAACATTTGTACAAAGTCCAATTATAGGTTTCAAAGCTTTGCCAAACTTTTGGCGGAGTCAAAAATAAGCTTGGGACATTTTTGAGTTTACTTCAAGGGTCCCAAAGGGTGGGTAGGATTACTTTAAGTAGCCATACTAATACCATAGTATGATGTTCATGTATGTGGAAAAGGGTTTTACCACTTCCAAGATGGGCGTATTTCCCATGAATAGCACAATGACTCATCTTAGTTTGATGACGCCTATGACTACTTTAAGTACCCATACTAATACCATAGTCTGATGTTCATGTCTGTGGAAAAGGGTTTTCCACTTCCCAGATGGACATATTTCCCATGAATAGCACAATGACTCATTTTAGTTTGATGAATCTATGACTCCTCTACTTTCTAATCCATGGAGAAAAGATGTGAGACATCCTTTGGATCTTTTCTTAGGAAAAGATCTTTGACCCCCTTACTTCTCAGGTGAAGATAAGGATAGGAATAAAGATGTTATACTTACATTCTTAGAAAAGTGGCAATGTCCACCACGTGGTGGATGAGTCTCTCTAAGACTGAACAGAAATCCTCAACTTGGATTCAATTCATGAAGCTCTTCAAGAAAGAGTTCCTCCTTGAGAATGAGGAGGAAAAAACTAGGAAGCTTTGGATAATAAAGTCCAATAGAAAGGATGCCCATTATCCATCTATATTTTGGACTATCATGAGATAATTTTGAAATTGAAAAATCTGGACGACTTCCATGTGTTTTGAATAATTAAGGCCTGGACATAGAAGTAGGGCATGTCCATCTAGAAAGGACACTAGACCATCTCAAGCTGATATGGGAAAAGGGAAGAAACAAATACACTTTATTCAAACAAAACTTCATAGTATTATAGGCAAGTTCAGGTGATGCATTGTGATAGTACCCACGGATGCCAAGTATCCAAAAACATGTGGGATCAACAAGAGTTAGGGCCTCACGACTAAATTACGCCCTTTTGAAGAGACTGGAATTTTATAGAGCCCTTCACCACATACATATATTGTTTCAATGATGTTGAGTCAAAATACTCACATCTGGGAAATAGTGGTCTCTAAATTTGGACCTATAAATCCAAGGCTTCGAAGATAAATTGGACTTCCAAATCATGGATATGGAAAGAGTAGGCTTGATCTTAGGGAGAGATTGACTTTAGATCTTGGGATCCTCATTTTCATAAAGCTATCACACAAATACTTTGGAATTCTAGCGTGATGGGGTGTTGTATGAAATCAAGGTACAACATGATGTTCCAAGTACTCCGTTGATTTCTAATTTGGAATCAAGGAAATTTGTAAACAATGAAGCTATGACTCAAGATTTTATGGTCCTTATTTTTTATACTATGGAGCAAGTTTCATATGCCTTGTCTTTCATTCCTCATGATGTATTTTTAAGCTAAAGTAACTTTTAAAATAATTTAAACATGGGTTCCCTTCGAAACTACCCCACTGCTTTCCACTCTCTTGTAGAAGCATTGATCATACTATATATCCATTTTTAAGAACCAAGAGAAGTTCTCAAAATCTGTACCAACTCTCGTTTGTTTAGATAGTGGAATTCAAGAAGAAAAATAAGGAATATTGTTGGGTGTGTGTAGAAGTGTGAGAGACACACGAGAAACACACAAGGAGCACAAACACAGCAAGACACATGGAGAAGACGATGGCTGGAATAGCTCTCTCTATTGACGATAAAACTGAACTGAAGTAAGAGCTGAATAATATCCCTAAGTACAAAGTACCACAACATATGAGAGTATCAAGTATGTGGTAACATGGGGAAAAAACCTCTAGCCAACACTAGAGTAAAAAGTGCCCATGGATAGGGAAAAGATTCACATCAAAGCTACTCAAGGAACACATAAGTGTAACAAACCCCCCTGAAGCAAATGATGTGAACACATACAGGGAGTGACAGATTAGCCCCCACAAGGTAATAAACCTAAAGCTTTAGGAAAAGCTTCAAACTTTTCCCGTGGAAGAGCTTTGGTGAATATGTCTGCCACATTATCTTGTGAAGGCACATATACCAAATCAATATCTCCTGCATGAAGGCGCTCTCTCACATAGTGATAATGCACCTCAATATGTTTGGTCCGTGCATGAAACACTGGGTTTCGTGCAACAGCCAAAGCACTCTGACTATCAGTGAGAATATGCATAGCAGCATCAATGTCCATGCAAAGATCCATCAGTAGGCGTCTCAACCATATACACTCCACTGTAGCTGTGAAAACTACCCTGTACTCAGATTCACAACTTGATGTCACCACTATAGGTTGCTTCTTACTCAACTAAGATATGCATGAGTCTCCAAGGAAAAAGCAATTACCACTAGTGGACACGCGAGTATCATAACAACCAACCCACTCACTATCTGTAAAAGCATGCAAGCATTGTCGAATATCTCTACCATAAAAGAGACCTAAGCTCAAAGTGCCTCAGAGATATCTAAACACACATTTCGCCGCTTGCCAATGCTTAGTGTCAGGGCTATGCATGAATCGACTCAACTGGAAAACTGCATACTGTATATCCGGCCTTGTGTTGCATGCATATATAAGACATCCCACAGCTTGCTAATAAAGAGAAATGTCAAATGCATCAATGGAATCCTCAACTGAGAACCTGAATCCTATCTCAACTGGTGTAGAAACTGGCTTGCAATCCTCAAAGTCAAAACACTGAAGTAGTTTTTCGACATACTTTGCTTGATGCATAACAATTCCCCCCTCAACGGATACAAACTGGATGCCAATATAGTAGCTCAAAAGACCAAGATAAGTGACATCAAAAGTATGCTGCAAATCAGCCATAAGAATGTCAAGGTTTGCATCACATAACCCAATCAAGAGTATGTCATCGACATAAAGAACAAGCACTATCAGATCAGCCCCATTTTTGCATACATAGAGTGTGCTTTCAATCAGACTACATGTGAAGCCAAGAGCAATCAAGTGCTTATGTATTTTGTCATACCATGCACGTGGAGCTTGCTTGAGACCATACAAGGATTTATGCAACCGACAAACCATATCTTCTTTCCCTTTCATAGCAAATCCAAGAGGTTGCTTCACATAAACCTCTTCTTGCAAATCACCATTCAAGAAGGCTGTTTTTATGTCCAACTGATGCACTTTCCAACCTTGATGGGTTGCCAATGCAACCACGGTACGAATGGTAGTCATGTGTGAAGTAGGTGCAAAAGTTTCCTCATAGTCAATGCCATATTGTTGCGCATATCCTTTGGCAACTAATATAGCTTTGTAGCGATCAATGCTACCATCAGATTTTCTCTTAATCTTGTAAACCCACTTTGTACCAATGGCATTCTTTCCTTTTGGCAATTCACATAACTCCCAAGTACCATTCCTCTGTATGGAATCCATTTTTGATTGCATAGCACTCATCCATTGTGGATCGTCACATGCATCTTCAAAAGAAAGTGGCTCTTCATTACATGCTATAGCAATAAGAGAATAATCCACAAAATTACTTGATGCATGGTGAGAGCTTGATCTTGTTCTACCAAGTAAAGGTGCACTCAATTTGTTGTCCTGCAAAGTTTGTTTTAGCCACTTTGGCATAGATTGTGCACTCTTGATAGACATGCGTTCATTATGCAATACATCATCAGTATGTACATCATGTGTGGGCTGAATTTTCATGCTCATTTTCATCCAAATTTTGATGCAAATGTTCAGCCATATGTGGCTGAAAATTTCCAGCAGTTTTGACAATTTTTGGCTGAAATTTTTTAGCCATGATTGGTTGGAAATTCTCTGCATTTTTATCCCTATTTGGCTGGAATTTTTCAGCCCTTTGAGCCTTAGTTGGCTAGTCTACATGGCCATAGTCAAGCGCACCATTTTGCAACAAAGGCATGAGTGTATCGAACACACCTTGTGAGCTAATTGTTGGCTGTTTTTTGCATTCAAGTAAAGGGAAAATTGAATTTTCAGCAAATACCACATCTCGACTCACAATAATTGTGTTCGTCAATGGATGGTACAAACGATATCCCTTACTTTCAGCACTATAACCAACAAAAATACATTTCTTTGCCTTGTCATCAAGTTTGTGACATTGTTGTGATGGCACAAGAGCATATGCAAAACAACCAAACACACGCATATGACTAACCATAGGCTTAGGACCATTCCAAGCCTCATAAAGAGTGATGACTCTCAATGCTTTTGTAGGGCAACAATTCAACACATAGTTTGCACACATGACTGCTTCCATCCAAAACTTATCAAGAAGATGCTTTCTTTTAACCATACATCGTGCCATTTCAAGTAGAGTTCTATTTTTGCACTCGGCAACACCATTTTGTTGAGGTGTATATGGCATCGTACATTGGTGTGAAATACCTCTTTCATGAAGAAAAGCATTAAACTCATGTGACATGTATTCACCACCACGATTCGTGCGTAGAGTCAAAAGCTTTTTTGAAGAAAAATTTTCAGCCATAGCTAAAAATGCTTTGAAGCAAGAAAATACCTCATTCTTTGCTTTCATAGGATACACCCATGTATGGAGAGTAGCATCATCAATGAAGGTAACAAAATATACATGCTTCCCAAAAGATGGAGTCTTGACGGGACCACATACATCACTATGAACAAGCTGCAATTTTCTTGTAGTGTGTGTATGACTATCTTTTGGAAAAGAAGCACGATGCATTTTTCCAAGAATGCAACCTTCACATGCATGCTTTTCAATGGACTCAAGTGTAGGCAAACCAATAACCATGTCCTTCTTTTGCAAGTAAAGCATGTTGATATATTTAGGTAGTGATGTGTGTGAACACACTAGGACCGCCGGGGCACTTTTTTCCCTCTTTAGGAGGTTTTTTTCCCCCGGCTTGTATATACGCCTATTGCCCTAATGGGCTACTTATCTTTGTACATTCTCTAGTAATACATTCAGTATTGTGTGCTTGTGCTCCAAGCTTCTTCTTCTTCCTTGTGTTGTTCGCGTGCTTCCGCAGATGTCTAAGTCCAACAATTAGTATCAGAGCAGGTTGTCGCTTCATCTAGGGCGCCGTCGACACTCCTCCGTTTGCAATCTCAGATTCGCATGAAATTTGGTGAGCATACTCAGGGTGTTTCAGAGATCAAAATAGATTTGCTCTGTGGTGCCGAAATCGCGATCTGAGCTTGTTTCGGCCTCCAAACGCACTATCGTAGCGCTTGTGCAGGCTATTTCATCTTTTTGTGACAAAGGTATATACCAGTTTCTGTTCGCCAGTTTAAGCGTCTCGAAGTCTGCTACAGGTCTAATAGAATTTGTCTGGGCAGTTCTGTTCAACTTTTTGAGATACAGTCAATTTTTTGCATCAAGGTATTTTAGTCACCGGCCATGGCTGAAAGCAGTGATGTATTTCGTATGTTGGCTGTTGAGGATAAGTTGGATGGTACCAACTACCCATTATGGGCTTATATGATGCGACATGTTTTGGTTACAAAAGGATTGTGGAACATTGTGCAGGGTGTTGAAAGACGTCTTGTTACACCTGTAACGACAAGTACTACAAATACAAGTGCTCGAGCTGATGAAGATGGTGTCGAAGATGATATTCCGCAAATTCCTGTTCGTGCTGTTGTTTCTGTTGCACCTACTGCAGAGCAGATTCGTTGGGATGGCAGAGATGCCCAGGCACATGCATTGATAGCTTTGTCTATCAAACATGCCATTATTCCTCATATTCGCTCTTGCAGAACATCTAGGGATGCTTGGGATACACTTACCACATTGTGCCAAGCTAGAAATGAGGCTCGTGTTGCTTACCTCCGAAAACAGTTGGAGAGTGAGCACATGAATGAAGGTGATTCTATGGACAGTTTCTTGACGAAGATCAAAGATTTGAAGGAACAGTTGATTTCTGCTGATGAGGTTATACCAGATAGTTCACTTGTGCAGACCGTTCTGAATGGTCTTCCTGATTCATATCAGAGTTTTGCTTCTACTCTTCGGTTGATGATGAAAGGCAATCCGAATGCCTTATCATTTGAGGAGTTAGTCTCTGTTCTGTTGCAGGAAGATCAGTCCAGGCAGAACAGGTCCATTATGCGTGTTGCAGATCAAGCTTTCCTGGCTAGTCAGAAGGGCAAAGGAAAATGGAGCTCTTCTATGTTGGAGTTAGACGTCTGCGGAAGCACGCGAACAGCACAAGGAAGAAGAAGAAGCTTGGAGCACAACACACAAGACTGAATGTATTACTAGAGAATGTACAAAGATAAGTAGCCCATTAGGGCAATAGGCGTATATACAAGCCGGGGGAAAAAAACCTCCTAAAGAGGGAAAAAAGTGCCCCGACGGTCCTAGAGTGTTCACACACATCACTACCTAAATATATCAACAAATCCCCCCTGGGAGTGATGCGGTGAACAAGGAGCTGGCACTCATGTATAAGGAAGTGCCGAGCTATGTGGAAATCACTCCACAAAAGGAAGTAAGCCCAAAGCTTTGCGGAAAGCTTCAAACTTCTCCCTAGGCAGAGCCTTCGTGAAGAGGTCTGCAATGTTCTCCTGCGTGGGCACATATGCCAAGCTGATCTCCCCAGCAGAGAACCTCTCCCTGACATAGTGATAATGCACCTCAATGTGCTTAGTGCGAGCATGGAACACAGGGTTCCTCGCAACTGCTAATGCGCTCTGACTGTCAGTGAAGATGGTGGTGGCAGAAGACTGGCCAACACCCAAATCAGCCATAAGGCGTCTGAGCCACACACACTCAACAGTCGCTGTGAAAGCTGCCCTATACTCAGCCTCACAACTGGAAGTGGCCACAGTAGGCTGCTTCTTGCTCAACCAAGATATACATGAGCTACCAAGCATGAAGCAAAAACCACTGGTGGACACACGAGTGTCATAGCAACCAGCCCAATCTGAGTCAGAAAAAGCATGCAAATCTGGCGGTGGTGATCCCCCCTTGGGATAAAACAACCCAAGTAGCTGAGTACCACTCAAGTAGCGAAAGATGCGCTTAACCGCTTTCCAATGCGTGACTCCTGGGCAATGCATAAACCTGCTCATCTGTGAGACAACAAACTGAATATCTGGCCGAGTAATGCATAAGTAAATCAAGCATCCAACAGCTTGCTGATAGAGAACAGCATCAAATGCATCTCCAGCATCATGAAGACTCAATCGTAAACCTGTCTCCATAGGAGTGGCAATAGGCTTACAGTCTTCAAGGCCAAAACGCTGCAATAATGTGTCAATATATTTCGTTTGACACAAAGCCATTCCACCATCAACTTGCATAAACTGAATGCCCAAATAGTGATGCAAATGCCCCAAATCAGACATCTCAAATGAGGCATGCAAATCAGCCTTGAAATCAGCAATATGCTTCTCAAGAGGACCAGTGAGCAGCATGTCATCTACATAGACAACAATGATCAGAAGCACATCATTAGCACGCTTAACATATAAGGTGCTTTCAGTTGGACTGTTCTCAAAACCATGTGCAATCAGATAGGCATGTATCTTCTCATACCAAGCACGTGGTGCTTGCTTTAAACCATATAACGCCTTCTTTAACCTGCACACCTGGTTTTCATGCCCTTTCTGCACAAAGCCACGGGGCTGAAAAACATACACTTCTTCATGCAAGTCACCATTCAGAAATGCTGTTTTAATGTCCAACTGATGTACATTCCAACCATGATGGGCTGCAAGTGCACAAATGCTCCGAACAGTAGTCATACGGCATGTAGGTGCAAAGGTCTCATCAAAATCAATGCCTCTTTTCTGCGCATAACCCTTTGCAACAAGTCTAGCCTTATACCTGTCAACTGTACCATCAGGTTTACGCTTCAGCTTGTATACCCACTTAGTGCCAATGGCCTTCTTGCCAGGAGGCAAGTCACATAAAGACCATGTACCATTCTTCATTATAGCATCATATTCAGATTGCATAGCAGCCATCCAATTTTCTGAATTTTGTGCTTCATCAAAAGAAACAGGCTCATTCTCATCACAGAGACTAGATGCAGCCATAGCATAGCAATCTGATGCAAAGGAGGTACTATGAGAGCCTGAACGAGTACGATATGACAAAGGTGCATCTAATTTGCTGTCACGCAAAGTCTGCACCAGCCATTTTGGCATAGTTTTTGCCTGTTCAATATCAGCTCTCTCATCAACAAGTGCATCATGTAAATCTGCATCAGAAATGGAATGATCTGCATCATCATATGAAACCTGCAAAGGCTGAGAAGTTGCCTCATTAGGACCAGCACTAGCCTGTCCACCTGTAAAAAGAGGCATCAAAGTATCATACATGTCTTTGGAGCTAACATATGTCTCCTTAGTACATGAAAGCAATGGCTGAATAGCATCTTCCACAAAGACAACATCACGGCTAACCAGAATGCGTTTAGTCTGTGGATGATACAGACGATAGCCTTTACTTTCAGAACTGTACCCAACAAAAATACATTTTACTGCCTTATCATCCAATTTTTTGCGATGTTGTTCAGGCACTAATGCATATGCCAAACAACCAAAAACACGCAGATGAGCAACAGATGGCTTGCGGTCATGCCAAGCCTCATATGGAGTGATAGACTGCAACGCTTTGGTGGGACACCTGTTCAGTACATATGCTGCACACATGACAGCCTCAAGCCAGAAACTATGTGGTAAAGCCTGACTTTTGACCATGCACCTCGCCATCTCCATGAGTGACCTGTTCTTTCGTTCAGCAACTCCATTCTGTTGAGGTGTATACGGCACTGTACACTGGTGTTTTATCCCACGTTCAGCCAGAAATGCATTAAAATCTGAAGACATATATTCCCCCCCTCGATCAGAACGGAGGGTGCCCATTTTACATGCTGACAGATTTTCAGCCAAAACCAAAAACTGTTTGAAGCACATGAACACTTCGGACTTTGCTTTGAGTGGGTATACCCATGCATGCCTGGAAAAATCATCAATGAAAGTCACGAAGTAAAGGTAATTTCCAAAAGAGGGTGTCTGCATAGGACCACATACATCACTATGTACAAGCTGCAATTTCTGCATAGCCCGAACTGAACCATCTTTTGGAAAGGAAGAACGCTGCATTTTGCCCAAAATACAGCCTTCACAAACATGTTTTCCAGGTGCCTCAAGTTTGGGCAAAGAAGACACCATTTCAGATTTCTGCAGGCGTAACAAACTAGCAAAATTCAGATGACCAAAGCGTGCATGCCAAAGCTTTGCATCTGACATAGCCTGAGAATCATGAACTGCACATGCCGAATCATTCACAGATCTTTCATAGTCTATGAGCTTATACAGCCCACGACATAAAATGCCAGAAGCAATAATCACATCGCCATTTGAGAGATCATGGACTGTACACCTGTCATCAACGAATTTCACAACCAAGCCAATCTTGGCTAATGCAGAAACTGATAACAGGTTCTTTTTGATCCCTGGCACAAATAAAGCATCTGACAAAGTGAAAGAACTACCATCAGCAGTAGTCAAAATGATCTTACCAACTCCCATAACAGGATAAGAGGAGTTATTGGCGCATGTGACAGTATTCCCTGTAGGGGCAGGCTCGAGTGAAGAGAAGAAACTGCGCTGCGAGGTAATATGTTTGGTCGCCCCACTGTCAAAGTACCAAACATCTGAGTCTACTGCAGACATGCACTGATCATGAGAAGATGGGTCAAAACTGCAGACAGTAGTAAACGCCCATTGTTCTTCCTGCACAAGATTTGCAGACTCTGTTTTTGGTGTAGAGGCCTCTGCAACAACCATTCCAGCCTCTTTCTTCTTTGCCTCTTTAGCAGCCAGTTTTGGACAGTTCTTTATAATATGATCATTTCCTTTACAGTACTTGCAGAACAATTTCTGCTTTTCTGATTTCTTCTCATCTTTATCCTGGTTCTTCGATTGTGCAGCATTTGCAGATTTCTGCTTACTAGTAGAAGAGCTCCATTTTCCTTTGCCCTTCTGACTAGCCAGGAAAGCTTGATCTGCAACACGCATAATGGACCTGTTCTGCCTGGACTGATCTTCCTGCAACAGAACAGAGACTAATTCCTCAAATGACAAGGCATTCGGATTGCCTTTCATCATCAACCGAAGAGTAGAGGCAAAACTCTGATATGAATCAGGAAGGCCATTCAGAACGGTCTGCACAAGTGAGCTATCTGGTATAACCTCATCAGCAGAAATCAATTGTTCCTTCAGGTCTTTGATCTTTGTAAGAAAACTGTCCATAGAATCACCTTCATTCATGTGCTCACTCTCCAACTGTTTTCGGAGGTAAGCAACACGAGCCTCATTCCTAGCCTGGTACAAAGTGGTAAGTGTATCCCAAGCATCCTTTGCTGTTCTGCAAGAGCGAATGTGAGGGATAATGGCACGTTTGACAGACAAAGCTATCAATGCATGTGCCTGGGCATCTCTGCCATCCCAACGAATCTGCTCTGCAGTAGGTGCAACAGAAACAGCAGCACGAACAGGAATCTGCGGAATATCATCTTCGACACCATCTTCATCAGCTCCAACACCTGTATTTGCAGTACCTGTCGTTACAGGTGTAACAGGACGTCTTTCAACACCCTGCACAATGTTCCACAATCCTTTTGCAACCAGTACATGTCGCATCATATAAGCCCATAATGGGTAGTTGGTACCATCCAACTTATCCTCAACAGCCAACATACGGAATACATCACTGCTTTCAGCCATGGCCGGTGACTAAAATACCTTGATGCAGAAAATTGACTGTATCTCAAAAAGTTGAACGGAACTGCCCAGACGAGTTCTGCTAGACCTGTAGCAGACTTCGAGACGCTTAAACTGGTGAACAGAAACTGGTATATACCTTTGGCACAAAAGGACGAAATAGCCTGCACAAGCGCTGCGATAGTGCGTTCGGAGGCCGAAACGAGCTCAGATCGCGATTTCAGCACCACAAAGCAAAGCCGTTTTGATCTAGGTAACACCCTGAGTATGCTCACGAAATTTCATGCGAATCTGAGACTGCAAACGGAGGAGTGTCGACGGCGCCCTAGAAGAAGCAACGACCTGCTCTGATACCAATTGTTGGAGTTAGACGTCTGCGGAAGCACGCGAACAGCACAAGGAAGAAGAAGAAGCTTGGAGCACAACACACAAGACTGAATGTATTACTAGAGAATGTACAAAGATAAGTAGCCCATTAGGGCAATAGGCGTATATACAAGCCGGGGGAAAAAAACCTCCTAAAGAGGGAAAAAAGTGCCCCGGCGGTCCTAGAGTGTTCACACACATCACTACCTAAATATATCAACATTCTACTAGTAAGCAGAAATCTGCAAATGCTGCACATTCGAAGAACCAGGATAAAGATGAGAAGAAATCAGAAAAATAGAAATTGTTTTGCCACTATAAAGGGAATGATCATATCATAAAGAACTGTCCAAAATTGGCTGCAAAAGAGGCAAAGAAAAAGGAGGTTGGAATGGTTGTTGCAGAAGCCTCTACACCAAAAACAGATTCTGCTAATCTTGTGCAGGAAGAAGAATGGGCGTTTACTACTGTTTGCAGTTTTGACCCATCTTCTCATGAGCAGTGCATGTCTGCAGTGGACTCAGATGTTTGGTACTTTGACAGTGGGGCGACCAAACATATTACCTCGCAGCGCAGTTTCTTCTCTTCACTCGAGCCTGCCCCTATAGGGAATACTGTCACATGTGCCAACAACTCCTCTTATCTTGTTATGGGAGTTGGTAAGATCATTCTGACTACTGTTGATGGTAGTTCTTTCACCTTGTCAGATGCTTTATTTGTGCCAGGGATCAAGAAGAATCTGTTATCAGTTTCTGCATTAGCCAAGATTGGCTTGGTTGTGAAATTTGTTGATGACAGGTGCACAGTTCATGATCTATTAAATGGCGATGTGATTATTGCTTCTGGCATTTTATGTCTTGGGCTGTATAAGCTCATAGACTATGAAAGATCTGTGAATGATTCAGCATGTGCAGTTCATGATTCTCAGGCTATGTCAGATGCAAAGCTTTGGCATGCACGCTTTGGTCATCTGAATTTTGCTAGTTTGCTACGCCTGCAGAAATCTGATATGGTGTCTTCTTTGCCCAAGCTTGAGGCACCTAGAAAACATGTATGTGAAGGCTGTATTTTGGGCAAAATGCAGCCTTCCTCCTTTCCAAAAGATGGTTCAGTTCGGGCTACACAAAATTGCAGCTTGTACATAGTGATGTCTGTGGTCCTATGCAGACACCCTCTTTTGGGAATTACCTCTACTTCGTGACTTTCATTGATGATTTTTCCAGGCATGCATGGGTATATCCACTCAAAGAAAAGTCCGAAGTGTTCATGTGCTTTAAACATTTTTTGGTTTTGGTTGAAAATCTGTCAACATGTAAAATGGGCACCCTCCGTTCTGATCGAGGGGGGGAATATATGTCTTCTGATTTTAATGCATTTCTGGCTGAACGTGGGATAAAACACCAGTGTACAGTGCCGTATACACCTCAACAGAATGGAGTTGCTGAACGAAAGAACAGGTCACTCATGGAGATGGCGAGGTGCATGGTCAAGAGTCAGGCTTTACCACATAGTTTCTGGCTTGAGGCAGTCATGTGTGCAACATATGTACTGAACAGGTGTCCCACTAAAGCGTTGCAGTCTATCACTCCATATGAGGCTTGGCATGACCGCAAGCCATCTGTTGCTCATCTGCGTGTTTTTGGTTGTTTGGCATATGCATTAGTGCCTGAACAACGTCGTAGAAAATTTGATGATAAGGCAGTAAAATGTATTTTTGTTGGGTTCAATTCTGAAAGTAAAGGCTATCGTCTGTATCATCCACAGACTAAACACAGACATCATTATTACAAGTAATGATTCTGATGGTATCAATCAGATCAAGGTTCAATTGATGAAGGAATTCAAAATTAGTGATCTAGGGTTGTTAACCTATTTCCTTGGCTTAGAACTTGTATATACAGATTCAAGTATATTCATCACACAAAGGAAGTACATAAATGATATGATGGTAAAGTTTAAGATGGAGAACAATAAAGTTGTAGGTATTCCTATGGAGATCAATCATAAGTTAAGTTCACATGAAGGTGAAACACTTGATGATATTACAAGATATCAACAACTTGTGGGTAGTCTTAATTATGCCACCTTAACAAGAGTGGATATTGCATATGCTGTGAGTACACTAAGTCAATTCATGCATGTACCAAGGAAGCCACACATGGAAGCCGCAAAGAGGGTGCTTTAGTACCTAAAGGGTACAATGAATGAGGGATTATTCTATCCCTTCACTTTTGACATAGATATAAAGTTATATTCTGATGCAGATTGGGCTGGCTCTAAGGATGACAGGAAGAGCACTTCAGGGTACTTATCCTTTGTAGGTTCAGAGCTCATTTCATGGTTATCCAAGAAGCAACCAACTGTGTCCTTATCCTCCACAGAAGCAGAATATAGAGGTTTGGCTAATGCAACTGAGGAAGCTATGTGGCTTAAGCAATTGTATGCAGATTTGGAGATACATTTCTACACTCCAACTATATTTGGAGATAATACCAGCTCAATGAAAAGCAATTGTATGCAGATTTGGAGATACATTCCTACACTCCAACTATATTTGGAGATAATACCAGCTCACTTCATTTGGCTGCTAATCCTATGTACCATGCCAGGACTAAGAACATTGAAGTGCATTATCATTATGTTAGAGAAAAATTGCGAAGAAAAGATATTCAAGTAGCATATGTATCAACTCATTTGCAATGTGCAAATTTACTCACTAAAGCCTTGGATGGAACAAAGCTGAACATGTTCAAATTAATGATTGGGCTTCAAGAGATCAAGGAGAAATGAAGATCAAGAATGTTAGGCTTGAGGGGGAGCTATTGGTGCAATTAAAACCCAAGCCTACATACTTGATGAATACACATAAGCTTGATGTATTAGCATATCACTTGAGAAGCTTCATATGTACAACCCCTTGTAACTTTGAGTCTAATTTCTCATTGTAAAACTAATCTACACTCATGTGGAGTTAGGAATCTTGGAGTCTCATATCATTTGGTAGTTAAAGTCAAGAGAGAATCAATCCTATACTTTAGGATCACTTTTAAGTGAGGATTTGAATTTGAATTCAAATGGTTAGCTATGACACAAAGCTATAAAACTTGGAAAGAAAATCCCACGTGTAATCTCGAGGTTCAGAGATCATTTTCATGTACCTTCATTGAGAAGAGGAGCTCATCTCATAGCTCTCTCATTCTACTGTCATTGAGCAATGCCTTATTGCCAATGAATTTGTAATTTTACATGATTTAGTCAATACATATTCATTACTTCCTACTCTCATATCGTTGTCAGACTCTATCACAACAGTGATCTTGTTCGAGCTGGTTCTCACTGTGTAGTGCATCATTTTGCATGATTCAAAGCATGACATATTTAGCATACTATCTATTTTGATCTCACAAGGTTTCATCTACTTTGGTTCACTCAATCGTTAGATGTTAATCAAAGTTTACTTAGGGGTCTATGACTGTGTAAGCCTATAAAAGTCAGGAGTATTGATCTACTTGCTAAACATAATCCTCTGCACATGGTTCATCAGTTTAGATGATTCTACTCATGAATGGTAGCTTGTTTAGCTACTTAAAGATACCCAAAAGGAATTTTTCTAATTGCTGCTGTACACAGAGAATTAAGTGAAACATTGAGCAAGTGTCTTAACCAAAATAGCAAGTTTTATGCATTAGATCATATACACACCTATCTGTTTTGATCCTATTATTTGTGCATCATCTTCCAAGCACCATATATGATCATTTATGCTTATTAGCTAGCTAAGGAGGCCAACAACACTCTTTAGCCATCAGTTATAGCGGTGTGAAGCAGGTTTGAGCTACACCAACTCATCTCTTGTGATTATCCACCATCTCTTCCAACAGATAGAGAGTAAATGAATTTGTGATGTTTCAAAGCCTTCGATACATAATTTCAGAAGGCAAAGTGAAGTCTAAGTTACTAGCGATGGGAGAGAGAGAAATGCAAGCAATTCATTACTTTTAACTTGTGCTAATTTGATGTTCCTAATATCCAAAACTTTCCATGTTAAACGCCTTCGTCATGTAGAGAATTTGGTACTTCATTGTGACATTAATAAGATGCATTGTATACTCTTTATGCTTTTGAATGATTTGGAGAACTTATTGAAGTGAAGTTGTTTTTAAAATCAGCAGTATTTGCGGATGTTGGTTTGACATTGGTAATGTTACAAGGGATTTTTTTTATAAATACCTTGCATCAAATGTTGAGTCTGGAAAGCATATGTATTGAGAATGAATTTAAAACAAATGCAATTGTGCATTAATTGCTCATCAACATACGAAAGAAGTGTTTATTGGTTGGGAGCATTATTTGTTGGAAGTAATGTTGACTTATTTTCAAAAAACATTTGGATGAGGGGCTGTTAGAAAAGGCTCTAGATAAATTGTAGGCATACACAAAGAAAGTAAATGGGAGAAAGAGAGTGCAGGAGAAGGAAATTTATGTGCATTAGTGCAATCTTTAGTTATATATATTTGCTATTGGACATTAGGGATTTGCAAGCTTGTCCATGGAAGCTACCATAAGGCTATGAGCGTGTAAAAAGAAATGGAAATACTTCTCATATTAGCGAGTTTAGAGCATGATCCACTTAGGGTTCTCCTCCAAATACTGAATGGGTCGAGCAACATTTCTTATGGACCGATTCAAGAAAGTGAGTTAGTATCAGAGTGGGTGCATCTACAAGTGTTCAATTTGCTATTTGTGAGTGTACAACTATTAGCTTGCGAATGCCTGATTGTTTGAGTGTGTGTTGAAGGTGTGTGTCTTTGAACATGTGTTTGAGTGAGAGTGTATGATTGTGTGAGTGTGTGGCAATGGGTTTGTGTATTTAAGTTTGGGATGAGCAAGGGTATCTGACACTGAGGACTAGAGTGAGCAAGTTAGACTGAAGAAAGAGAAAGGAGAGAGTAAAGGTAATTCTAGGAGTGGCAAAAAGCATGGTTGCCTGAGGGAAGGTCAAAGAGGAGAAGAAAGAAGGGAAAGTAGGTGGAGTAAGAGAAGTGAAGAAATAGGTGTACGGGTTCGAAGTGAGAAAAGAAAGGGCCCTAAGACCACTTAGTAGCATCAAAGACTTGGGAAATAAGGGAAAGAAATACATTTATGAGCACTTTGTGTTCAATAATTCATTTGGCGATCCTATTGGGGATTGAAAAAGTGGATGAACTCACATACATTTGTGACTTGGGAGTAGTAGAGATTTGACAATATCTGAGAATTTGAGCTAGATATAGTCTCATATAAACATTTTTTGCTCGATATAAGGACCTTATTCATTTGGCGATTCTACTTAGTAAGGGTAGACATATCTCAAAGAGACTACCTTGGGTTCGCCTAGTGCTTCTTAGTGCAACACAACCTTCATGACCCAGAAAAAATGGCTTAGAGACATGCAACTCCTCTTAGTGATTTTCCACGATTCATGGGCTCCCTCAATGAAGATCCGGATGCCCACATTCAATTATTTTAGCTAATTTGTGGTGCCCATGAGGCAGAGGATGAAGCAGAAAATTGTGTATCTTTCCTACACGTTGAGGGGTGATGCAAGTGAATGGTATGAAAAGTTGGGCATACAAGAGAGAACAACTTACAATAACGTAAAAAGCAACTTCTTGAGGAAGTTTAGAGGTCGAGGATTTGAAGAGAAACTAACCGAGGAGTTGGACCACTTACAAAAAGGGGCCAGATTGATTGATAAGTATATTCATCTAATGGATACCATTGTAAGGAAGTTGGGAAATAGTGCAACTAATAGAGAGACCTTGAAGAGACCATTCTTAGTTGGTCTACATGATGAGAAAGTCGAACAATATATAAGAATGAAGAGACTAGGTCGTCTGGAAGGGAAAAGTGGGAGGCGAGGATCTAGAAAGAGGTCCAATGCATGCTTCAAATGCATAGAGATAGATTGATTTCAAATTCAAGAAGCCTAGAAGGAAACCAAGAGATCCCTACAATTTGTTGATATCACTGAGAAGAAGATAAAGGACCTCTTAGACAAGCTAAAAGCTGATATCTTTGTAAAAGTTGAATCCATTTGCCGGCCAATGTATGTGAGAGCATTAGATTTTCCTCAAGAATCGGTGACATGACAACAAAATGGTGAATGGCAAAGAGAGAGGATGTGTGGTGCACACGATTGGAATGGAAGTGTACTTCAAGCTCATCAAGAACATGGGATACCCAAAAGAAGAATAAATTGGAATCCACAACCACATACACAAAAAGTGCAATTTGACTCAAGGAAGTTGGTTTGTTGGAGTTGTAATCAAATGGGTAATATGGCTCGAGAATGCCCAAGTTTATGAGGATCAAGGAGTGATACTCAAATGAATAGATGCCATGGGATAACGGAATATGTAAAGGATGAGTACACTACAAAGGTGTTAGGATCCACTAGAAGAGATATATCCATGGCCTTTGTCTAAGTCCAAACTTTGTGGGAGTTCAAGTTTCTAATGAATATAGATCCAAAGTGGAATCAAAACCAAGAAGAAAGATTGTTGTTAACCAAGGTATTCCGGAGGTAGGAGTGATACCTCGAGTTCAAACAAGCAAATGCAAAGGAAGACCATGTGGAGATGAGAGGCCCAAGAAGAAAGAACCCATACTTGCAATGGAGAGAGATGGGCACAAGAATGATGCGATCATAATCTATAAAGTTGTTGATGTAGTAGAATGTGAAACCCTACCCGATGTTGCATCGCAACAAAAAGTGCAACAATTAGAATGTGAGCTAGAAAAGTTAAGGGATGTAGTTTCCCGCCTAGAGAGTGAGTTGGCACAGAAAAGAAAGTTAGGATACAACAAGAAGAAAAAGTAAAAGAGATAGAGAGAGCGACACATGACTGGTTAAAAGATACACAAGACATGAGGGAAAAGAAATAAAAGGATAAATCAATTAGTCAAGGAAAATGAGGGAATTCAAGAGTTGAATAAGAGGTGGGAAACTGATCAGAAAATTAAAAAAGAGAAAATACTGAGTGAAATGGAGAAACGTGAAGGATTAGGAAGAAAAGTTGAAGTGTTGATGGGAAGGATATAGACTTTGGAGAAGACAAAAATAGGCAAAATAGCATCAAAAGGAAAAGAAGAGAGATCCGATTCTTGACATGTTGAGTTTGAAGTATGTACGACTAATAAGGAGCTCGAGACTAGAGAAAAAGTTAGTGGAGATCGAGTGGAGGTGATTCAAAAAGGAAAGGGGAATGTAATTGAGATGAAAAATGAAATTGTCAAAGAAGCAAAGATTAGCAAGGTAAACACGATAGAACCAATGAGGAAGAATATCCTCAACAAAACCAAAACTAGAGTCTATGGAAAAGGTTGCACGGGCACAATAGGCGATGGAAGGGAGAGAAGAAAAGGAAGTTCAAGGATTTATGCTAACAAAATAGAACACAAAGAGCATACATGTGTGAGAAAAAGTTATAAAGAAATTAATGAAAGGGATGCCCTCACAATGGATGAAGGGGCCGTAAGGAAGGTTAAATTCTCAAAATAGATGAATCCTTTGTACGAGAATGTAGAGAGAGAACGTAAGGGTGTAGCAAGGTGTGAGAAAAAATGTCATGATTTACAAGATGTAGTTAATGATTTAGTAGGGAGTTATAAAATAAAAACACAAAAAGAAAAAAGGAAAAAGTAATACAAATTAAAAAGAAAAAAACAAAAGAAATAAAAATGGTAAAAAAAGAAGTGAATGTGCCTAAGTAGGGGGAGTAGTGTGTCAGGGGGGAGTGGGTTAGTGGGAAAATAATAAAGAAGAGAAGGAAAAAAATTCATTCCCCAAGGGCCTTCTCTCTCTCTCGATGCCCCCTTTCGCTTCTCTCTCTATGGGAAGTTTTTTTCGTTTTTTTGGGGGGGACTTCTTGTGCTGGAGTCCAAGGGACGTTTGAGGGAGGTTTTTGTAGCTTCTCTGTGTAGGTGTGCAGGGGATATGAAAGCATTGGGGACAATCCTTTGGTGCCCAAGGGTAGTTTTTCATGGTGTCTGTGCATGGTATAGAGAGAAATTTGGAGGTTCTGGGGATGACACAATTGAAGGGGATGCAGATGAAAGACAAGGGGCATTAGTCTTGAATGTTTGGGCCATGCGCTAGTGGTGCAACTGCCATATTTGGGATTTCTTTCTATCTATAGGTGTTGCTTCATATATAGATGGAATCTTCTATAATAAGGCAAAGAGCAAGACGCTCAATATAGGTAATGTCAGGAGAAGTATGTACAACGAATAATGACATTCTCTGGTTCCCCAAAAAGAATCTAGTAATCTTCAAAATTTCAAAGCATTTTGGAGTTTCATGTTTATGGAGTATAGTTCCATGGAATGATGAAAGCATTACAAGGTGCATAAAGGAGTTGATAAGAAACATGTCTCCCCCAGATGATGATGTTGTGCTTCTGGCTCATCTTGTTGTGGCATAAGCTGTAGGATTTGCTGCACCAGACAATTAACATGGTCAAGAGGTGAACCTTGCTTCTATTCAATTGTGAAAACCTTCAAAGAACTGATGGTTGAATCTGCTATATTCCGTTAGCTCTATCTTTCTTAAGTTCTTACACAGTTGGTATTAGGAAAACAGGAGAGTTACCATTTATTTTGGTTTAATAATTCATGTACTAAAATCTTGAGAAAGCATGAACATACTTCTTAGTTGTTTCCTTTATTGGTGATTCATGTTTTCTTACATGCACAAAAACTCTATTCAAAGTTTTTCTGAGGAAGATAGACCATAGCAGCACTCTCATGATTTGAAAGTTACATCACATCTTTGACTTCCAATGTTTAATTCTTCACATAGAAATATGGTTGGAGAGACATGAATTTTTGTACATGCTACATATTTTGCGAGATAAAAAAATGTAAAGGAAGGCAATTGGGTTATGAAATCACACAATATCATATAGAGAGAAACTTGCAAAATTTGTGACAAAAAATTTAATGCTTGAAAAAGTTCAAAATCTATTGAATTTGGTGTTTCCTTTAGCAGATCACTTTTGATTTGTTGAATTTGGTTCAATTGTACTTTAATGTAGAATATCCATTTCAATCTAAAGATAGAGAGTAAGTCAATTTGTGATGTTTCAAAGCCTTTGATATACAAATTCAAAAGGCAAAGTTTGTATAAATGATAGTGGGCTTTAATGCATTGAAGTCTAAGTTACTAGCGATGGGAGAGAAAGAAATGCAAGCAATTCATTTCTTTTAACTTGCACTAATTTGATGTTCCTAATATCCAAAACGTTACATGCTAGATGCCTTCGTCATGCAGAGAATTTGGTATTTCATTGTGTTAGAATAGATGCATTGTATACTCTTTATGCTTCAAAATGATTCGGAGAACTTATTGAAGTGAAGTTGTTTTTAAAATCAGCAATATTTGCAAATGTTGGGTTGACATTGGTAATGTTACAAGGTATTTTTTTTATAAATACCTTGCATCAAATGTTTAGTCTGGAAAGCATATATATTGAGAACGAATTTAAACCAAATGCAATTGTGCATTTATTGCTCATCAGCATATGGAAGAAGTGTTTATTGTTTGGGGGTATTCAACAAGATGTTATGAGCTAATATTATCTCCAAATATATGTGGAGTTGAAGTGTTCAACCCTAAATCAGAATATAGGTTCCTAATGCACATACATTCTTGTGTTGCATTTTCAAGTCCTCTATACTCAACTTTTGTTGATGAAAGAGCAACTGTGGGTTGCCTCTTGGAAGACCATGAGATCAATTTTGTACCTGCAAAAGTAAGGTATTTAGAGGTGCTTCTCCTATAATCTTTAGAGCCTGCCCAATCTGCATGAGAGAAATTTTAATATCTATATCATATGTATATGGATAGTAAAGTCCTTCATTGATTGTTCCTTTTAAATACTTTAGGATTCTTTTAGTTGCTTCCATGTGAGGCTTCCTTGGAGTGTGCATGAACTGACTCAACACACTTACTCCATAACAAATAACTACTTTAGTTAATGTAGCATAATTTAAGCTACCAACTAGGCTCTAATAGCTAGTTACATCTTCAATTAGCTCACCTTCATGAGCACTTAAGTTCAAATTTACCTCCATGGGTGTAGCTGCAACCTTTGTATTCTCCATTTTGAATTTAGAGAGCATGTCTCCAATGTATTTTGCGAGGAACACACCTTTCTTTGTATATACCACTTCCAAACCTAGGAAGTATGTGGGCAAACCAAGATCACTATCTTGAACTCCTCCTTCATTTGAGCTTTAATCTTTGTGATTCCTTCTACATCATTTCCTGTAATGATTATATCATCCACATATACACATAGGTATATGACCTTAGAATGACTCCCCTTAATAAAGAGGGAAGGATCTACCTTGCTTACATTGAAACATTTATCCGGCAATAAGTAACAAGTCTATGATTCCAAGCTCTAGTAGCTTGCTTCAAGCCATACAAAGCTTTCCTCAACATGTACACATGTTCCGGATATAATTGATCTTCAAAATCAGGAGGTTGAGCCATATATACCTCCTGTGATATCCAACAATTTAAGAAAGCATTTTTAACATCCATATGATATATCTTCCAATTCTTGGAAGATGCAACACTCATGAGTAGTCTATAGGCATTTTTGCAACAAGTGAAAATGTTTCTTCATAATCAATGTCTTGAGTTTGTGCAAACCCTTTTGCTACAAGCCTTGCTTTGTACCTATTAATTGAACCATCAAAATTCTTTACCTTATATATCCATCTTCAACCAATGAACTTCACAGATGGTTTCTTGGGTACCAATTCCCAAGTGTGTTTTTTCTTGTAAAGCTTCTATTTCTTCTTCCATGTCACTTCTCTATTCTGGCTTCTTCTTGGATTCTTCATAAGTAAACTTTTTTTTCAATTTTTAATCCTATGCTATATATATTGAGTGTTTAGTGACCAAAGAAGTATCATATCCATACCTTTTTGGCTTCCTTTTCTCTCTAGTAGATCTTTTTATAGTTTGTTGAGATGATTCTGCCACATCTCTCAATTCCTACATTTTGGCTTTGTCTTTCGAGTTTGAAGAATTGAATTCCATACTTGGAGTCTTTTGATCATCATCAGAATCGGTTGATGCTTCAAGTGTAAGCTCATTCTTCTTCGATAATGTTGGAAAGTCTCCTTCTAGGTCATAGGGAGGTTTGATTTTCTTGCAATCATCTTCAAACCAAGATTTGTTATCATCAAACACAACATCTCTACTTACAATAAAGACTTTGTTGCTTGGATTGTATAGCCTATAACCTTTCTGATTAAGATTATAGCCAACACATATGCATTTCTCTACCTTTGGATCCAATTTGCCTCTGATTTGTGAACGCATGTGTGCGTATCCTATGCACCCAAAGATTCCACAATGATCAAGGCTAGGTCTACTTCCATTCTATGCTTCATATGGTGTCATGCAATCCAATGCTTTTGATGGAAATCTATTGATCAAGTATGTGGTTGTAGATATAGCCTCTGCCCACAAGTAGTTTCGTGGTTTCTTCTCATTTAGCATTGACCTTGTAGCCTCCATTATTATTCTATTTCTTCTCTCTACCACTCCATTTTGCTCTAGTGTTTATCTTGTAGTAATTTCTCTTTTAATTCCTCTCTTTTTGAGATAGGATCAAAGTCATGGGAGAAATATTCTTCCCCTCCATTTGACCTTAGTCTCTTCAGGGTTTTACCTATTTGATTTTCTACAAAAGCTAGGAATTTCTTGAAACATGAAAACACTTTGTCTTTATGCTTCGTAAGGTATAATATTGTCCATCTGCTACAATCACCAATGAATGACACATAGTACTTGGATCCGGAGATTGAAGGCTCCTTGTTAGGTCCGCATACATCTGTATGGACTAGCTCTAATAGATCTCCATGAATGTATCCTTTCTTTGTGAATGGTTGCCTATGTGACTTACCAAATTGAAAAGCCCTACATTTAAAGATCATATGTTGTTTGGATATGTTTGGTAGACCAAGTCCACTCTGATCCATTTTGATTTGCTTGAGAGATCTTTCACCTATGTGAGCTAATCTCTTGTGCTAAATTTCCAACTCTAATAGAGTTTGACTACCATAATTGAAAAATGCAATATTTATAGTATCTTGGAGCTCAAATGTAAATAATCTACCTAATTTCCCCGCTCTTGCTATCCTTTGGAATCCTTGATGTGGATCCTCAACAAATACTCCATTCTTTGTGAATCTGACTTGCAATCCTTTCTCAACAATTTGATCTACACTTATGAGGTTCTTGGTGATAGTTGGCACATATTATACCTTGCCCAATAGGTTCATGTTACCATATTCTCGATTGGATTTCTTGTGTCATCCCTTGTTTGGACTTCATGTGTATTCCTTGGATCCTCCAAGTCTAAGAGTACAGCTACATTCCCTGCTACATGATTTGAGCAACCCGAGTCTATATAGAATACATGTTCATTTGCTTTACCTTCCTTCATGGTCATGTTCATTAGAAGAAGTGAATCCTCTTGGGTTTGGTCATCTACATAGTTGTTGTAGTCTCTCTTTCCTCTTTATCCTCCTTGACAGTTGTTGTTGGTGTATGAACTATTATTGAATCCATTGTTATTGTTGAATCTGCCTCTGTAACTTCCATAGCCTCCTTTTTTGTAACCTCTATCTCTTTGGTTCCTGGGATTCCTAAAACAATTCTCAATGATGTGATTAGTTGGGACACATATGTCGCATGAAGATGAGCTTTGAGCTCTTCCCCTGCCTTATATTCCTCCTCTACCTCTTCCTCTTCTTCTTGAGCCTCTACCTCTACCTGCAAAGTTTGCTTGAGAGGTGCTACCTTCATGATCATAATTCTTACCTTTGCCTTTGTTATCTTTTTTCTTATGCTTATCTATATAGAGAGGG
Source organism: Ceratopteris richardii (assembly GCA_020310875.1). NCBI lineage: Eukaryota > Viridiplantae > Streptophyta > Polypodiopsida > Polypodiales > Pteridaceae > Ceratopteris > Ceratopteris richardii. The sequence goes on from CM035429.1 coordinate 53,784,811, forward strand.
CAGAGGATTGATTACCTTTTAAGTTGTTTCCATTTTTCATGAGCTTTGCCTTATGTGCAAATAGTTGTCCCATGAGGGTGTTGAAATCAGGAAGTTGCATGTCCATGTAGAGGTCCATGGGTGTGGTAAAACCTTCCCATTTGTCATCTACCTTTATTCCATTGATTACTTGCCTTACTATCTGCTCTTAATCAATGGTTTCTCAATGCTTCCAAGTTGGTATGCTATGTCCTTTATTTTTGTGAAAAAATCTGACACAATTTTCTTGTGCATCCTCTTGAGTGTGGTGAATTCCATCCACAATTGATTCTTCCTTGCCTTGGTACTTGATGAGAAGAATGCTTCAAGAGCACTCCAAGTCTCTTGTGAATTCTTGAAACTCTTGATGTGTGGAAGTAAAAAATCAGAGATTGAGTTAAGAATATATAACCTTGATAGAGCATCCTTTGAGCACCACGTATTTAACCTCTCTTGTTCTTCTTGTGTTTGTTGACCCTTGGTTTTGAGGATTAGCATCATCTCATCTCCAGATATGTAAGCATAGAGATTTCTCCCTTCAAGATAAGCTTCCATTCTAAGTGACCAGACTAAGTAGTTACCTTGATCCAATTTGTATATGGATGAAGGAAATCCATCTTCCATGTTGACTAGTTGCTCTGATACCACTGTGAGGAGATGGTGAGAAGATTCTAGAGATGAGTTGGTGCTGCACAAAACCTGCTCTACACCAACCAATCTAGCTTTATATATTCTTAGTATACTTTCTTAGCTTTACAATGATGCATTTAGAACCACCAAGTCCTTTGGAACATTGCTCTCAAATGTTTGCATCAAAACTGATAACTTCTATGTCAAAGAAATGAGAATAACCTTCTATTTTGGGAAGAGGTCTCAATATTATGCTAAGAACTCACAACATGGTATGAATTGACCAGAGAGCTTTTGCATAGATCTAATTGAAGTGTATAGCTAACTAAAGAAAGTTATTCATCAATTTAGCTACAACATACCGTTGATATATTTAGGTAGTGATGTATGTGAACACACTAGGACTGCCGGGGCACTTTTTTCCCTCTTTAGGAGGTTTTTTTCCTCCGACTTGTATATACGCCTATTGCCCTAATGGGCTACTTATCTTTGTACATTCTCTAGTAATACATTCACTATTGTGTGTTGAGTTGCTTCCTCTTCTTCCTTGTGCTGTTCGCATGCTTCCACAAACGTCTAACTCCAACAATTGGTATCAGAGCAGGTCGTCGCTTCATCTAGGGTGCCGTCGACACTCCTCCGATTGTAGTCTCAGAATCACATGAATTTTGGTGAGCATACTCAACGTGTTTTTGAGATCAAAACTACTTCGCTCTGTGGTGCCGAAATCGGGATCTAAGCTCGTTTTGGCCTCCGAATGCACTATCGTGGTGCTTGTGCAGGCTATTTCATCTTTTTGTGCCAAAGGTATATACCAGTTTCTATTTGCCAGTATAAGCGTCTTGAAGTCTGCTACAGGTCTAGCAGAATTTGTTTGGGCAGTTTTGTTCAACTTTTTGAGCTACAATCAATTTTTTGCATCAAGGTATTTTAGTCATCGACCATGGCTGAAAGCAGCGATGTATTCCGTATGTTGGCTTTTGAGGATAAGTTGGATGGTACCAACTACCTGTTATGGGCTTATACGATGCGACATGTGTTGGTTGCAAAAGGAATGTGGAACATTGTGCAGGGTGTCGAAAAACGTCCTATCACACCTGCAACTGTTACAACTGCAGGTACTGAACCTGATGCAGAAGGTGTCGACGATGATGATATTCTGCATATTCCTGTTCGTGCTACAGTTTGCTGCACCTATTGTAGAGTAGATTTGTTGGGATGGTAGAGATGCCCAGACACATGCATTGATAGCTTTGTCTGTCAAACGTGCCATTATTCCTCATATTTGCTCTTGCAGAAAAACTAAGGATGCTTGGGATACACTTACCATATTGTACCAAGCTAGGAATGAGGCTCGTGTTGATTACCTCCGGAAACAGTTGGAGAGTGAGCACATGAATGAAGGTGATTCTATAGAAAATTTCCTAACAAAGATCAAAGACTTGAAGGAACAATTGATTTTTGTTGATGAGGTTATACCAGATAGCTCACTTGTGCAGACCGTTCTGAATGGTCTTCTTGATTCATATCAGAGTTTTGCTTCTACTTTTTGGTTGATGATGAAAGGCAATCCAAATGCCTTGTCATTTGAGGAGTTAGTCTCTGTTCTGTTGCAGGAAGATCAACCCATGCAGAACAGGTCCATTATGCGAGTTGCAGATCAAGCTTTCCTGGCTAGTCAGAAGGGCAAAGGAAAATGGAGCTCTTCAACTAGTACGTAGAAATCTGCTAATTTTGCATATTCAAAGAAGGAAGATAAAGATGAGAAGAAATCAGAAAAGCAGAAATTGTTTTGTAAGTACTGTAAAGGGAATGATCATATCATAAAGAACTGTCCAAAACTGGCTGCTAAAGAGGCAAAGAACAAAGAGGCTGGAATGGTTGTTGTAGAGGCCTCCACCAAAAATAGAGTATGCTAATCTTGTGCAAGAAGAAGAATGGGCGTTTACTGCTGTCTGCAGTTTTGACCCATCTTCTCATGATCAGTGCATGTCTTCAGTAGACTCAGATGTTTGGTATTTTGATAGTGGGGCGACCAAACATATTACCTCGCAGCGCAATTTCTTCTCTTCACTCGAGCCTGCCCCTACAGGGAATACTGTTACATGTGCCAACAAATCCTCTTATCCTGTTATGGGAGTTGGTAAGATCATTTTGAATACTTCTGATGGTAGTTCTTTCACTTTGTCAGATGCTCTATTTGTGCCAGGGATCAAGAAAAACCTACTATCAGTTTTTGCATTAGCCAAGATTGGCTTGGTCATGAAATTTGTTGATGACAGGTGTACAGTTCATGATCTGTCAAATGGCGAGGTGATTATTGCTTCTGGCATTTTATGTCGTGGGTTGTATAAGCTCATAGACTATGAAAGATCTGTGAATGATTCGGCATGTGCAGTACATGATTCTCATGCTATCTCAGATACAAAGCTTTTGCATGCACACTTTGGTCATCTAAATTTTGCTAGTTTGCTATGCCTGCAGAAATCTGAAATGGTGTCCTCTTTGCCCAAACTTGAGGCACCTAGAAAACATGTTTGTGAAGGCTGTATTTTGGGCAAAATGCAGCATTTGTCCTTTCTAAAAGATGGTTCAATTCAGGTTACTCAGAAATTGCAGCTTGTACATAGTGATGTCTGTGGTCCTATGCAGACACCTTCTTTTGGGAATTATCTTTACTTCGTGACTTTCATTGATGATTTTTCCAGGCATGCATGGGTATATCCATTGACGACATAGTTCAAAGTGTTCATGTGCTTCAAACAGTTTTTGGTTTTGGCTAAAAATCTGTCAGCATGTAAAATGGGCACCCTCCATTTTGATCGAGGGGGGAATATATGTCTTCTGATTTTAATGCATTTCTGGCTGAATGTGGGATAAAACACTAGTGTACAGTGCCGTATACACCTCAACAGAATGGATTTGCTGAACGAAAGAATAGGTCACTCATGGAGATGGTGAGGTGCATGGTCAAGAGTCAGGCTTTACCACATAGTTTTTGGCTTGAGGCTGTCATGTGTGCAGCATATGCCTATCTGATTGCACATGGTTTTGAGAATAGTCCAACTGAAAGCACCTTATATGTTAAGCATGCTAATGATGTGCTTCTGATCATTTTTGTCTATGTTGACGACATGCTTCTCACTAGTCCTATTGAGATGCATATTGCTGATTTTAAGGCTGATTTGCATGCCTCATTTGAGATGTCTGATTTGGGGCATTCACATCACTATTTGGGCATTCAGTTTATGCAAGTTGATGGTGGAATGGATTTGTTTCAAACAAAATATATTGACACATTATTGCAGCGTTTTGGCCTTGATGACTGTAAGCCTATTGCCACTCCTATGGAGACAGGTTTACGATTGACTCTTCATGATGCTAGAGATGCATTTGATGCTGTTCTCTATCAACAGGCTATTGGATGCTTGATTTACGTATGCATTACTCGGCCAGATATTTGGTTTGCTGTCTCACAGATGAGCAAGTTTATGCATTGCCCTAGAATCAAGCATTGGCAGGCAGTTAAGCGCATCTTTTGCTATTTGAGTGGTACTCTGCTACTTGGGTTGTTTTATCCCAAGGGGGGATCACTACTGCTAGATTTGCATGCTTTTTCTGACTCTGATTGGGCTGGTTGCTATGACACTCGTGTGTCTACTAGTGGATTTTGCTTCATGCTTGGTAGCTCATGTATATCTTGGTTGAGCAAGATGCAGCCTACTATGGCCACTTCTAGTTGTGAGGTTGAGTATAGGGCAGCTTTCACAACGACTGTTGAGTGTGTGTGGCTCAGATGCCTTATGGATGATTTGGGTGTTGGTCAGACTTCTGCCACCACCATCTTCATTGACAGTTAGAGCGCATTGGCAGTTGCGAGGAACCCTGTGTTCCATGCTTGCACTAAGCACATTGAGGTGCATTATCACTATGTTGGGAGAGGTTCTCTGCTGGGGAGATCAGCTTGGCATATGTGCCCACGCAAGAGAACATTGCAGACCTTTTCACGAAGGCTCTGCCTAGGGAGAAGTTTGAAGCTTTCCGCAAAGCTTTGGGCTTACTTCCTTTTGAGGAGTGATTTCCACATAGCTTGGCACTTCCTTATACATGCGTGCCAGCTGCTTGTTCACCGCATCATTCCCAGGGGGGATTTGTTTATATATTTAGGTAGTGATGTGTGTGAACACACTAGGACCGCCGGGGCACTTTTTTCCCTATTTAGGAGGTTTTTTCCCCGGCTTGTATATACGCCTATCGCCCTAATGGGCTACTTATCTTTGTACATTCTCTAGTAATACATTCAATATTGTGTGTTGAGCTCCAAGCTTCTTCTTCTTCCTTGTGCTGTTCGTGTGGTTCCGCAGACGTCTAACTCCAACACATACAAGGAGAAATGAATTTAGCAAGTCAAGGGGTCATCCCGACTTTTCAAGATCTAGAAGATGTGCTGACACAATAATTTTCTTTGCTCCATATCTCAAGATCTACTTGATCTGACTTTATGAGAATTAATATGTGAACACTAGACACTTAACTCTAACTACTTAAAGTTAAAGTATGGCAAATTAATGAGTGCATGTAAAGAAATGGATTTGCCAAGTTCACTATAATAGTGAAGATGCTGGTGTAGACAATAGATAGAGATAAACTTAATGAAATGTATCAAAATGTAAATGCTATTGAACATCTGATACAGAGGGAGTGTAGTGTACTACTCATAGAAGAAGTGAGCTCAATTTATCTTCAATGAAGTAGATCAAATCCTCTCATAAATGCTCTCTTATCTCGTGACTAAACTCATGTGTATTTTACACATTTCTTGAGTTTGAATTTGAGCTTTCCCTCACCTTAAATGTGATCCTGCATTTGGGGATGTGATTGATTTGATTTCTATATCAAATGATCATGGGTTTAGCATCCTATCTTCATAAGATTCCTTATTCTCTTGACTGTTACAATTATCCAAAGTAAATAAACTAAAATTGACAAGCATAAGTTCACATGTAGGTCTCTATGTGAGGAGACAAATATATGTGTAATCCTTAATGCTTAGCAAAGCACTTAGGCTTGCTAATTTGTTGGTGCAAATCAATCACCAATTGAAGGCTTGGAAGATTAAAGGATGAAGGAAGAATCAATTCTTAAAGTTTGGAAGAAGATTACATTCAGAGGATAAGAGAAGTGTACACATATGTACATTAGTATAGTCATAGATGACTTAGATCTTTTGTTTAGTAAGAATCATGTACAAATTTATCTATAAATACTTTGAGAAAAGTCGGGGCAAGTATGAGAGCATATGTGACAATAGTTAGAAGCCAAGAATGAGGAAGTTAGATGTCATGAGATAGAGGAAAAGTTAGTTGAGTTAGCTCTCATCACTCAACTGTAAATTTTCCTGAGTAATTGAAAATTTTTGCGCCCGATGTTTCTGCGTGTTCTCCTTCCACAGTAGATCAATTGTGAAATGCTTTTGTACAAGTCTAAGTTGAGAGTTGCTTGACCTCTGTACAAAGTTTTAGCTTTCAATTGTAATCAGGCTTAGAGAATTAAGTGTAGGAACATTCATATGTGAAGTGTATTCACAGGTTCCTAAAACAGGCGCAGATTTCGAACTTAATGTTTTGATCATTTCTCCTAGCACAGTTTAAAGTTTTGCATGAGTGAAGGCTTAATCTTTAAGTTGAGAGATAAGCTACTCATGGCTAGAAGCGTTTTGGAAAACGGGTTCTATTTAAGGAGAACCAAGTCTTAAAAGTTGCAGGTGTAAAATCGACTGTTCTGAATAACAGTTTCTGACATAGGTAACTTGAGAAGTTGATTTCTCAAGTTATACTCAATCTTTTGAAGTAATTCAACTTGGAGGAGATGCGCAATCTCTAGGAGATACTTCGTACAAAGTTTCATCAAAAACTTTACAGATTTGATAGGTCAATGTGGAGAAATAGTGCAGCAGACTTTTCTGTGTTTCATCTTCTTCACAGATTTGTTAACCTTTTGATAGTTAGTAATTGATCCTCTAAATTAGTGGAAGGTTTTGACTTATTCTTGGTATAGAGGTGTTCTAATCACAAGAATAAGTTGTTCTTTTGGAGATTAACACTCTCCATCAGTGGTATCAGAGCAGGAGATATCAAATTGAGGAAAGGAGGATCCCGATTGCTGCAGATTCAAGAAATTCAACACTTGAAGGACTAAGAAGTGAAAGCTTGGAGTCAAAGCTTGAGGAGAAGACTATTTGACATCAAGGAAGGCAAAAGGAGTCTAATTCGAAGTAAAGGTACATACATTGTTTGTAAAGCTTGAAGATTTCAATACACAGGTGGACACAAGATGGGAGAAAGCTTGCAAATTGATAAGCTAGATAGGGAGAACTATCCAGCATGGTCCATGAGGATGGAAGCACACCTCATGAGCAAAGATCTTATATCATTTATTACAGGAGATGAAGAAAAACCTGAGTTTGCAGATCCTAGTATTCCTACTAGGGAAGAGCTTGCAATGTTGAAGACTTGGATGAGAAAGGATGCTCAAGCAAGGAGTATCATCTACATGGCTGTAAATGATTACCTTTTACCTCACATCAGAGGTTTGGAAAGTGCTACAGATGTTTGGAATGCCTTGGAAGAGCATTTCCAAAATACAACTAAGTCAAGGAAGTCCTCACTATGGGCTGAGTTCACAACCTTCAAGAAGAAGAGCTCACAATCAATTTCAGATTATGTGGCAAGGATGAAAGATATTGCAGATAGCTTGGGAGCAGTGGATGAAGACATTGAAGAAGAAAAGTTGGTAAGACAAATACTTACAGGTTTGAGAGGAGATGAGAAGTGGAAGCCTTTTATATTGTCCATAGAATTGTCACTTGATCACTTTACTCCTGATCTTAATCAATTGCTAGGACACATGCTAACCTTTGAGCAGGATCTTAAAGGAGACAATGATAGAAGTACAAGTCAAGCTATGTACTCCAAGGACAAGAAAAAGAATGGCAAGGGAAAGCAATCAAATGATGATGAAGGGAATTCAAATCAAGCTAACTTCACAAAGGGAAAGATGAATTTCAGAGGTAAAGGAAGAGGAGGTAAGAACAAAGATAATGCTAAAGCTTGTTGGATTTGTGGCAGAACAAATCATTTGGCAAATGATTGTTGGTATAACAATCAAAATGGTGGAAACAATAATCAGAATTATAACCAAAGAGGTAGAGGAGGCAGAAACCAAAGAGGTAATTTTAGAGGAAGAGGAGGTAGGACATCATATGGTAGAGGAGGTGGAAGAAACTTCCAATCTCAGTCCTACAACAATAATTATTACAATTATGCATCAGATCAGAAGGATGACATGACTCTTATCTTGAATGCAACTCATGAATCAATGGGAGAAGATCAAAGAGTGTTTTATATTGACTCAGGATGCAGCAACCATCTGAGTGGGAATCTATCTTTGATGACTGATATGGAAGCAAGGGTGAATGGACATACAGTTCAAACAGGTGACAATACCAAACATAAAGTGGAGAGCATTGGATCAGTGAAGACAAAGAGTGGAAGTACACTTCTGAGCAAGGTACTTTATGTTCCTACTATTCCTAAAAATTTGATAAGTGTAGGGCAAATTGTGGAGAAAGGATATGAGGTAAGATTCACAAATGATGGTGTTTATGTACAAGATCCAAATCAGGGATATAGAAACATAATTGCAGGAAAAAAGGAAGGAAGATTGTTCACTCTCAAAGTCCAAGGTAATGTGGGACATGCATTATTTACCTATGGAAGTCAAAAGGTATCTGTATTAGACCTATGGCATAAAAGGCTAGGTCATTTCAATGAGAGAGCTATAAAGGAGATGTCAAAGAATCAGGTGGTGCTTGGATTGCCAAACATTGAAGGGCAACATATGGTGTACAAGTGTGAAGCTTGTCAATTAGGTAAAGCACATAAGAGTTCTTATAACAAATCAGGGTACAAGCATTCAAATATGCTTGAATTGGTTCATACAGATGTATGGGGTCCCTCAAGGGACTATAGCATAAATGGATCCAGATATTATGTGTTGTTTGTTGATGATGCAACCAGGTGGATTACTTTGTATGTAATCAAGGATAAATCAGAAGTTTTCAAGACATTCAAACATTTTCATGCCTATGCAGAAAGGATCACAGGGCAAAAGCTCAAGAGGTTAAGATCAGATGGAGGGGGAGAGTATTTCTCTAAAGAGTTTGATGATTATTTGTGGAATGCAGGTATCAAAAGAGAAGTAACTTGCAGGTACTCCCCTCAACAGAATGGAGTAGCAGAAAGGAGGAATAGGACTCTTGTAGAGTTTGCAAGAGCCATGATGAAGGAAAAGAATTGTCCAAACTACTTATGGGCAGAAGCCATTAACACTGCAACATATCTTGTGAATAGGTTGCCTTGTAAAGCTTTGGATGGAGGAACCCCTTATGAAGCATGGTGGGGTAAGAAGCCTAGTCTTGATCATTGTAAAGTATTTGGATGTATTGCATATGCTTATGTTCCTTCACAATTAAGACATAAGCTAGAACCAAAAGCAGAGAAGTATGTGTTTATTGGATATGATGATAGACAGATGGGTTACAGGTTGTGGAGTCCATCCACAAAGCAATTTCTTGTTACTAAAGATGTGACATTTGATGAGCAAAATATATGGTATACAGGATCACCAAATGAGTTTGCAGGTGTTGAAGAAATTCAAAGGAAAGGGAAGGCAAAGGTAAAAGTATGTGAAGAAATTGTTGATGAAGTTGACTCTAGAAGTAGAGTGCAGGATCATGTAGAAGAAGGGCCAAGATTTGATCCAGAATCAAATGAGGCTGAAACTTCAAGAAGTGCAGAAATCAGAAGATCTACAAGGGAAAGGAAAGAACCTATAAGGTATAGTTATGATACATCTTTCCTAACAACAAAAGATTATACTTACATTGTGAAAACAGAAGAAGATCCAACCACTTATGAAGAAGCCAAAGGTAAACAGAATTGGGAGAAGGCAATGCAGGAAGAGTATGATGCTCTACTTGAAAATGAAACTTGGGAACTAGTACCAAGACCAAAGAATCAGAAGGTCATTGGATGTAAGTGGGTATATAAAACAAAGAGGTTTGCAGATGGTAAGGTGTCTAGATATAAGGCTAGACTTGTGGTCAAAGGTTATGCCCAAACTTATGGGGTAGATTATGATGAAACCTTTAGTCCTGTTGCTAAGATGTCTACAATTAGGACATTGATTGCTATTGCTGCTTGCAAGGGATGGAAATTATCACAATTGGATGTGAAAAATGCATTTTTAAATGGATACATTGCAGATGAAGTATATATGGAGCAACCAAAAGGCTTCATGGAATCAATTGGATCAGAGTATGTGTGTAAGCTCAAGAGAGCTTTATATGGGTTGAAGCAAGCCCCAAGAGCTTGGAATTACAGATTGGTCAAGTTCTTGAATGAATGTGGATTTCAAGCATCAAAGGCAGATAGTAGCTTGCTAGTGAAGGCAAGTGAAAATGGATACATTTACATGTGCATTTATGTTGATGATATTATTGTTACAGGAACAGATGCTCAAGGAATCAATGAACTCAAAAGACAAATAGAGAAGGAGTTTAAGATAAGTGATTTGGGAAGCTTATCTTATTTTCTAGGAATGCAGATTGTGTATACTCAACATGGAGTATATGTTTCACAAGAGAGATACTTGAAGAATCTTCTAGTCAAGTTTAACATGGAAGATTGCAAGACCTCAACTACACCATTGGAGGTAAATCATAAATTAAGCAGGTATGGAGGTGAAGAGTTCAATGATATGAAGAAATATCAGAGTTTGGTAGGTAGTTTAATCTATGCTACCTTGACAAGGCCAGATCTATCATATGCAGTAGGTGTGTTGTCACAATTTATGCATTGTCCAAAGAAGACTCATTGGATTGCAGCCCAAAGGGTACTCAGATATATCAAAGGAACCCTAAGTGAAGGTTTGTATTATGGTTTCACTTCTGACACAAGAATCAAAGTGTTTAGTGATGCAGATTGGGCAGGTGACTCAGATGATAGAAGGTCTACTCATGGGTATCTCTGTTATGTTGGAGATAAGCTAGTTTCTTGGTGTTCAAAGAAGCAACATACAGTTGCTTTATCATCCACAGAAGCTGAGTATAAGGGAATGGTAGAAGCTGCAAAGGAAGTGATATGGTTGAAGACCTTTATGAAAAGTTTTGAGATTGATCATAGTATTCCAATAATTTTTGGAGACAATATGAGTTCTTTGTATTTGGCAGCTAACCCTGTTTTTCATGCCAGGACTAAGCATATAGAGATTCAGTATCATTTCTTGAGGGAAAAGGTACTAGATAAAGAGATTGAAGTGATGTACACTCCAACAAAAGAACAAGTGGCAGATATGATGACAAAGAGCTTGGATGGACCTAAGTTACAAAGGTTCAAAGACATGGCAAGTATAAAGAAGACAAAGAAAACCTCAATTGATGATTGAGGGGGAGCTGTTGGTGCAAATCAATCACCAATTGAAGGCTTGGAAGATTAAAGGATGAAGGAAGAATCAATTCTTAAAGTTTGGAAGAAGATTACATTCAGAGGATAAGAGAAGTGTACACATATGTACATTAGTATAGTCATAGATGACTTAGATCTTTTGTTTAGTAAGAATCATGTACAAATTTATCTATAAATACTTTGAGAAAAGTCGGGGCAAGTATGAGAGCATATGTGACAATAGTTAGAAGCCAAGAATGAGGAAGTTAGATGTCATGAGATAGAGGAAAAGTTAGTTGAGTTAGCTCTCATCACTCAACTGTAAATTTTCCTGAGTAATTGAAAATTTTTGCGCCCGATGTTTCTGCGTGTTCTCCTTCCACAGTAGATCAATTGTGAAATGCTTTTGTACAAGTCTAAGTTGAGAGTTGCTTGACCTCTGTACAAAGTTTTAGCTTTCAATTGTAATCAGGCTTAGAGAATTAAGTGTAGGAACATTCATATGTGAAGTGTATTCACAGGTTCCTAAAACAGGCGCAGATTTTGAACTTAATGTTTTGATCATTTCTCCTAGCACAGTTTAAAGTTTTGCATGAGTGAAGGCTTAATCTTTAAGTTGAGAGATAAGCTACTCATGGCTAGAAGCGTTTTGGAAAACGGGTTCTATTCAAGGAGAACCAAGTCTTAAAAGTTGCAGGTGTAAAATCGACTGTTCTGAATAACAGTTTCTGACATAGGTAACTTGAGAAGTTGATTTCTCAAGTTATACTCAATCTTTTGAAGTAATTCAACTTGGAGGAGATGCGCAATCTCTAGGAGATACTTCGTACAAAGTTTCATAAAAAACTTTACAGATTTAATAGGTCAATGTGGAGAAATAGTGCAGCAGACTTTTCTGTGTTTCATCTTCTTCACAGATTTGTTAACCTTTTGATAGTTAGTAATTGATCCTCTAAATTAGTGGAAGGTTTTGACTTATTCTTGGTATAGAGGTGTTCTAATCACAAGAATAAGTTGTTCTTTTGGAGATTAACACTCTCCATCATAATTGCACCAACACCATTGCACCTAGAAGATAATGTTTACTTCAAAGAGTTGGATTGTGAAAGTGTAGAGGAGCCTTGGAAGAAGTTATGCAATACATATGAAAAAGAAACGACATCAAATAAATTGTATCAGATGAGTAAGTTATATGACCTTTGCATGGACACGAATAGTGTTGCTCATCATATGAATGATTTTCATGCTATATTCTCTCAATTATATGCTTTAAAAGTTGAGAGGGATAATTAATTGAAAGTAGTCTTTTTGTTATGCACGTTGCCATCATCATGGGATACATTTTGTGTAGATGTTATCAATAGTGCACCTAGTGGTAATCTAGTTTATGATGACATATGTGGTTGACTGAGGGGATTCATAGAAAATCTATGGTTGGCACTCAAAGTAGATATGCATATAATGTTCGTGATTCTTAAGAATGAAAGAATAAAAAATGTGGCGGGAGCAAGAACAAGGAAAAGAATGGTCAACGAAATAAGAGTAGAAGTAAATCAAGCAAGAGGGATATCGAATGCCATTTTTTTCATAAGAAAGGACACATGAATAAAGACTGCTATGCATTAAAAATGCTAAAGGTAAAGGGAAAAATGTTGATGGGCATGTTAAATAGCTACTTGCACCATCTACTTTGACTATGAAGTTTGATGAAATTAATGCTATTTTTGATGATGATGATGTCTTGACACGATAGTATTGTGCCCACTGAGGCTCTTATAGCTGATTCTTTTTCCCACACATGGTTGCTAGATTTTGGTGCTTCTTTCCATGTGACACCACATAGAGAATGGTTCTCTACTCATGCAACAAATGCTCTTGGTATCTTGAGATGTGATAACTCTTACTAGTGTGACATTGTGAGGATTAGAGATATGGTTGTGTAGTTCATAGATGGTTCAAAATTTACTATGCATAATGTATGCCGTGTACCTCAGTTAGCATGGAGTTTGATGTCAATTGATCCACTTAATGACTTGGGTTACAAGGTGGTTTTCTATGCTCAATCCTTTTGCACATCAAAGGGCAATATGATTATTGAAAAAGGAAGCAAAGTTATATCATTTTATCATTTATTTGTATCATAGAAGAACACTTGTTAGTTATTACTAAACCTATGGCTTGTATTTGACATGGCCATTTAGGACACATATCTCATAGTGGAATGGAAAATATTTCTCGTTCTTGCTAATTACGTGTGTTATCTTTCTTTGATTTTTCATTTTGTGAGCATTGTCAATATGAAAAGCAAATCAAGAATGTGCATAAGAGGCACATTTACTCTTCAATTCATCCTTTAGATCTTGTTCATACAGATGTGTGTGGTCCTATGCCCACAAGGTCATTAGGTGGTTCTCTTTACTTTGTCACTTTCATAGATGATGCTACTAGAAAAGTCTGGGTATATCCTATCAAATCAAAGGATGAGGTATTCCGTATTTTCAAAAAATGGCTTTCTTTAGTAGAGACTAAAAAAGGAAAAAAGATCAAGGATTTATGTTTAGATAATGGGGGTGAGTATACCCACATGAATTCAGCCTTTTATGTCAGTCTAGAGGAATTCCATAGAGACTTTATAGCTTCTTATACCCTATCACAGAATGCTATAGCTAAAAGGATGAATATAACTATTTAGGATAGAGTAGTCTCTATCGTGCATCATGTAAACCTTTCAAAAGTCTTTTGGATAGAAGTAGTATTGAATCTAGTTCATGTGATTAACCTTTGACCTAGTACTTCCAAAGGTCTGAAAGTGGCACAAGAATTATGGATAGGGAAACCACCATATTATGATTATCTTTGACTTTTTGGGTGTGAAGCCTATGTTCATATACCCAAGAATCTTAGAAAAAAGTTGGACCATAAGTCAAAGAAATGCATTTTTATTGGATATGCTCGGGAAGGATAATTTAGAGATCTCTTATGGGAGCTTAAAACATGATCACTGATCAGAAGTAGTAATGTCATTTTCAATAAGTCTAATACGCATAAACAACCTATTTGTTGGATGTTAAGAAGCATTTCAAACTCAAGAGTGTCCAAACATGCCCCAAGTCTCACCTTCCACATAATTCACAATCAAAGAAGGATAATTTCCGGATTTGGAGGCATCAAATCATGTCTACAATGGAAGAAGAAATAGGTCACCTTTTGATATGATTAGACCTCACTTTTTGACAATATGTATATGTTTTTATTTGGTCAAAAGGTTAGTATGTGACCTTTGAAGCCTCTAATGAGTTGTATTATGATTTAGAGTCATGGAAATGCATGCTCAAGCTGCCCCCTTGCTTAAGCACACCCCCTACAAACTGTTCTCTGCATATTTTGAAAAGATTGCATTTTATACACTCTATCTCTCTAGATGATCTTGGTAGACCCCCTCTTATTGTAATTGTTGTTTTTTACTTCATTCTGAATCCATTTCTAGGGATTTTTGTCTTTTTACAAAGCTTATAAGTTCTAATTTGAGTAATATAAGTCTTCAAATCATCGCTTGTAGAGTTTTAGAGAAACGTTGAGAACATTATATGTATAGTTAGTTAATACTTTGTGAAGAGATCAAGTGGTCTACTTTGATGCAGTCACTTGAGGCAACATCTAGTGTCCAACAAAGTAAGTTTACTCTCATTGGAAAGATCTATAAGTCTAGTTTGAGTATGAAAAGATTCATTTGTATTCAGCACATGTACTTAGAGAAACATGGAACATAAGAATGGGTAGTGCCATAGCCATGTGGCCAAATGGACTACTTGAAAATTTTTGGTGTCTCGAAGATTCACTTCTCGAACAAGCACTTCACGAGTATCCTTACTTGAATAGTCATCAACACTATGCATAGGGGTGAAATCGAGCTTATGCTCAATGACACATTCCTTAGTCCATCCCTTTGGAATATCTAGAAATGGGAGGTCTTCTTTGGACCTAGGTTCAAAATTAGCCTCCTCATATGCCTCCACAACTTTGAAACTTCCTAGTCTTGCATCCATAAAATTATCAAATTCTTCATATGTACCTTTCTTCTCTTTACATAATAGTGTAGTGGTGCTTGTTGGAAATTTTTGACCACCCTAGTCTGGTGGCTCAATTGGACGTCTCTACTTTTTCTAGAGGTGCCCACAAAAAATAAGCTTGACCACCTTGCTCAAGAGAAGTAGTGAATTCCATAGAGAGAATTAGCCCATTTTGGCCCAGAGAAGCCTCCTTGTCTACTTGGACACTACCTGCTAGGTGCCCAACTTGGGCCTCGTGATGCCCACTTGGCCACCTTGGGAAAGGTGTCCAACTTGGGCTTCATGGCACCCAATTTTAGAGAGATGTCCAACTTGGGATTCATGGCACCCAATTTGAAAGAAGTGCCCAACTTAGGCTTCAGGGTGCCCAATTTTTGCTTCTTCATCTAGTTTCTTGTATTCACATGTATAACCTTTTTCCTTATTGTGCAAGTGTAAAATATCATTTTTTTCCTCTTTTTGGCCTCCTTGTGCTACTTCTATAGAGTCCTCATTTATCTCACATATTTCCATTTTGTAGCATTTTGCACTCCTCATCATCCAATTTAAAAATATATAATCTTCAAGAGGTAAAGAAGGCATTACGTGTCAATTGTATACGTAGTAGCCTTGCTAGTGTCGGATCCTTCATCCAGGTGTATATGTAGTTGATTGTTAGCCTTCATAGAAATCCACAAGGGGTTCCTTCCCCAATCTTGCAATGCTTTTGCTTGCCTCAACCAAGGCCTTCCCAAGAGTAGAGGATAAGAGGTTTCCTGTGGTAGGGCAATAACAACAAAATCTAAGAGAAGCTGACAACCCTACACCATCATATGCTGAGTGGCATAACCTGATGTTGATCGGATGATGTGACAGTAAAGGGTGTTGCCTTGGTGAGGTCCAAATTTAATTTCTTCATTGTAAAATTGGGCATCAGATTGATGTGAGAGCCTCCATCTACAATAACTATCAAAACTTTGTCTTTCATGGAAACAAACAATCTAGAGCTTTTGTAATGTGCTAGTGGTGCAGGAGGAAAATCCACCATGAACCCATCTATACTAGGTGGTGACATATCATTTCACACATTTGCATGCATTTTTATAAGCTAGAATAGATTGACCTTGTGCTGAATTCCCCTCAAAATTTCCTCAATGTTTACCTCCTGAGTAGTTTCTTGAGGGCGAGTAGGTTGATCTTTCAGTGACATCCTTACTGTGTCATAGGCCTTGTCAATGGTGAGTGCCTCCTCCAAACTAGCCGTCTTGCCTTCTTCTCTTCCTTGACTCCATGTTTCTCTTCTACACATGTTGTTGTCACTTGCCTAACCCTAGTCATAAGCACTGTGGATGATGAAATAGGATAAGATTGCGGGGTCATACCTTCTTCTTTTGGAGACATTGCAATCATTGGATTGGTGCGAGGCAATTGCGAGGAAAATCCCTTGTATAATGATCCTTGGCATCAGGACAATGTTGACACAGAGGTGCACCCTTGGGTAGAGAGCATTTGCCTTATTTTGCAAGCTCATATAGGTGAAAGGGCTCTAAAGCAAATTAATAGGGATCAAAGTGTGCTTGGTCTACCAAACATATCCAAACAACACGTGATATACAAATGTGGTGCCTATCAATTTGGAAAGTCTCACAGGAAACCATTCACAAAGAAGGGATACATTCATGGAGATCTATTGGAGCTAGTCCATACAGATGTATGAGGGCCAAGCAAGGAATTCATTTTCTTCCTTAAAATAGGGTGAGTGAGATGCTAAATGCCACACTTGCATATTGAATTCCTTGAAATAAGGTAAGTAGTTGCCTATTATGCCATTCAAGTTTTCCCAACTTGATGTAGATGATATCCTTTAAATAAGGCAATGCCTAGTATTCCATAGCTTTACAAATTGGTCTTGTACCAAAGTGAGTGATCTATTGCACACTTCTCACCATTGGAAGGAGGTTGTAGTGTTTTGATTTTCTAGGCTTTTCACAAATATTTTTGAGGTTTTAATTGGTTTTTCTTCTTTCGGGTGCTTCATTAAATAGTTCTTCAGAAAGAGTTTTAGAATCAGACTATTGCCCTCAAAAGCATGGTGCCATTGCCATCTACTTTGTTACCTTTTATTACGTTACCGAGTCCTCCTTCAAATGGTGCCTTAGGTTGTCTTCATTAATGATGATGCTCCATGATTTTGGCTTTGGAGCCCTCTCCTTCTTGATATCCCTCTATACCTTTGATGGATTCACTATGTCTACTGCCTTGCTTGATATCATCTTGATGTCTCTGCATTGTTTGATGTCTTCTTTGTGGTGTTGATGACTTCTTGATATCCCTCCCCCCCATGCCCATAAGATGAGGGGTCACCCAAGCGAGACCCCCATGCCCCAAGTGAAAGGGGTCTCCAATGTGTGGCCCTACCCTCCCAACAAGAGATGCCCAACAAAAAAGTTACATGAAATACTATAGAAACATTAGCCACCAAGGGAAGGGTATACCAACAACTTCAACAATACATGCTTCAATAATACATGGCCAACCAGTTTTCACATGTTCACATGACTTAGTAAGATCCTCCAATATACACAATATAAAAGGCTAGAGCTTTAAATTTGTTAAAGGAAAAAAGGAGAGCTCAAATTCCACAAATTTGAAGTGGTTGAGATTGAGAATCAATCAATCAATCAATCACCAAAAAGTAGACTAGATTAGATCTTTAATTGTCCTAGATTGTATGAAAGTGAATCGATTCTCTTCAACAACTTATCCTGCCTTGATTCAAATTCAAAACCCACTTATAGAAGTTCTAGAACACTTCAATATTCTACATAAATACTTCAAATCACTTGTACGTTACATTGAAGGAATATATGTACACTTTGGGTTATCATTATGTTGCTCCATTTCTCTGCACCATCTTTTTCAACAACATTGAACTTAAAGAGGCTGCTGATCTATCTACAGAGATCCAAATTGGATGATTGAGAATTCATTAGAAAGGTATTAGTGTCCAATTTATGTATACAAATTTGTAAAGAGTTTGATTGAGTAAAGGTTTAGAAATTGCAATTTTACTATCTCGGGGTCTATCTCTACATAACCTTGAAACTTAAAAAATCGGGGGTACCTCTATTGAGTGTTAAGTTCATTCCATAAGCATATCTTGCTTATTACTTGTACTATTGTGCATTTTAGAAACTGAACCCTATGTATAAAATTCCTCTAAAAGGAATGTTCCAATCGTAATCATGTTGTCTTCTATGAGGATTTGAAGTTGATTGTTTCATCCAAAGATATCAAGTTTTTTGAGCTAGTCAATATGCAAACCTATCTATTTTGTATCAACTCTCTCCTTGATGCTCGAAAGTATGTATTAGATTTTATTGCACTAATCACATTCCTATAAGTTCTGTTTGGATCATCAAAATCTCAAGGGCTGGTCCTCTGCTGGTTGTTTGGACCAAACTTCATCACTTCACAACTAATGTTTCTACCCCCTACAAGCTTCTCCAAGTTCTCTCAATATATGCCTCTAGAAGCTCCATAACCACCTCTGTTGTATCCTCTTCCTCTTTGATTCGTTGGGTTTTAGCACATTATTATGAAATTCATCAATGGAATCAAGGATGATAATAAATGGGAAGCTTTCACTACATCCATGGAACTATACATGGATATGCACGTGCCATACTTCAACACTCTCATGGTCTAAATCTTCACTTAGTGAGTCTAAACTTATGAAATGTTGAGAACCAGAAAGGTAAAAAGTTCTCTTCCCTTTACATAGATAAAAGAAAAAGCAAAGATTACCAAGGAAAAGGTAAAATGGTTGCTGATGAAGGAAGCACTACCTTTGCAGGTAGAGGTAGAAGCTCAAGAGGAAGAGCTAGAGGAAGAAGACAAGGTAGGGGAAGAGCTCAAAGCTCCTCCCCTTGTGCCATATGTAGCCTATAGAATCACATCACAGAAAATTGCTCTAATGCTCCCAAGATTTTCTACAATGTCCTTCATCTGGGCTACAAAATCAGTCACACTTTTCTTGGACATCTTCTTGAGTGTTGTGAACTTCATCCACAATTGGTCTTCCTGAGTTTGATACTTGAGGAGAAGAATGCTTCCAAAGCATTCCATGTATCTTGAGATGTCTTAAGTCATATTATGAGGAAGTAAGAAAGCATATATGGATTTTAGAATATATGAACTTGCCGAAGCATCCTTTGCACACAATGTATTTAAGCTTTCCTCCTCCTCTTGATTTGGTTGACCTTCGTTTTTGAGTACATGCATCTATCCATATCTTGAGATATATCCATATAGATTCTCCCTCTTTCAACTAAGCCTCCATCCTTAGAGACCATTAAGAGTATTTTTTCACTCCAATTTGTGAATTAATGAGGGGAATCCATCACCAATAATGTCCAATCTATGACTATGTTGTGATACCACTGTGAGGAGTGATGGATAATGCATAGAGATGAGAGGATCTTGGCAAAAACCTACTTCAAAATAGACTAAGTAACTCTAGAGAACCTCAATAACTCCCTAAGCTTCCAATATACACATTTATATCAGCATATTACTTTATAACATCATTCTCAAAACTCTATGTCAAAATAGATAAATTTTGAGTACAAATCAACTTGAGAAAACCTTCTATTTATGAAAGAAGGCACTTAGTATTTCACTCACGACTCACATCCTGATATGAATTAACTTGAGACCTCTTGAAAATTTTCAAAGGAAGTTTTAAGTGAGATATAACAAGTTATTTTGCTCATAACTATTGGTTGATTCCACCTGAAAGAGATTCAAATGTTTAGGAGTTGATTTGATTTTTGAATTCAAGTAAAGTCGTGGTATTCGGCTCCCAATGTGTCCATTAGATTCTCTCCAAAAACCTCTTTTACGTTTGACAAGGATAAATCGTGATATTAACCTTTGGAGCTCATTAAATATATGATGCCATGAGTATAAAATTAAGCCTCAAATATGAGGACAAATCCTAATGCATAAGCCAAGCATTCAGGCTTGTTCCATGCACCAACAAAAGTACTTTCATATGGCATTAAAAAGACACCCTCATGAATTTTTGGTGATCATCTTAAATTGAGAATTTTTGACCACTTGGCGATGGTATCAACGTAGCCATTCTTGATTGCACCAAGAATGGGTTCCACTGAAGTACTCGTGATTGCATCGGTCAACAATAGTATCATCATTAAGCTTTGCTAAGTGTTCAAGAATTATTAGGGCCAAGTTTCATTGATGGAAGCATTAGATTAATCATAAAGTTTGTTTCAATGATTGCTTTGATGAGATTTCACTGATCCTAGTATACACTGATTGAGGGCAGCCCTCGACATATTTTGCAGATCCAATGGTTGGCAACATCGATCTTAGCAATAGTATCTAGTGCCAAGTAGACTATTGCATCAAATAAAGGACCTTCTATTTTTAGAAAGAGTATGAAGGGAGAGTTTTTTCTTTCTTTTTCTGCATTTGCATCAAGAATTTCTCTATACTTGGTGATTGCATATAAGGGAAAACTACAATCGGTGTGTCTGACTTTGTTGTTATGGAAATGAGGAATTTTGGTGATGATTAGAGTTTAGGGACTTCATCAATTCTTTTTGTGGCCTTGTTCTGAATATGGAGAACTTGTTCATAAAAGGAGTAGTTGCTTGTAACCTCCTATCAGAGCATTAGAGGAAGAAATTGATACTAAGCAGGTCTTAGCTAAAGTAATGACCATTGATGGACCCGTTTTTGGGCTTGCATCATTGGGGATGACTTCGATTGTAGTTGGAAGACTTTCAACATCTAAAGCATCGAAATGGGTGTTCCATCATCACTAACACAAAGTTGTGGTAGAGGCAATTTGGCAAGACTGCTTTGGAAGGCACAAGAGGTTGCATCCCAAAGCACTCTCCAACATATTGTTGGATCGTGTCGATTGCATCTCGAGAGGAGCTCATCCATTTTTGCTACCGACATCATCAAAGTGTTGTCTTGACTACTTATTTCCTAAATTTAGAAATGGCAAAAGGATAAAATAGGAGTTGATACTCCATACATCCGAAAGCTCTGTACATCCATAGTCTTTGAACATGAGAAAGCAAGAAATGTGCATCCATAAGCAAACGTTTTTAATGGTTGCATCAAGGGTTTGAGTTTACTCTTGTGAGAGTCAATCATATTCAATTCTTGTGTTCATAAAAGCAATTTCATCACCTGGGATACTTCGTGTAGGAAGTCTTTGCATATAGTGCACTCAAAAGAGCATAGTTCTAAAAGGGGGAAATGCTAGGAAAAGTGCAAGACCTTATAGAGGAATAGTGTAGTGTCAAAAGAAAACCCCATTGAGACTAGGAATGTGCTACATTCTATCAAATCTTTGACTAAAGAACCTTATGATAATACAATAGAAAACCAAAACAATGATGAGATATACATTATTTTAGTAATCCCCAAAGTAGAATAGAAGTGGCCTGAATACTTATGGGATACGGATCAAGAGTCCAGATGGAAGAAAGAGAGAAAAGATGGAGAAGGAACATAGCTGAAACAGGTTCACGATTTTGACATATCTCAATTCTTTGATTATCCCTTGAACATGAGTGCTTCATTAATCAATCCATTAGCAAGAGCGGAAGAAGAAGATGAAGATCTCATGGGGTTTCCATAGTACATGGGAGAATATGAAAGAGATTCTGTAGTGAAGAAGGAAACTTCCATAAGCTTTTTTATTGTCCAAAGAAACAGAGAGTACATAGAGCATGGAATAATTGAAGAAAACCCAAGTAAACTGTATGTTAAATGTAGAGGAACTATTGCACACAAAGCCACACTTATGGAAAAAAATGGCCAAACATGTGGATCCAATCTCCACTCAGATTAAACCTTTAGAGTCTAAACCTAAATAAGATAGTTTGAGTGTGAAGCAAGTGCCAATTGACAAGGTATGATAATATAGTGAAGGATATGAGGGCAATACTTGCCTACCTATCTCGTTCAACATGCATACTACAAAAAGAATTTTAGATAGTGGAGTAGGTGTGGAAATAACCACTAAATCCCTATGGAATAAGTGAGGAAAACCTACATTGCACCCCACTCATCCAAAATTACAATTGGGCCATTTGTTTTCTAGAGAATGTAAAATTGAATACTCATAGAGTTGATTTTCATCATACTCTAGTTGTTTATAACTTCAACCAAGCAAGCAACTATGAGATGATTCTAGGAATGTGACTCATGTGCCAATTGAAAGTGGTGCAAGATTGGAGTAGCAATGCTCTTTACTTGCAACACATAACAATAACAACTAGAATAGATCTTCATACATTTGATCATAGAGACATCCCTCCTATCCAATGGAATAAAATACACAAAGAGGTGGATGATTTTGTCTCATAGAAATCATTAGAATTTGAAACTTGGATGGAAACTTGCAGGTTTGTAGGCATGCTCACACAAAAGATCAATGATAAGCACAAAGAGATCCTACTAACTTGATATTTCAAGATAGATTTGTAGAAGATCAAGCTTAGTTTCCTCAAAATATCAATGAAGAAGAATTTGAACCTCACGATTGGATGCAAACCCTAGCCAACATGGACATTTATGATAATGGGAAAACTTTAACAAAACATTGATTCTAAAAGATATGATCTTAATGGATTGTTCATGCTAAGGGTTCTTGAAATGACCCTCTTGAATGTTTCAAGGAGTACAAGGTAGAAATTCAAAAAGTGATAGATTTGAGACCTAAGCAAGAGGCCAAAGTAGGAGAATCTTATGAAAACCAAGAAATGAAGAAGAAAGTAGTAGTCACTATGGAAGACAGATAGGAAAACTGCACTTATATTGGGAATGATGTATCTGAAATGAAAGAGACTCAATCGAAAGAGTTGTTCCAACAATATACAGATATTTAATTGGTCATATAAAGGTTTAAAGGGCATTGATCCTCAAATTTTTGCCCATAGAATCCCCTCAAAAAAAGTTCTTACAATTACAATGATGTATAATTGGAAAAAAAAAAAGGATGCAATTGATAAAACCTTAGAGACAAGTTTCATTTATGAGATTGAGCAGACCAAATGAGTGTCCCCCATAGTTGTGCCCAAGAAAATGGCAAGCTAAAAGTTTTCATCAATCTAAAAAAACCTTCCTGCTGCTACCATTAGGGATAGTTATCCACTTGTGATTACTAATTATCCTTTCAAAGGGGTAGCACATAAAGATGTTTACAAATTTTTAAAGGATTTCTTAGGCTACAATCAAGTCATGATTCTACCTCAAGATCAACACAAGACTATCTTTGCTATTGATTGGGGAATATATGCATTCAAATTTATGCGATATGGTCTAACAAATACGCTTACAACTTTCCAAAGAGTGATGTGTCATGTTTTTAAGGAATGCCTTAAAAAATCTTTAGAAGTTTATATAGATAACTTATGTGCATATTTTGCACTAAGCATATCCCAATGTTGGAAAAGTTATATACTAAGTACATGCAATATAGAGTCTCATTAAAACCAATTATTATAGCTAGGACACTTTATTCTTTGATCATTAATTTAAAATGGCATGGTAGCTCCCATACTGAAAGTGCTCGATTGGAATAAGATATTCCATGTGCATGTTGATGCATAAAAACATGCAATAGCTTGTATATGAATGCAGCCTACTAATGAAGGTAGGCTTAATTTCCTTATTGCCTATGACAGTCATTAAATCAATAGTGCAGAGAAAAATTACACCATGATTGAGAGAGAGGGTTTAGGAATGATATATGGAGTCAAAACAGTTAGAAATTATTTTCTAGAAAATATGTTTAAGTGTTTTGTGGACCATCAAACACTTCTTTACCTAGTTAATAAACATGCAACACAAGAAGATTAATAAGATTGTTTCTCCTATTGATGGAATTCCACTTCTAAGTTGTAGTTGAAAAAGGTAATACACACGTGAGTGTGGATCACTTTCTAGGCTAACAAATGGTAAGCCATCCAATGATGTATCATATAAGTTGTAAGATGCCTATTCATTGAAACTAGAGGTGGTATCCAAATTGGAAAAAACCCTATGTTCCTTTGCTTACATATGGTCCACTATACCACTACCTTCCTATAGATAAAAGGGAGATTCGAGAAGCTAAAGATCTACAAGTCATTGCCAAAAGAATCTATAGAAAAGAATAATGATTAATTTTGTCTTGTTGTGTGGACGAAGATGAAAAGTGGGATCTTATAACACAAGTCCACATTGCGTGTTTGGGATAAAATTTTCACCAAACCAAGCATCTACAAAACCTAAAACAATTAGGAGCTTATTGGCCCCACATGGAAAAGGATGTTCATGATTATTACTCAAATTTCTAGCTTTGCATTGGAAGACTTACCACAAAGCATTCAACTCTGTATCAAGTGATGGTAGAACTAGAGTGGAGTAAACCAATCATAGACTATATTTGTCAAGGAATACTTCCAGAAGGTGTTACTTTAGTGAGAATAAAGACACTTGAAGAAGAATGTAAGGAATACTTTCTCATAGGGAATCAAGTTTATAAGAGAGGAAAATGTAACTTCTTACACATGCATACATGAAAGTGAATATTTCCCTATTCTTGAAATGGCTCAATCAAGAGTTTTAGTTGCCTAGATTGCAACTAAATGCGAGAAGCTACATTGAAAGCTATGAAATTTGGCAAAGAACCAAATACCCTTTACATAGGGATCAAATGTCACTCATATGAATGATGAGTGGGGCATTTGCTAAGCAAGGAATTGATTTTCTTGGACCTATCAACCCTCCAATGACTCTCATGATGAGCATATTATAGTGACAAATATTTATTTGACAAAATGGGTTGAAGTTAGGGATACAAGATGTTGTGATGCTTAGACCACAACAAAGTCTTTGTTTGAGGAGATCTTCACTAGGTATGGCTTACCTATCTATAGTTAGTAATATGGGAACACATTTCATAAATGATGTTATTGAATGCTTACTAGAAGAGTTTTTAATAGTGCATAAGAAGTTTGCTTGTATCATCTTCAAGCTAATGTTCAAGGAGAGTAATAATAAGATTCTATGCAGAATACTCACAAAACTAGGGAATAACAAACACTTTGATTGGAGAAAACAATTGCAGCATGCAATTTGAGCCTACAAAATCTCTTACAAAATAGTGTTAGAGAGAAAACCATTCAATTTGATGTATGGAAAAAATAGTATATTACCTATTGAGTTTCTTATTCCTAAATCGAGAGTAGAAGAAAAATATAAGTGGAAATGTCATGAGCTATCCAACTATGTAGAGCTACTAGAACAATTACAAGAAACATGATTGTGGGACACAATAGGCATTTATGCTACTAAAGACAAGACAAAAGTTTTATTATGATGCTCTAAGGCAACAAGCCAAAAAGCTTCAAAAGAGAGGCCATGGAAAATTTGTGATAAACAAAATATCTAGAAGAGGTGCAATCTAATTAGTCACTTTGGAGGGTGATATATTGCCCAATTACATTAGTGAATGTTGCATCAAGAGGTAACTTGAGCCTTTGAGAAATGATATGTTGGAAAGACTCCATGTTTCTAAATATACAAAAGGTTGAGGAAGGTAGAATTAGAGAAGAAGCTGGACAAAGAACCCTTTGATGCCAGCAATTGATGGAAGAGCTTTTTGATCCCCTTCTTTCCAACCCTACCCAAGTGTTCACACTGAGACTTATAGATGTAGGACTTTTGGAGAAGTTTCCATGGCTAAATGAAATGCTAGGACCATATCTAAAGGAGAGAACAATGGCACACATAGACTCAATAAAATCAAAGAGTGAGATTTGCATCGAATTAGCTTGGGTATGCAGGAAGCTATCTATGAAACGATCATTGATACTATCAACATGAAAGGAAGTGAAATAGGATGCAAAGGAGAGAGAATGACAAAGGAGAGAGAATGATTTAAATAGATATTGAACAGTTATCTCTTTAGAAGATTTCTTAGTTGTTGGCAAAGCACGTAGAAGAGAAAATAATATTAGGAAAAGATTGGTTAACCAAGCATTCTACCATAGTGATTTATTCTCTAGGATATGTGCTTGTCAATAATGCACATATGCAAGGAATGCTATTATTTTTTATCCACATCAATTTGCATCTAAAAGGGAATGCTTGATTGTAGTGCAAGACTCTCATTCCTCTATGTGACCAATAGACATGTCATGTGATGATTTTTCTATCAAGAAGGCTATTGCTGATCCTCCACCTCATGTGACAAACCTGACAAGAAAAGCTTTTCCATCTCATGATCCTCAACCTACCAAGAGTTGATAGTCTTGATCCCCAAGGATCCATTTCAAGCACGCAAAGTGGAATAAAAAATGCGGGTACCTAAACAACAAGGTAGGAAAAAATAAGGAGAACCAAGAATCACAAGCCATCAATAGGCAAGAGCCCAATACACCATATGTGGAAAGTTTGGGTGCCGAAGGAATCTATTGCAGCTTAATGAGTAAGGTCACACATATGGGTACCATAGAAATTCATACATACAATAAACTCTATGATATCAGAAAAGAAGATAAGCTCAACAAAGAAGCCAAGAAAATGTAAGAGCAAAGGGAAGATGCTAAAATCTAATCGTCTCACTTCCCTTGTAGTAGAAAGGAACTCAAATAAATCAATGAAAAGGAGGGTATGGAAACCAAATTCACTAGTGGTTCCCACATAACCAAAGATCCAACCAAATGGATACCCAAGAACAAGCTTCACAAGGAGAAGAAATAGAAAACATCCACCCATAGGAAGTAGAGCACTATCTGAAAATGGATCCTCGTGAAGAAGATTGATCAACTCTCATTCATTCATTGAATGATTGATTCATCTCTAGATCAGATTGATACCTCAATACAAATTTTACTTCTCTTTCTTCAAGTGACTTGATAGGAATAAAAGCCTCAACATGGAGACACCATGTGCTCATTGCACAACCTTGACCTTTGCACCATTCATGTCATGCGATTCTAAAGTATGCATAAATTATAGGGCCTTTCCACTTATCCATGGATAAACACAATTGTGAATCCCATGCACTTGAGGCACCATTGTACATATGTATTATATTTCTTATTTACTAACCTCCTTTCTTATTGTAAAAAAATGTAAAGTTTTCCAATGCTAATGCATGTCTTTGTGTGCTTGAAGTTCCTTATCACTAAAAAACTTCAAGATCAACTCTAAACGAGGAAATTCATCCACACAGAAAAGAAGAAAGATTTCAATCACAAGACCGAATGTCCAACTTTCACTAAAAACTTCAAGCTCAACTTTAAACAAGGAAATTCATCCACATAGAAGCAAAGAAAGATTTCAATAACAAGACCAAATGTCCAACTATCAAGATCAAACTGAAGACTGACATGGAATGGATTCGCACCATGGTGAATACCACTACAATTCAAGTCCACTTCAATAATGATAAATGCATTATCAACCTCAGGTGAATGCTTCAAGGAAACTTCATCATTAATATTCCCTTCAGAAGCTAGCTCAAGACCCACACCATAATTATTTTGATGCGTTCTAAAGTATGTATGCATAGGGCTACATTACAAAGACATGCAAAATGAACATATTTTATTAAACCCAAGGGCATGGCATTTTTGGATTTCATTTTTCACAAAACTATGGAGCACCCATGTTACAACATCAGTCCCTATGGAGAAGATTGCACACATAAGGTAATGATAGAGCTTGTAGGGAATTTTTCATTGATTGAAAGCTTAGGAATACACGTGGTTGGAGACCAAAGAATCAACATAGTACAAATTTTTCCAACAACAAATACACAAGTGCACTCAAATAGGACAAAAACTCACAAACTTACTTTGATAATGCACAATACACAGTGAGCAGGAACTCAGATTTTCTAGGTTTTACACATGCGATCAAACCTTGAGTCTGTGGTTGAACCAAACACTATATGTTTTATTAAAGAACATATACAAAAGCATCTGGTAGACATTTGACATTTCGCATAGACACTTAACAATCTCCCACTAAAGGCCAATATGGGAAAAGTGAAGCATGGGAGAAAAAAATAAAGAGTGATATAGGATACCTAAGTGTAAGTATACAAACTATACCTCCTACCTGATGGACATGCTACATAATGTAGAAGTAATTGTGCAAGATCATGAATCAAGTAACCCCCATCAGGTGACAACAACATCAAAGACTATCATGTGGTAGAGCTTTAGTCAAAGAATCCTCAAGCCTATTAAGATATCATGCTCAACATGTGATGATCAAGGATGACACATATCACATTTTCATCTCTCTCATATGTAGTGGTTATATTGATATATGTCAAGGAAACTTTTGGTGAGCTATACTAGATTTATCTAAGAAGAGTGATGGACCATTTTTTTTCTTGCCAACTCACTCATTCATGGAAATTAGGGTTTTCTTTATGTTCTCTACTTTATATATTGTATTGGTTGTATTGCTGTATTAGGTCATTCTTGTATATCTCTCTTTATGTAATAGAAGAAAAAGAAGAAGAAGATCATTCTTCCTTACCTCAATCTGTGTGTGCTTCTCTCTTTGTATGTGAGAGTGTGTGAGGGCTCTTTTCCTTATCTTCTTTCCCTTGACATGGTATCGGCGCCACTGTAGCTATAGAGAGCTTGTGGAAAAAGTTAAAAGTGAAGAGTACATGAGAAGGCATGGAGAATGTGCGCTTTGAAAACGATCTCAAATTGCTACAAAATTTGGTGTGAAGGTAGAGGACCATTTTGACTTGCCTTTTGAGCCCACAAGGTGGGGCCCAAATAAAAGATAGGTCATTTTGCAAAACTATAACTTGCGTTCTATTCGGCATCTCTCAAATATTCTAGACCCAAAATTTCAAGTGATTCCATGTATTGTTGATACAAAAAAAAGTGTGTTTTTGAGAGATCAAACTATCAATTCACAATGTGATAATGTTCAAGCAGAGGTATTACTTCTAGCATTTTTGCAATATTTTGAAGTGTTGGAGAAATGGAAAATGCTGATGGAATGATTCAACTTATGAGTGATAGTTGGACAAGAATAAATTTCAAGCTTGGAGCTTAGGATGATGATTTTCACGATGGGAAAAGGCTACTTGAAGTACATGGAAGAAGACAATGAAAATGCTTTGTAGTTATTAGAGAGTAATGAAACTATGCACCACTTAAGAGCATATGAAGAGTGGAATCAAGGAGCACGAAAGGTAATGTATTGGCTATCTATTAGCATATTGGATAACATGATTGGACACATAAATGATGCCAAAACTCCAAACGTGGCTTGGAACAATTTGGTCATACATTCCCAGATGCTCTGTTTGTACCAGGAATCAAGAAACATTTGTTGTTAGTTTTGGCATTAGCCAAGATTGGCTTGGTTGTCAAATTTGTTGACGATAGATGTAGAATCCATGATCTCTCAAATGGTGATGTTATTATTGCTTCTATCATTTTATGTCATGAGCTGTATAGCTCATAGATTTTGAAAAATCTATGAATGATTCAACATGTGCAGTACATGATTCTCACACTATCTTAGATGCAAATATTTGGCATGCACGCTTTGGTCATCTAAATTTTGCTAGTTTGCTATGCATGCAGAAATTTGAAATGGTGTCCTCTCTGCCCAAACTTGAGGCACTAGGTAAACATGTTTGTGAAGGCTGTATTTTGGGAAAAATGCAGTGTTCCTCATTCCCAAAAGATGGTTCACTTTGAGCTACTAAGAAATTGTAGCTTGTTCACAATGATATCTATGGTCATATGCAGACACCGTTTTTTGGTAACTACCTTTACTTTGTAACTTTCATTGATGATTTTTCTAGGCATGCATGGGTGTATCCACTGAAAGCAAAGTATGAAGTGTTTATGTGCTTGAAACAGTTTTTGGTTTTGGCTAAAATTTTGTGAGCATGTAAAATGGGCACCCTCCATTTTGATTGGGGGGGGGTATATGTCTTTTGATTTTAATGAATTTCTAGCTGAACATGGGATAAAACATCACTGTAGAAGGCCATATACACCTCAATAGAATGGAGTTGCTGAAAGGAAGAACATGTCACTCATGGAGATGGTGAGGTGTATGGTCGAGAGTCAAGCTTTACCACATAGTTTCTTGCTTGAGGTTGTTAATTGTGTAGCATATGCACTTAGCATGTGTTCCACTAAAGAATTATAGTTTATCACTCCATATGAGGCTTCCCATGGCCGAAAGAGATCTATTGCTCATCTACATGTCTTTGGTTGTTTAGCATATGCATTAGTGCCTGAACAACAATATAGGAAATTGGATGATAAAGTACTGAAATGTATTTTTGTTGGGCATAGTTATGAAAGCAAAGGCTATCATCTCTATCATCCACAAACTAAACACATTTCGGTTCGCTGTGATGTTTTTGTGGAAGATGCAATTTAGGCATTACTTTCATGTATGAAGGAGACATCAGTTAGCTCCAAAGATGTATATGACACATCATAGGTTTCATGTGATGACATAGATCATTCCATTTCTGATGCAAATTTACATAATGCACTTGTCAACGAGAGAACTCATATACAAGAGGCAAAGACTATGGCTAAATGGCTAGAGAAGACTTTGTGAGATAGAAAATTAGATGTACCTCTATCATATCATACTCGTTCAGGCTCTCATATTGCTTCTTTTGCATCAGATTGCTATGGTATGACTACCTCTAGTATTTTTTATGAGAATGAGCCTGTTTTTTTTTATGAAGCACAAACTTTAGTAAATT
This sequence comes from Ceratopteris richardii, assembly GCA_020310875.1. Classification (NCBI taxonomy): domain Eukaryota; kingdom Viridiplantae; phylum Streptophyta; class Polypodiopsida; order Polypodiales; family Pteridaceae; genus Ceratopteris; species Ceratopteris richardii. Next base: position 53,815,827 of record CM035429.1, read on the forward strand.
GGATGGCTGCTATGCAATTAGAATATGATGCTATTATGAAGAATGGTACCTTGTCTTTATGTGATTTTCCTCGTAACAAGAAGGCCATTGGTGCTAAGTGGGTATACAAGCTGAAGCGTAAGCCTGATGGAATAGTTGACATGTATAAGACTAGGCTTGTTGCAAAAGTTTATGCTCAAGAAAGAGGCATTGATTTTGATGAGAACTTTGCTTCCACATGCCGAATGAATATTGTTCATAGCATCTATGCACTTGCAACTACATCAGTTGGAGATTAAAATTGCATTTCTAAATGGTGACTGTGAGAAGTGGAGAATGACCTGCCTGGGACTCACCTCCCAGCCTATTTATAGCCCTTGCCTAGTCACCATCTAGAGTTCTCTCTAAGGTCCCTCTACTAATCTTGCCATCATGAGTAGGTCCTCGTATGAACTCTCTGGCTTTTGGCCTTGGCTATCCCCCGAGCAAGGAACTTCTCATTCCTCCAAGCATGTACATCTATGGAATATAACACTCTCTCCCCCTTCTAAAGATCATTGTCCTCAATGATATAGAAGGAGCTATAAACCTAGGAATCAAAATATGTGATTCCAAATAATAAGAGTAGAGTGTGCTAGGTGTCTGAAATACTAGATGCTCAAAAAGTAGACAACTAGTCTCTCTGCTTTATATCTAGCATTTCCACCAAGAAATAGTAGTCCTTGCCTTGGGCATACTGTAGGAATCCCTCTGAGGCCCAATGAGTCAATATGTGCGCAACATAAGTACTCGGAATATCCTCCGACTCCCTATGCCCAGACCTTGACCACTAACTTGTGACGACTTGTCACCTATAGAGACCTCGACAGCTTGCCCTTGTCTCCCTGAAATACCCACTGACAACCTTTCATATGGTATAATCATGAAAAATCACTTACTCCACTAGAGTAATGAAAAAAATACTATGCTCATTCAAAACAATGTGACTATGTCCCAACTCTCTATGGAAACAAAATACTAAAGATAAATGGAAATCTTTTCCAAATAGTGTTTGATCTCTAAGCTCAAGTAAATCTGCTTGATTTACTATCCCTACGCTCGAGTAAATCTACTTGATTTACCTACTGTAATGAAAATGAAACTCAAGAAAGTCTTAGTATGATCCAAACCATGAATCCAGGATGACAATCTATCAACGATCTAGACTATGGACCTAGATATCAATATGTCAATCTATCAACTATGGACCAAGATATCAATATGTCAATCTATCAACTATGGAACAAGATATCAAAATGTCAATGATCCAAACTATGGACTAAAATCTCCATCAGTCATATCCAAACCATGGATCCACATCTCGATCTATCATATATGATAATCCAAACTATCTCTCATACAAAATAAATCCTAATCTACCCTCTAGAACCAAGTCCATCATGCCAAGTGAAGACATGCTTAGAAATTCTAGCAACTAGTGGAACATATGAAAATATCATGTGCTCATCAGACACATGTACCACTCTTTGGAAAATCCTCGCCAGAGATTGGTCTAAGAAGAATAGATCATTGGACCTATCAAATGATGTCCATTTTCTTCCAAAGTTTAGTAGTATATAGATACTAGTATTGATGTTTAGTGATATAAGTTTCATAGTATTTGGAAATTTGGATCTTTCACCATGACCAAAATACTAATCCTCTATACCTACAAAAGTTTAAAAATTTGCAGAGGCTAACTTTTACTCTTTTCTTTATATATCCTAAATGGAGAAACATTTCATCTTGACATTTTATACACACCATTTGGATGTCTTTATCTAATTGTAGAAACAAAAACCACTCAATTTGAGTAAATGAGCTAAGAAAACCAAGCACCTCTAGGTGGCATGGTCTCTGGTCATTTCCTAAATTCCAGAGGTTGCACTTTGATGTGCAGAACTTCTTTGACCTACCAAATGATCTCTAAAAATAATGAAACTTGGTATGCACAAAATGCATATATCAAGCTTGCATCTCCAACAAAATTCACGTGATTTGGATCTATCAATTAAGAGAAATGCCCTTTATAACAGGCCTATGTCACTTGTTTCAGGCCTCTACCTCTACTAGCAGCACTTTTAGTGCAGAGGTCATTTGACCTATCTAAAGTCTCCAAATTACTTGAAACTTGGTCAGCTTAAAGAAAAATGTATGTGCTACTTGCCCTCCAAATTTCAATAAATTTGGGCATTCCCTCAAAGAGTAGCATCCAAATATCTATGAGGCTGCTACCTCACTAACTATTTGCTCAATCATTTTTTTTTAAAATAAAAAAAATGACGAGACATGTTAATCCTTATGATTAAACAAACTCATTCATTTTCTTGGATGAATTATGAAATGGATACATATCCATGCCTATAATGATCATCTAGATCAATGCAAACCAAATAATCATCCAAATCATCTCGTGGAAAAATCAACTCTTTACATAGTATCCACTTTTTTTAGTAAAAGTGAATATCTATGGGTGTCATTCTATTCATTGTGCTTCTTGCACATTCATTAATCCCATCACAACCAGTCATACACAAGCATTTAATACTTGTATATATGATCATAACCATAGCACTCTTGTGCGGACTCGAGATAAACGTCTATATCAAGTACATAGACTCGCGTGAAAAGCAATTTATGTGCTCATGCGTTACTAGTCGAAAACACATTTTAGTTGTTCTTGATGTATATTCCTTATCCTTTACTCTCTACAGGCACAATTAGCCTATGCATGGTACCTCGATCACATACCTCATGCTTACCCTAACTCATCATGGTGATACATAAAAGTGATCTTCTATAAACAAAAAATGCATCATGCACTTCAACTTTCTAGCAATCATATTGTCTATGTATGCATGCATTCACTCATGCATCTTCTTCTCTACTTCAATCAATTTATATGCTTTTAGCTATGCAAACATAAGACTTCCTCTCTCACACAATACAACATCACTCTAATTCTCACCTGGCATATAATGCCATGTGGCTATAATATTTCCGACAGCATTTCGCCAAGAAAATGAAGCCTGAAAAAAAAAATAGTCTTTACAATGATAGGCATCAGCCTAGTGGTTGGCAAACCACTCTCTTTACTCCAGAAACCTGCAAATAAGAAACTTTGCCAAAATGTGTTGTTGGGCACTGCACACCCTCATAACCATGTCTTTTTCTGCCTTCAATACTTGTAAAAGATTCTAAAACACACAAACAAGATTTGCGCATGCTTTTATGAATCAACATAAGTTAGTGTAACTTCATGTGCATAGATAAATTCTTGTAAAAACTATCTTTCATGCACCTTCCAATGTTGAATTCATAAAACTGGAAGAAAATACAGTGCAAAATTATAAACTTTGATGCGAGAGGTATTCAAATGAATTTATTGGAAAGCAAAAATATGATGCAAATGTATGAAAAATAATTTTTTTCTATCCAAAATGGTTCAAAATATGATTAAAAACTCCTAATTATCATAATCGAGCACTCAATTCACTCAAAAAGGGTTTCTTACCAGTCAACAGCCATATAAAAGCTTGTGCAGAGATGGCTTCCAATAGTCAATATATAGATTGTCACTAGTCAACGGAAAGTTCTTGAAGTGCAGAATCTATACCAAGTCGAATTTCTTGAGTTGGAGCTTCCATTAGGAAGTTATGGCCAAAACAATGAAGCTAGGTGAGTGGGCAACATACCTCCTTGAAGAGATATGCAGAGAATTAAATGCTCTCTACAGGTGGGTTTTAAATATCCAATAATAGCTTCCATCCATTCATTGGAAAGCTCTTGGATCCTACTTCATATACCAAGTGGAATCATTCAATTTGGAAATCATATGAGAGAGTTACGGCCATTTAAGTGGAGGTAGGTATATTAACCTTGCTCTTTCTCTTTTCTCTCTTTCTACTTCCTCTCTTTCTCCCTTGTTCATTCTCTTCTTCTCTCTCTATCTCTTTCTCTCTTTCTTTCTTTACATTTCTCTCTTCCCCTCTCTTGCTCTTTGTCTACTTTTGTTATTTTTTTTTCATTTCTATTTCTATCTCTTTCTCCATCTTTTTCTTTTTCTTTATCTCTCTAGTTTTCTCTGTTTCTCTTCATTTATTTTCTTCTCTCTTTCTCTTTCTTCATCCATTTTCTTGGTCCCTCACTTTCTTTTTCTCTTTCTTTAATCTGTTCTCTCTTTTTTTCCCCTCATAAATCTCTCTTTTTTCTTCCTTCTTTTCTTCTTTTCTTCTCTCTATATTTCTTTCTCTCTACCTCTCTCTTTCTTTGTCTTCATTCTCTTTTTCTCTCTCTATCTGTATCTCTCTTGAATTCTCTCTTTTTATCTCTCTCTACCTTTGTCTTTCTCTCTTCTTCACTCTCTAATCTCTCTTTCCTTCTTCTCTCTTTCTCCATTTTCTCCTTCTCCTCTATCTCTTTCCTTCCCTCTATCTCTCTCAAACTGTTGGTTTGCTGAACTTGTCAAAACATATTATATACAAAAAGCGCACTCACTTCACATCAAATTCGTAAGGCTTTGTGGCTAGGCCGTGAACTTGTGGAGCAGAAGGTGATGGGTTTGATTCCCATGTTCAGCACCGTGCTGCCCTTCTAATGTATTTGGAAAATGTACCTGGATATGCTCCATCTAAGGATGATGCAACCATCAAAACAGCTCTTTTTCTTTTTTGCATTTGCGCTGTTGTGTACCTGCTTTCTACCCACCATTGGATGCCCGAAAATCGATCATATTCTCTTGTTTTCACGCACAGCGGTCACCATCAAGATGATGACAAAGCTCCCATTGCCCTCCATAGATCCCACCATCAAGATGATGATCAAGCTCAACTTTCCCTCCATGGATCTCTTCGCAAGGCTCTAATACCAAATGTGAGAAGTGGAGAATGACCTGCCTAGGACTCACCTCCCAAACTATTTATAGCCCTTGCCTAGTCACCATCTAGAGTTCTCTCTAAGGTCCCTCTACTCATCTGGCCATCATGAGTAGGTCCTCATATGAACTCTCTGGCTTTTGGCCTTGGCTATTCCCTGAGCAAGGAACTTCTCATTCCTCCAAGCATGTACATCTCTCGAATATAACAGTAACTTACATGAGGAAGTGTATGTTTTTCGGCCCCGTGGTTCTGTGCAAAAGGGCATGAAAACAAAGCATGCATATTGAAAAAGGCATTTTATGGTTTGAAGCAAGCACCACGTGCTTGGTATGAAAAATACATGCCTACTTGATTGCACATGGTTTTGAGAACAATTCAACTAAGAGCACCTTATATGTTAAGCATGCAAAGGATGTGCTTTTGATCATTGTTGTCTATGTTGATGACATGCTGCTCATTGGTCCTAATGAGAAGCATATTGTTGATTTTAAGGTTGATTTTCATGCCACATTTGAGATGTCAGATTTGGACCATTTGCATCATTATTTGGGCATTGAGTTTATGCAAGTTGATGGCGGAATCACCTTGTGTGAAACAAAATATATTGACACATTATTGCAGTGTTTTGGCTCTGAAGATTGAAAAACTATTTCCACTCCTATGGAGATAGGTTCGTGATTGAGTCATTAGGGGAAAAAGTGAGCCTTGCATGGGCCTTGTAAGGATCCCTAATTTTTAGGGATTAAGATTAAGATTGTAAGGGTTTAAGGGGACAAGAGAAACCATCGGTGGTTTTCTCTATTAAAATATAGGAGAAAAAAGATCTTGAATGAATGCTCAGTCGAATTCGATTGAAGCCATTGGATATCAAATTTTGAAGGGCTAGGGTTAAAAGAAGGACAAAATGATTGAATGAAGATTGTATAGTGTAGTAGAGCGAGAATGGAGCTTGCGCAATCAATCAAGGCCATTCATTTGTGCAATATCCAATGGCTCCCCATGATCAGCGTTGTTCTTTCTATGGCAGTCAATTACATTCATTGGATGCAAGCAAAATCCAACGGCTCTTCTCATTTCACGTTGATCACTTAGATCCCCATGATTATACCGTTTTGCGTAGTCATCCTCATCCGTTGGATGATGGTTTGATCTAAAGGCACCAAACAAAAGGCGCATATTTTTTGTCTTGCAAAGAAGAATGGCATGATCCCTATATGATCCAAGGGTCCACGTTTCATGCAGCCTTGACTTTTGCAAAACAATACCATCCCTTGGATTCTTTGGACCATCCAACAGTTAAAAATCAAACTATTGAAATTCTAAACCACTATTCTTAGAAAAACCACGAGTTGGTAGTGGTTTTGGAGGCTTTGACTAGGAGAAACCAAGGGAAGCCTAGTCCTAGCCTACTACTAGACTATGGTCACCACCCTCCCCTCATTGGTCCATCCTTAATCACTCCTTAATATAAAAGGCCCATGAAGGGTTCATTTTTTCCCTAATTGTCTTGATGATGATGGTGATGCATTTGATGTTATTCTATGTTAGTAGGGTGTTTGATGATTGATTTACTTATGCATAACTTGGCCTGATATTTAGTTTGCTATCTCACAAATGAGCAGTTTTATGCATTGCCTAGATGCCAAGCTTTGGCAAGCGGTTAAGTGCATCTTTCACTAGTTGACTGTTACCCGACTACTTGGATTGTTTTATCCCAAGGGGGGATCACTACCACTAGATTTACATGTTTTTTCTGACTATGACTAAGCTGGTTGCTATGACACGCATCTGTCCACTAGTGGTTTTTGCTTCATGCTTGTTAGCTCATACATATCTTGGTTGAGCAAGAAGCATCCTAGTGTGACCACTTCTAGTTTTGAGGCTGAGTATAAGATAGCTTTCATAGCAATTGTTGAGTGTGCGTGGCTTAGATGCCTTATGGATGATTTGGGTGTTGGTTTGTCTTCTACCACCATCATATGCAGTGATAGTCAGAGTGCATTGGCAATTGCGAGGAAACATGTGTTCCATGCTCGCACTAAACAGATTGAGGTGCACTATCATTATGTCAAGGAGAGGTTCTCTACTAGAGAGATCAGTTTTGTATATCTGCCCACACAAGAGAACATTATAGACCTTTTCAAAAAGGCTCTACCTAGGGAGAAGTTTGAACCTTTTAGCAAAGCTTTCGACTTACTTCCTTTTGTGGTTTGATTCTACATAGATTGACACTTCCTTATACATGAGTGCCAAATCCTTGTTCATGGCATCACTCCCAGGAGAAGTGGCAGAAGAGTTATGGACAAGGAAGCCACGATATTATGATCATCTTCAAGTTTTTGGGTGTGAGCTAGTCCAAATGGATGTGAAAATTGCTTTCTTGCATGGAGATCTTATAGACGAGATCTATATCGAACAACCAGAGGGTTATGTAGTTCATGGCAAGGAAATTCTAGTTTGTAAGCTCAAGAAGAGATTGTATGGACTAAAATAGTCCCTTAGACAATGGTACCAAAAGTTTGATGCTTTTATGAAGTCTCAAGGCTATTCTCAAAGCAATGAGGATCATTGTCTCTACACAAAGAGATGCTCAGATGGCAGTTTGATATGCTTGATCCTTTATGTCGATGATATGTTGATTGCTGGGAGGTCCTCGTATGACTTGTCAATTCTTAAAAAGAAGTTGATTCAGACATTTGATATGGAGGATTTGGCTGATGTCAAGCATATTCTTGGCATGTGCGTTACTCGTGATAGGAGTAACAGATGCATATATTTGTTTCAAAGTGTGTACATATCCAAAGTACTTCATAGGTTCAATATGTAGGGTGGAAAGGCATTGAGTACACCTTTACCCACATATGTGAAATTGAGCAAGGATGATTGCCCCAAATCAGATGAGGAAAAGGAATTTATGACCAAAATTCCCTATCAGTCTGCTATTGGTAGTCTCATGTATGCTATGGTAGCTACGAGACTAGACATTGCATTTGTAGTGGGAGTTATGAGCAGATATATGTCTAATCTTGGCAAGAAACATTGGGAAGCGGTCAAGATGATTTTGAAATATCTGAGTGGCACTAAGGACAAGTGTTTATGCTTAGGTAGAGGGAAAGCATCCATTATTGGTTACATAGATTCTGACTATGCTGGTTGTGTAGACAATCGTAAGTCTACATCAGGTAACATTTTTCATTTTTGTTGGAGGTGCTATCTCTTGGAGATCTCGTCTTCAAGAATGTACAACTATTTCCACCATAGAAGCAGAGTATGTTGTAGCAAGTGAGGATTGTAAGGAATCATTGTGGCTTTCCTGTCTTGCTCGTGATATGGGTTTACCTCAGCATGTTCTTCGTTTGCTTAGTGAAAGTCAGAGTGCCATTGCTTTGGCTAAGAATCCGGTCTATCATTCAAAGACCAAGCACATTGAGGTGAAGTATCAATTCATTAGAGATTGCTTAGCCCCTGAGCGCATTATTCTTGAGAAGGTTCACACTCGAGATAATGTTGCAGATGCTTTGACTAAAGCTCTACCACAGGATAGCTTTTGACACTGCTGTCACTTGATGGGGGTTACTTGATTCATGATCTTATCCCTTCTATACTGTGTAACATGCCCATCAAGTGGGAGGTATAGTTTGTATACTTACACTCAGGTATTCTTTATTTTTCTCCCATAGTTACTTTGGCCATATTGGCATTTAGTGGGAGATTGTTACCGTTAGTGTCCATGTGAAAGGCCAAATGGACACCGGACACTTCTTTGTATATGTTCTTTAATAAAACATATAGTTGCTTGGTCAGCCATAAACTGTAAGTTCGACCCCATTTGTAAGACCTAAGAAGTCTTTCTTCATGCTCCCTGTGTACTGTGTTTTTCTTGCACATTGTGTAGCCTCTATGCAGAGTATTATGTGCGGCCCTAGGAGCTCAGTTTTCTAGTCTGAGTACATCTTCATGCAGCTCTTGAGAAGTAGAGTGCATTGTGGTGCATCGCCATAAAATTACTTCATTGTGCTTCAAGCTTCTTCTCTTTCCTTGTGCTATTTGCATGCTCTTGCAGACCTCAAACTCCAACACAAAATCCCAAGGAAAAGTTGGTTTTGATTAGGTACTTTACTCTGGCATAGGAAGAGGCCGATGAAGTGGAAGAGGAAACAATAACTAGGAATAAGGTCAACAACAGAGTTAATGCAAGAGGTAGAGGAGAATTTCGAGGCACGAGCCAAAAGAGGTCGTAGAAACTTCCAAAGAAATGATTCAAGTAATGACAATAAGGGATGATGGAATTGTGGTAAACTTGGTCACTTTGAATGTTGTTGCAGATTGAAGAATCAATAGTAGGAGAGAGGAACAAAAGAACTATGTGTCCATAAGTGCAAATGATTAAGAGAAGCTGCTTATCGTCGAATATCACATGATGAATATAATTTTTCTTAATGTTTCAAAATCAAATGGGAATGTTTCGTATGTTGATTCAGGTGCCTCAAATCACATGACTAGCCATGTAGAATGGTTTAGTAGTTTGAAAAAATTGCTTGTTCCTAGATTTGTTGAAATAGGTGATGATACATCACATCTTATCAATCATATAGGAATCATGGTACTACCCATGCAGAATGGGAAGGTAAAAAATCTTGCTGATGTATTGCATGTTCCAAATATAACAAAGAACCTGGTTTCTATTGGACAAATGATTGGCAAGTGATTACAAGTAATGTTCAATGTTGATGGTTTATATGTGGATGAGTACAAACAAAATGGAAGGTTTATCGGCAAAGGAAACAAAGTGGGTAGGATTTTTACTTTGAATCTCAAAATTCTTGAAATGAATGCAACCAACTTCGCAAAAGGTGCAGATGGTATTGATGACATAGAGATTTGGCATAAGCAAATTGGACATGCAATTTACAGAGGCTAAAGTTAATGTAGTCAAATGAGCTTGTCAAATGAATATCAAATTTCAAGGTTGTAGAGATGCAAAATGTATGTAAAGCATGCCAATTTGGTAAACAAACAAGGGCATCATTTTCACATGACAAGCATGTTAGTGGGATTGTGCTAGAAATAGTACATATAGATGTTTGGGGTCTTACAAAGAACAAATCTATGGGGGGATATAGGTTTTATGTCACTTTCATTGATGACCATACACAAAAGTTATGTGTATACATTATGAAGGAGAAGAGTGAGGTATTTAATCACTTTCAAAATTTCAAGGCTATGGTGGAAAAATAGAGAGGGAAGTCTATTCAAACACTAAGATCTGATGGAGGAGGTGAATACATGTTGAATGAATTTAATAGTTTTTTAAAAAGTCATAGATTTTTAAGGAAAATGTCACGTTGGTACACATGACAACAAGATGGAGTTGCTAAATGCAAAAATAGACATATTTCCAAAATAGCAAGAGCCTTGATGGCTAACAAAAATATGGTACATTGTTATTCACTAGAAGCTCTACACGCTTGAGAATAATCAAGAACATAAAATTGTAACTTTTAATGGAAGTTAACATCATAAAATCATGACTATTTTGGTTTGAAACAGAGGGAATTTGTCACTAAGTAAAAACAAACTATTTTCTTTGCAAAAAAATTATGATTTTCTTATCAAGAGAAACATAAATTTTTGCGTTCTAAAACTTGACACGATAATTTTTGGAATTCATAAAAGAGCTCCAAAAAAAGCATGTCTTTTAGCTTAACTTAGAGGAAGAAAATTGTGATATGAAGGCAATCTTACACTTAGAAAAAATTTAAGAAAAGATAAAAAATCATGCCTTTTTGCAGTTTTTATAATTCAAATATTGTGATCTTTTGGGGTCCAATGAAGAAAGCCAAAGGCTTAAAGTTTGATTTTGGGACTTCATTTGAACTGAAAAAAATAAAAGTGCTTGGTTCTTTAAACACCTACAAAGAGTGTTTATGGATCATAACGTTTGTTTAATTCTTCCATGAAATTGAGAGGGGGAAAACACTTCTTGAGCCTAGTTGGCTAGCTTATCACTCTTTGGAAGATGACTCAAAATATTCATCCTTGAAAAGTATGGAGTCATGAGCAAGACATATGATGAATGGGGAGAGCTCAAATGCAGCTAAGTATAGGAATATTCTCAAATTTGAGCTCAAAAATAGATTTGGCATATATATCTATAAGGATGGCCTTCAAAGATATGTTGTACGGCTTAGCTCAAACTCACCCTTTGATATGACACATGTGACTGGGTTCATAAATGATCAATATGTTGAAATGGATGGTATTATATATGTACTTATCAATTATCTATAGCATATAAATGATTAAGAATAATTGGCAAAAAGGGGGCCAATGAGGGAGGAAGTACAAGAAGATTTCTTAACTCCTATATGATAAACTATTTGTACACACCACAAGCAAGTAATTGAAGTATCCTATGATCAACTAGATACTTTAAATCTACATGAATCTAGACTCTAATTTTAGAGGTATACAAATATCCAACTCACATGAACATCAAGGTCGTGAAGAAATATAATGAACAAAGGGAATCCCCTACATATTTAAATGGAGATGGAAAGAGATTCTAGAAATTGGTTGAAGATTTGAAAAGTTCATATACGTATTAGAGAAAATCGTTATTTACAAGAAATGACATAAAAAATGAAAACCCAAGGCCAATTCTATGGGAGTCAATCAATAGATCAAATACGCGAGCTTAGGAGAGACAGGGGACTAATAATATTAGGAATGACTTTGTTCACACAGATGTATTACATGTGGGAATTAAATGGAAATCAAAGGCAACATGGGAAGAGAGATTAGAAAAAATAGAAAAAATTGGTAACTTGAATGTCTGTGGGAGGAATAATAGGGAAAGTTTTCAAGGCTAG